>CM033469.1:128964169-129324409 GCA_019447015.1 Hymenochirus boettgeri
CCACAAACCTCAAAAATGATTTTACAGAGAACGACATAGCGGGAACAGGAAGCGCAATTATGGGCAGCGCACAAAACAGTTACCGAGGCCAAATAATTCAATTAGCAACTAGACAACAAAAAAAAAGAGAACAACATATAACACAACTAATCAAAACTATAAGAGAGGGGGACAAATCTTAGCTCACAGATATGAAGAACTAAGGCAAAACAACAACACAAGCAGCACGTCAGGAATAAGCCAACTGTAACGAACAGAGCAGAAATGCCTTACGACTTACTAAAACAACGATACTACTACAAAAGTAACAGGCCTGAACAATGATGGCAAACAAACTTAACCAAAAAAGTGACCCAAAATAGATTTTTGCCCCTAAGAGACAACAAAGGTAGACTCCAACACGACCAGTAACTACACTATATCTTTGCAAATTTTATCAAAAATTATACAATGGCACCACAACTGCTGAAAAAACACAGACAAAGAAGACAAAATCAACAGCTATCTTAAGGATATTAACTACCCCAACTCACCACAAGCAACAACAAACTTGCAGGCAGAAAATAATACACACGTATAAAACAATTAAAAATAAGGAAGACCCCAGGCCCAGATGGGTTTACTGCTCAGTATTACAGGGATTCCATTCCACCTCGTCCCATACCTGCAGAGACTATGCAATGAACTACTCGCAGGAACCCAAAAGTTACCACCGGATATGCTACGAGCGCACATAACTGTCACCCTAAGCAGGACAGAGACAATACCCAACCATAATTACCGACCCATCTCCATCATAAATATAGATTGTAAAAATAATAGCGAAAATTTTAGCAAACAGAATGAATATAATAATACCTGAATTAGTTACATTATGATCAGACAGGGTTTGTCCTGGCAGACAAACCACAGTAACATCAGGAAAACTATAACAATTATGCAATATGCAGATAACTAAATAAATACCCTCTGTAATATGTCTCTTGATATTGAGAAAGCCTTTGATAGGGTGGACTGGACTTTCCTACGCATGGTGCTTAGCTATAGATTTCCGACACATTCATAACAGGATATTAGTTTTATACACGGACCCCCTCGGCAGTAGTCAGAAACATGGGCTACCCCCAAACAAAATAAACATAAAAAACGGAACGCGACAAGGCTGCCCCTTATCCCCCTCCTATTCGCCCTGTCAATCGAAACCCCTGCGGCTAAATAAGATCAACCCTAGACATCAAAGGTATACAAATGGAAAAACACATTCGAAAATATTCTCTTTTGCAGATGATACCCTTTTATATCTATCACTCAACCCGCTATCTCTCTCCCCATTCTCCAATCAAAACTGCACGAATTGGAGATATCTCGGGCTCAGAGTTAATCACTCTAAATCCGTTGCATATCCTATATGTTTACCAGAACAATATTACAATATACTAAGCGATATAATTTCCATTCAAAGGGGACAACAAAATCTTCAAATATTTAGGTATACAACTAAGTCCCAAAACTGAAACCCTGCACTCACAAAATGTATGCAAAACTAATCCCAACCCTGATCAATCAACTTAAGAAATGGACACCATTCCCCCTCTCACTAGCTGGTAGAATAAATGCAATTAAGATGACTACACTACCAAAATATTATATCTATTTAGAGCCCTACCCATACCTGTAAACCTGCAATTAACTTACAAACTCCAAACAGAAAATAGAAAATTTATATGGAAAGGAAAAATCTAGAATAAACTACGAAACTCTGGGAAGGCACCAGAAACAAAGGAGGTTTCGTCTCCCCATGTTGCTACACCTATAAAGCGGCACAAATCGCCCAAATCACTCAGTGGATTCAAGGAGCAGGAAAAATAGCATGGGGTGGATATCGAAACGAAAAACTAATTGCCCCATCCAACTCCTCGACTTTATATGGATAACATGAGAACACTATTAAACCATACTCTGAAAACCCACTCACCCCATCATACAACATACCTTACAATTATGGATAGATTAAAACAGACAATACGCTATCTTCCCCAATACTCCATTACTAACCCCATTAATATATTCCCAGTCTCCCCTGTGGGTCATCACGGCTACCGAAAACGCAATATTGGAAAAATAAAGGTATTAACTAATATCAACAACCTAAGAAAAGAGACGTACCCTAAGCTCATGGGAGAAGCCCACTATCATTCAGCTTCCAGCCAACAAATGGTATATATAACAAGAATGTTGACTATGCTCAGAAAGTTGGAGCGATGCCAGAGTAAACAATACCCCAATAGAAAAACTCCTGAATGAATCTACTACCATTCCGCACGGTAAGATATCAGCGTATATATAACACACTATGGCATGATACATTACAATCAAATCTAAATATTCTCAAATATGGGAAAATAGATTCCAGCAAAACCTTAATGAACAACAATGGACACAAATATATAATAACTCACACAAAGCTCATTAAATATAGCAACGAAGGAAAGGAACTCTCAATTCTTGATCTGGTATACTACACCTGAATATATACACAAAATCAACCCTTCCCACCAAACCTATGCTTTCGTAACTGCAATAACAAGCCATCAACTGCATGTTGGTGGCTATGTGAAGAAGTTCAAAAATTCTGGAAGATAACCGAATCAATCAACAAGATATAACCGACCCTAATTTAAACTGTCCCATACAACAGCTCTCTTTATTTACCTGATCAGGGATTAAATAATATACCCAGAGACTAATCTCACATATTTGCACAGCCGCAAAAGGCCTATAGCACTTACATGGAAAAGCCAGCACCAACCAGGCAGAGCTAATTTCTAGGATCTGGAGAATAAAACAGGACGAATATTTAGGTCATAGCCTACAAAAACTCACACATACAATGGTCCAAAACGTGGCACATTGGGAGATGAAAATGCAGCCACAACAAAGATTGAAAACTACCATATAAAAGGCATCCAGGGGCAGGCGGGACCTCACTAATAAAACGCAGAAAACTAGGTAAGATCTCTTTAGTTGGAAACAGCTAGAAGGATATATAGAAAGATTCTGTTACTCCAACCTATCAAACAAAGTAAACAACTGCGTAGAGATATTTATAGAGATATCTCAAAATAAATATTGCAACTATAGACTAATGAGGACAACGGAAACTGTACCTGAGTTACTGTTTGATAATTACCATTATTGCTCTGTATTATGTTGTTAGAAAAATATAAATACCATAACTATATTGAAATGTATGTAATATGTGACTTAAAAATAAATAAAAAAAATATTGAACAAAAAAAAAATAATGAAAGGGAATGCATAGTTATACACGATGAATAGGGCTGGAAAGGTAGCATTTTGGAAGGCAAATTATTACAGGTCAAATTCTGAACAAACTATTTATCCCCAAATCCTAATTTTAAACATTTTGAATAATTAGAAAGTCTCACATTGCCAGGATATTGACACAGTATTTTGTGAAAGGTGGATCCCAAGTGTTAACCATTAAGTGAACATTTCATTCCTTTGAGATGCTTTATCATGGAATGTATTAAGAGAAAATGTTGTTGTTAAACGTCAAACAACATTCCAATCATCACTGAATAGAGTCACAATGCGTTGTGCTCTGATCTATCTTCCCACATCTGTTAAATTCCCAAGGGAAACAAGTACCAGGAATTTCAATTTGCATCAACAATGCCTTATGCCATGTGGCATCAAATTACCATATTGTGTAAAACTAAATACATAATAATCATATTTTGCCATTTTTGGTACTGAAAACCAGTGTGCTCATTTAGGGCTAGGCCACACCAGGGTGATTTTTCACACGCTAACAAACGTGGTTGCAGCACAGTTCATGTCAATGTGGGTGGCCACATTGCATGCAATGCAATCTGTTTTAGTATATGCTATCATTTATTGTGCAGATCAAAGTGCAAACGGATGGTAACACGTGTGAATTGCAGGCATGCATGCTTTTCACTAGCATTGCTATCCGTCATAGTGTGGCCTCAGCCTTACTAGATCTACATATAGAAAAATGGAATTGTTGCTCTGCAGAGATACAAGTTGTAGCCCCAATGGTCCTATACAGGACAGTGTTATAGCTTTTCTGTTGTAATCTTGGATTAGTAGACAGAGAAGTCCACCTTTTTGTGTGAAATATAATAATAAGAGATAATGATGACAGTCTCATATAGAAATAATTTTGGTTTTACATAGCTGATCAGAAGAACAATACCTTTTATTATATATACATATATATGTCTTAACAATTAAAAAAATAAACTTTAAAAACACTGTGCAAACATGGATCTATGGTAAAGCTCATTCCTGGCCATTTATTGAGTGATTTCCTGATATAAATTCAATGCAGTGGTCCATAGAAACATCAAGCAGTGAGTAACAGCTGCTCTATCATTAAAGGCCATGTCTACCCTTAAAACAAAAAAACTGATGCTATGTATTTGTAACCAGGTATTTAATAATAAGTTATATTCCTTTCTGGCAAAGGTATCCGCCTGCCTCTGCTCATTGAGCTTTTTATAAGCTTAAGCATGTGCAGAGGAAGTAGCAGTTAAAACAGCAGTCAATCATTGGCGCTGATGTCAGTTGTCACAGCCTTAATTAACTGCATGGAGGGAGAAGGCAGTTTCTAGGTATTATCCTTAGATATCTGGTTAGTAATGCAGGTAATGAAGGGAAAATTTGTATTCCTTGGGTTGGGGCAGGTAACTGACAATTGACCAGTTATTTGTTTTAAGGTTCCCTTTAGGTGAATGTAGTGTACTATTCAACAGAAATAGTAGTAAACACTGCAATTATCAATCATCAAATACGGTCACTGGAACTTTAAGGTTTATATATAGAGGTTTTCAAGCTTTATTTATGATGTTGAGTGTTTAATACTTTTTTCTATGAAGTACGAAGTAGTTCATAGAAAATTCTGAAATATTTGTTATGCTTCATGTTATTCCTACAATTACAAAACAAATGAATTAGCAAGAAGATGCAATCGGATAAAACAGATCCACAGACACACATTAAACATTAAAAAACATGGATGCTTATAGGTATCTGAAATATCTCATTATGGCTTCTTAGTGGCCTTTCTTGGTAATGCTCCTACCAAATATAAAGCAGTATGTAGCAGCAGAAACTGCAAGCCCATGGAATGTAAAGGAATAAAATCCTATAAAAACAACAAGATTCCATTTGTCATCTTTGTCACAGCTGCTGTTTATACTTTTGTGGCAGCTTCCAGAATATGGTAAATACAATAATATAATATGACCAACCACGGAACTACACAGATTTTAAAAACATATTTAAAAACAGTTTCTATGACAAACACTGCCACAAATATTATTTACACAAAGTGCAAACCCAGAAGTTCTCTTGAGCAGATTAAAAGCAATTTCATTTATCCTTGTTGCCAGCGCTCATTTACACATAGATTGCTATAGCGCACGCTTCATTAGGCTCAGCCTTATTTCACTCTAGTGTGCATTCGAGACAGAATAATGTTGTTGGAGGCAGCTCAGATTTCTTTGCCCCTGCTGAGCAATACGTACAGTTCTTGGCACTTTGTTGATATTTATGTTTCACTTAACCACAAATGTTGAACAATATGATGCTGCCAGACTGCTGTATAGTTTATATCATAAAATGATGTGCCCTAAGCGAGAGAATACTCTTTAAAGGAGAAGGAAAACTAAAATCCTTATTTTCTACACTAATACAATAATTTCCCCAACCATTATGAAGTTTAATAGAAACTTTTGTAGTTTTGTACAGCTGAGTACCCAGCATCAGAGTAAAGGAGCCACCAGTGTTTCAAAGTAACATTGGATTTCTTTTTGGATTTATCTATTCAAAACTATCAAGTACGTTACACACAGATTCCTACCATTACCCCATTTCTGGGAAGATATTATGCATCTATTAGCCATGCAGAATAGAATCATCCCAAGTCTAGATTATCCAAGGTATAGATAGCCTAAGTATATTGGAGTTTAACAAAGGAATCTGCTGATCTGACATTCTTCATCTCTCTCTCTTCCAACAGGTATGCATTCCAAATCCATAGCCTTTCCTCCTGTGCCCCATTGTTATTTGTGACTGCTAAATTCATATCTGGTACGCATTCCATATCCATAGCATTTCCTCCTGTCACTGTGCCATATTTTATAAGGGGGGGGGTGATAGTCTTTTTGCTTATTTCCTGACAAACACCATTTTACCCTGACTCCTGAGATGGTATCTTGCCTGTTCAGCCCTTGTAGCACAGCTGGAGATTACTTTGTTGTCCAAATTGAATCCTGCTAATTGCTTAATTACCTTGCCCTGTGCCTGGCTTCTCCCTATAAGTTCAGACAATCCGAACATCCCACCCAGCTCTTTCAGGCTTCCGGGCAGGGTGGAGAGGGGGGTGTGGTGAGCCGCACGGGACATCACACAGAGGCGGGGTTAGGGGCATTCTAGGGGTGGTGGGAGGCGGGGTTAGGGGCATTCCCGGTTGTTCCGGGGGTGTGTCCACTGAAAGGGTGCGTGGCTTGTGCGAAGTCCTAAAAATATGGGACCTGGCACTTAAATACATGGACATACCCAGAATAGTACATGAACAAACACCACTATGGAACAACAACCCCCCCCATTTTCCTAACAATTCAAACCCCCAGCTATGATGCTCCTATGGCATTCTACAAATATCACACATAATGGATAATGCAACTTTCAAACCTCTCAACCACCTAAAACACATTATAATCTCCCAAACACTATGTTCTTCAGATACCCACAGGTTAGACATGCCTACACAGCACAATTCCCAAATCCCCTCATAAATTTCCCCAACAATCCCCTAATAGGAACCCTAACTGGACACTCTGCCTCTAAGTTGATTTACAACATATATAAGGCTCTTCAATACCCTGCATCCAAAAAGGGAACTAAGGTAAAGAAACAAACATGGGAAACAAACCTGGGCCCCCTAGACAATGAGGAATGGGATGAGGAATGGGACAAAGCATTAGAATCATGTCAATTGGTGTGCCCAAAAGCATCAGACAGACTGATGCAGGTCTACATACTAAACAGAGCATACGTGACCCCAAAACAACTCTCTTCTTCCCCAAGTGCTGTCAATCAATGGGCACTTTCTATCACCTCCCCTGAATATGCCCAAAAATCCAATACTACTGGCAACAATTTATATGCTTTCTTCATGACTACATGGGCTCCCCTATGGGCCTAGACCCCAAAATATGCCTATCTGTCACATCACCTGTGACAAATACCTAGTTTTTTTTAACTAAAAAATTTTCCATACTAAAAAAGCAAATAGCCAAAAACTGGATACAAGCCACCCCACCACAACTCTTGGAAAGCAGCGTTGAACGACACTCTGTCTTATAAAAATGCCATATACCCCCACAGTGGATGTGCATCGAAATTTGGGAAAATCTGGGACAGATGGATAGTCTCTCCAAACACCTGTATTGACCAGGCCCCTAATTTAGAACCCACTGGGGCTGCCAGCGCCCCACACCCCCCCTCTCCTAAAAGCCACAACCTAAGAATAAACTGTAGTTAAGAATATATAATATGATGCAATGTTAATGGAACTAACTTAAAACAATAAGATTGTTGGTTTTGTTTAAACTGCAACAGTTCTCCTCTCTCCTACATACTCTGGACTCAATAAAGATTTAAACTTTATGTGTCACTATGTTTCTAATCTAAATTTCATGTAGAATTAATCAGACCAAATTTCTCAAAACCACCCAAACCCATAATTATCTCATTTATACCAGACCCTCCATTGCCACTCAAGGTGAAGTGTGTCTGACCATTTATCCTTTGCTAATTCTTTTATTACCTACTATTGGAAAAAACTTTAGGATTATTACAACTATACTACTGTATATACTCAAGTATAAGCCAAGGTTTTCAGGTTTTAAAATCAGCCTCAGCTTATATTCGGGTCAAGTCCTACCTTAACTTGAAATCCGTCCAGAAGCCAGAAGAGCCAGTGGAAGACGCACTGCCTCTCACAGTGAGGAGAGCAACTTCTAGGATAACACAGACTTCAATGGTGAGGGTAACTATCAAAATACCAATGGTTTACTGTAGAGGCAAATTTATAAAGCCTTAAAGTTACTTGAGGTGAGGTTATTTTGCTAATGGTAAATTAATGAATTTTTGGGGGACAAATAAAAGGTGCCATTGCTTTGCTAGAGTTGAAATTTTGACATGGTGTGACCCTATTAATATAATTGCTGTGTTAGACATTTAGATATAATTTTGATATTAGAAAGCAATAGACTGTTTATGACACCTACAGAAATGTCTTCAGTGTGTGTTCCATCTTAAAGGGGAACTGTGGTTTCCAAACAAGCTGAGTTTAAATGAAAGGCCAGTTTCCTACCTTTGAAACGAGCCATCAACCACCTCTCTACGTGCTCCACAGCCCAAGATATAAAGAAATGACTGACCAGAAAGTTAATGGGTGGGAGGCTGACATGTGACATTCCTAAGGCTTCTCCTGCACAGTGCAATCGGTGAGCACAGCCTCAGACTCCCTCAGTGTGTGAGGGAGACAGGAAGTTTCTTCAACACACGAAAAGTATGGGGGAGCACACTACAGAAAGGTGAATTCACAAATGTTTATTGGAACCACACATACAACGTACAGCTACCCGAGGAAGGGACAGGGCATCCCAAAAAGTTGCATGTGTGGTTCCAATAAACTACCCCAAAATGTTTTTTAAGTATATAAATTGTAAAAAGATGAGGACTGAGAATGTGGAACCATTAAATAATGGGGCTGAGATGGTTGTAGAGGATACCAAAAAGGTATGCTTAACCATTTTTTTACATCGGTTTTTACTGTTGAAAGATTGTAATAATAGCAGGGTAGAAATGAAGAGTATTCACATTGGCTAACAAAGGATATGGTACGGAAACAATTAGACAAAGTTAATATCAATAATGCCCCAGGAAACGACGACTCTGGAGTGCTCCTCTGATGTTAACCCCAGAGCTTAGTTCAGTTCTATCTAGACCACTGTTTCTCATCTTTTCAGATTCGCTTTGGTCTGGGGATTGGTCTGGTCTGGATTGGAAAAAAGCCAATGTAATACCAATATTCAAACAAGGTAGTCGTTCACAGCCTGGTAACTATAGACCTGTAGCCTAACATCAGTGGTAGGTAGGTGCTGGAAACTTTGTACGGGATCATATC
Organism: Hymenochirus boettgeri; assembly: GCA_019447015.1. Taxonomy (NCBI): domain Eukaryota; kingdom Metazoa; phylum Chordata; class Amphibia; order Anura; family Pipidae; genus Hymenochirus; species Hymenochirus boettgeri. The sequence goes on from CM033469.1 coordinate 128,973,417, forward strand.
CTTGACTTGTCTCCAGCGCTCATTCTATTAGTAGTAGTCATCATGGATTTATGAGAATAGATCATGCCAGAAAAATTTAATTGGTTTTTATGAAGAAGCTAGTAAGAAGTTAGATTCAGCAGCAGTGGATGTAGTATACTTGGATTTTGTAAAGCTTTGATACTGTGCCACATAGGCGACTAATGTAAACTGAGGACTGTTGGCCTTGAAAAACATTGTTCATGGCTAGAGAACTGGTTATTGGATCGCAAACAGAGAGTGGTGGTTAATGGAGCTACATCTACTGTATGTGGGCTAAAGTTCTAAGCGGAGTGCCTCAGGGTTCTGTACGGGCCGCTCTGTTTCAATCTGTTTATAAATGACTTAGAAGGGGGCATTGAGAGCATATCCAGTGTTGCTGATGATACTAAACTATGCAGAGCTTTGGAAACTTCAAATGATGTGCATATGTGCAAACGACCTAGATAGATTATCAAAATGGGCAGCAGAATGGCAGATGAGATTCAATGTTGATAAATGTAAGGTGATGCATTTGGGATTTAATATCCCTGTGCCACCTACACCATAAATAGCTCTGTGTAAGTGCATCTGTAATGGAAAAAGATTTGGGGGTTCTGGTAGATAACAGACTTGGGTATAGCAAACATGCCAGTAGCAATGGCTAAGCTAGTCAGATATTGTCTTGTATAAAGAGAGATAGATTCAAGAAGAAAATATTATTCTCCTCTTAACAAGGCACTGGTAAGGCCTCATTTGAATATGCGGTGAGTTTTGGAATCCTATACAAAAAGGACATCTTGGAAATTGAAGCAGTTCAGAGAAGGGCAACTAAATTAAAAGGGGAATGGGGGCTTGAATATGCAGGCAAGATTAGACAAGTTAGGGCAGTTTACATTGGAAAGCGACGTTTGCGTGGGGAATGTTTTCACAACCTTATACAAATATATTAATGGGCCATACAATGAACTCTCTGGTGCATTCGTTACTAATAGGTCATATCAGAGGACTCATGGACATCCTTTAAGTTTGGAAGAAAAGAAGTTTCATCTTCAGGTTAGGAAAGGTTTCTTTACAGTGAGAACGGTGAAACTGTGGAACTGTCTTCCAGCAGTGGTAATGGCAAGTTAATTGAATAGCTTTAAAAAAGGCCTGGATAAGTTTCTAAAACTAAAAAATATTGAGAATTACTGGTATTAATGCATTTAGATCTGGTTGATCCAGAGATACTTTCCGATTGCCGTTTGGAGTCAGGAAGGAATTCCCCCCCCCTTTTTAGCTGGTTTTTTTTGCCTTCCTCTGGATCAACTGTTAGGTAGGCTTAAAAAAAAAAAGAAGAGGGTGAATAGGTTGGACTTGATGGACATATGTGTTTATTTAACCTTAATTACTATGTTACTATGAGACACAGGGCAGATTGACTGATAGGTTTCAGAGGAGGAAGCAGAAAGTGCAGGGGACCTGGTAATGCTGCTGCCATATCACACACAAAAATGTAAATATCTTAAAAACTATGTAAAATAAACAATGAAAATAAATTTCAAAAATTCTCAGGAGAGCAATTCCTATCAATTTACCTAAAGTCATTTTTGGACCACAGTTCCCCTTTAAGCACTGGTGAGGGTAACTACTACCTTAATAGTCACTGTCTAGTCACTGCCTGAAATGCTTTGAGAGAATTAAGTCCCCTAATTTCTGTGGTGAAATGTGCACAGAGGGTTCCTAGTTTTTGTGGCACTGTGTACGTAGGGGACTCCTAGAGTGTAAAAATCACTTGGTCAATATTCCTATACTGGGTTAAATAATGTATGAAAAAAATCAGTACACAACTTCAGTAAGTGTAGGACAGCAGACTTCCTATACAGTAATCCCATACAGTAATAGCCCAATCCATATGTTTAGAAACTACAGCTCCCAACAACTAAAGCATGCTGGGAGTTGTAGTTTTCCAAAAATCTGGGGTGCCAAGGAATTGGGGGTTATCAGTGCTGGATTTGGCTATTGCTGCATGGGATTACTGTATGGGAATTCTGCTGTTCATTTAATGGGCAGCTAAAGTCTGAAAACAATAATGATTCAGAAAGCATAATTTCTACCCTCGGCTTATACTCAGTTTTTCAGGTAAAAATAGGTACCAATAGGTACCAATTTTTCAGGTAAAAATAGGTACCTAGACTTGTACTCGGATCGACTTATATTCAAGTATATACGGGTATATCATTAAAAAAAAACTGGCTAGATAGCCAGTGTAGATCCTGGTTAAATTTAGTCCAAGAGGTACTCAGCTGCCAAAAATCCCTCAATAAATAAAAATTACAATGTGGTGGGTCCAAAAAATGCAGAAAAAAGAAAGCGTTTATCAGGTGCAAATATACATGACCATTTATTAAAGTGCTCACACAAATGCAATAGTAGCAATAATAAAATGAAAACCCCTAACAAATAGGTAAAACACTGAGGTGGAGACACAGAAAGCACTGGAGGATTTTATCTGTACCATAAACATCAATGATTGGAATTTGAAATTTACCAATCAAATAGGGGCATCTCAAAGACCTTTTCATGACTTGGTTATTAAGAAGGTGGGCAATAAATTCCACACACAAACCAAAAGAAAACCCACGGCAGGTAACAGTTTTCTTAGAGCACAGAGTAATGCATCCAATATCTACCATTAAAGGGATCCCAGTGGGGCAATATCTCAGCCTAAGAAGAAACTGCTCATCCCTCAAGGATTTTGAGGATCTACATGCTATGAATTTCTGGGAAAGCTGGGCTTACCTGGAAAAAGCTCAGTAGAGCCATCAATCAAGAAAAATAATCTAAACTTGAGGATTTAATATCATTCAAAAAACTTATCCTATAGAGAGAAACATCTGGTACTGGTTTAATGCTACTGGCATTGATAAATCAACCATAAGGAAACATTGGACAGTCTCCTAACGTGATAGTACCCTTAAACTATCCAAATCTGGTCCCCAAAAGGGCCCCATCAATAGGCCAAATCTAGTATGGAGCTTTTTTGAGTTTAACAAACCAAAGATCACCTGGCTGAATATACTGTTACCAGTAGGTACTTTTAGCTGTGGGTCATGCACGATTTGTCCATAATAGAAAAACTTACCTATTTTCAATCTATTCAGAGGAAATATTCATCGTTAAAGGGCATGTCCACCCCCAAAACTATTTCCCCCACTACTAACTCCACTGTGTAGTGTTGAAAATCCTCACCGTACCTCTCTGCTGCAAATGATTCTCCTGCAATGTCTGTCCGTCCCAGAAAGTGAAGAGCAGGACCGCCATCCCTCTGGATCCCCTCTTTGCGCCTGGTGTCCTACCTATGAAACATTTTTTGTAGTGTAGGGGACCCTATCCCACCCCAACCACCATGTTTGTATGCAAAAAAAAAAATGAATCAATAATGTACTTACAGACCTTCATTCCCCCGGTGTTCTGCAATGCTGGCAGTCTCATCTGTAATTGGCTGCCTCTCAGCCAATCATGGACACAGCTCGCTGCGTCCTGTCCCCCCTTGCTTGCAATTTCATGGCCAACGGAGGGCCATCAGAACGCCGGGGTGGATAGAAGCTCATAAGTACCTTCTAATTATTTTGGGCAAACAACATCAGTTTGGTTGTGGGGTGGATGCATATCACTCCTACCTACAAAAAAATGTTTGTCTTGATAGGCAGAGATTACTCTTTAAGTCCTTAATTGCAAAACCGAAGGGGTATTATATGCATTTACATACCCCTGTCAAAAAATTTATATTGGCAAAAAAATGGACGAGAGACTATAAGGAGAAACATAGTGCAGACCACACAATGCTAAATGTCTGGGGCATTAAAAAAGGTTACAAAACCTAAAAGGGTTGGGAACTGGGACAGTCCTGGTAGATTTTTAAACTAACAATACTTGTCCCATCAGGCCTCAACGAAGAACTTCTGTTTAACATGTTTCTATTATCTGAATAATAACGTTCTGACTTCTGTAAGGAGGCCATGGAATATTTAATGCTATTGGGTATCTGTACATATTTTATTATTATCATAATATTAATCTATGTAGTCACTTACTAGGAGTGGGATTATTGCGTATATAGGAACAAAAGTTGTTGGTTCCAGTTGTTGGTACTATGGACTCCTCATCTCCCCGACCACTAGGGTTTCTATACAAGGATGTAAAATCCAATCATGTGACCCAGAGGAAGGGAACATCTTGTTCCCAAAACACACGTCAGTCGTTTTGGTGGGATGGTGGTGTTGCATCATACCTGTTGATGGTGTGCACCGGACCTAGTGCTGCATTTTCGCAGAGGAGGGAATACCGTACAAAACTTTCTGCTCTCAGGTAGAGATGGCCGAACTTTCAAAAGTTCGGTCCGTTTTCAAACTTTCGAACTATATGGAAAGTTCGAAAGTTTGAAAACGGACCCATTAAGTCAATGGGAGTTCAAATAGTTTGAAAAGTTCTAATGAAATACAATTAAAATATCAATGGTAACTTAATGTAAATGGCTGTGGACCTGGGAATGGTCTGGGAGACATGTTCGACATATCCAGGACCATTCGAAAAATCAATTTTACCTCTCACTCGCGCTATTTTCGAACTCGTTTTGCGCCTAGGTACCATGTACAGTTACTCGCGGATTCGTGCTCGCGTATAGGTTTTAATGGACACTTTACTCGTAGATTCGATGTTCGCGCCTAGATACCATGGACATTTTACTCGTGGATTCGATGCTCGCGTATAGGTTTTAATGGAGACTTTACTCGCAGATTCGATGCTCGCGTATAGGTTTTAATGGAGACTTTACTTGCAGATTCGATGCTCGCGTATAGATTTTAATGGAGACTTTACTCACAGATTCGATGCTTGCGTACAGGTTTTAATGGACACTTTACTCGTGGATTCAATGCTCGCGTTCGCGCCTAGATACCATGGACATTTTACTTGCGGATTCGATGCTCGCGTATAGGTTTTAATGGACCCTTTACTCGTGGATTCGATGCTTGCGTATAGGTATAATAGGCATTTTACTCACACATTGGAACGGTCGAACATTCAAAGTTTATCGAAAGTCCCAAAAATATCGAAAATCCGGGTCCGGGATTGTTCGAGAACTCCGAATTCGTTTGAATTTGAATAATTTGGCTCGAACTCGGGTTCGAGTCCTAGTCCATCTCATCTCATGTACATCATGTATTTAATAGTTATGAGTTGAGGAGGTGACATTGCTTGAGGGACATATAGCACATATGTTTATTGCAAAACCTTATATACAATGTTATCAGATTTTCCACTTGGAGGGTTTCTATTATCTGAATAATACGTTCTGACTTCTGTAGAGTAGGCCATGGAATATTTAATGCTATTGGTATCTGTACATTTTTATTATTATCATAATCATTATCTATTTAGTCACTTACTAGGTGGGATTATTGCGTATATAGGAAACAAAAGTTGTTGGTTCCAGTTGTTGGTACTATGGACTCCTCATCTGATCTACCCGCCACTAGGTTTCTATACAAGGATGTTAAAATCCATCATGTTGACCCAGAGAAGGGAACATCTTGTTCCCAACACACGTCAGTCGTTTTGGTGGGATGGTGGTGTTGCATCATACTGTTGATGTGTGCACCGGACCTAGTGCTGCATTTTCCAGAGGGGGAATACGTACAAAACTTTCTGCTCTCAGGTAAAGTGGCTGAACTTTCAAAAGTTCGGTCCGTTTTCAAAACTTTCGAACTATATGGAATGATTCGAAGTTTGAAACGGACCCATTCATTCCATGGGAGTCAAATAGTTTGAAAAGTTCTAATGAAATACACATTAAAATATCAATGGTAACTTAATGTAAATGGCTGTGGGACCTGGAAATGGTCTGGGGACCATGTTCGAATATCCATGACATTTCGAACAATCACTAGGCTATTCGACTGTTGCCTGGACCATGTGGCAATGGTTACTCGCATCTCACTGACGTCGCGTTGGTTGGGAATGTTTCTCGTAGATTTCGATTGCTCGCCTAGGTAACCATGCATCATTTTACTCTTGGGATTCTGACTCGCGGTATAGTTAATGGAACTTTACTCGATTGTTCCTAGAGACCATGGCTTGCCTCGGGCGATTCGATGCTGCGTATAGGTTTTAATGGAGACTTTACTGCAGATTCGATGCTCGCGTATAGGTTTAATGATGACTTTACTTGCAGATCAGTTCTCTATTTTAATGCTTACTCCGATCGAACTTGCGTACAGTTTTATTAAGGACACTTGTACCTCGTGGTTCAATGCTCGCGCTTCGCGCCTAGATACCATTGGACAAATTTTACTTGCGGATTCGATGCTCTCGTATAGGTTTTATGGACCTTACTCGTGGATTCGATGCTTGCGTTAGTATAAATAGGCATTTTACTCACCACATTGAGACCGGTCCGGAACATTCAAAGTTTATCGAAGTCCCCAAAAATTCGAAAATCCGGGTCCGTGTATGTTCGATAACATCCGCATTCGTATTTGAATTTGAATAATTTGGCTCGAACTCGGTTCGAGTCCTAGTCATCTCTACTCTCGGCTGCCCGGAATACATTGTAAGCTCATGCTGTTTTTATTATTCTGATGTCTCACACAGCAGCCCAGGTTATACCACCTCATTGGATATACTAACGTGGGGGTGAGACCCATCCATATTTTTTCCTCTGTGAGCTTTGGTATCCTATTATACATTGCTGTTGCACTTTTTTGTGCTATTTTTGGCATCCGGGAAATGTTACTTTCTTTACTTTCTAGCCGTTTAATAATGTTCTCCCTTTGAAAGAGATTTTTTTTTTAAAAATGGGGATTCCTGTGGTTTGCAGCAGCGAATCTGGAAATCTTAATTCTTCAGCCACAATCGATCTACTACAAAGCTATATGCACTCTTTTTCAAGATGTATTTGGCAAGGTTTCTATTATCTGAATAATACGTTCTGACTTCTTACGAGAGGCCATGGAATATTTAAGCTATGGTTATCTTACATTTTTATTATTATCTAATCATTAATCTATGTTAGTCACTTACTAGCGTGGGATTTATTTCGTATATGGAACAAAGTTTGGTTGGTTCGCAGTTGTTGGTACTTATGGACTCCTCTATCTCTCTCCCGCCACTAGGTTTCTATACAAGGATGGTTAAATCCATCATGTTGACCCAGAGAGCAGGAACAATCTTGTTCCCCAAACACACGTCAGTCGTTTTTGGTGGGAGGTGGTGTTGCATCATACTGTTTGATGGGTGCACCGGACCTACAGTGCTGCATTGTCGCAGAGGGGGAATACCCTACAAAACTTTCTGCTCTCAGGTAACATGGCTGACTACTTTCAAAAGTTCGGTCCTTTTTCAAACTTTCGACTATATGGAATGTTCGAAAGTTGAAAACGGACCCTTCAGTCCATGGGAGTCAAATAGTTTGAAAAGTCTAATGAATACAAGTTAACAATATCATGGTAACTTAATGTAAATGCTGGTTGGGACCTGGTAAATGGTCTGGGTGACATTTCGCATATCCATGACATTTCGAAACAATACATCAGCGCTATTTCGCTCGTTGCCCCTGGACATGTGGCAAATGGTACTCGCATCTCACGATGGCTCGCGTTGGTTATGGGCCTTTGTCGTAGATTCCGTTCCGCCTAGGGTAACCATGGCATCATTTTACTCTTGGGATTCGAGCTCGCGCGTATAGTTAAGGATTTAGTAATTTGGTTCGAGAACCATGGCTTTAGCCTCGGCATTCGATGCTCGTCGTATAGGTTTTAATGGAGACTTGCTACGAGATGCGATGCTCGCGTATAGTTTAATGGAGACTTTACTGCAGATTCGAGCCCTCTAATTAAAGCACTAGATGACTTCGTACAGGTTTTTGTAGGACACTTGTACCTCGTGGTTCAATGCTCGCGTTTCGCGCCTAGATACCATTGGACAAATTTTACTTGCGATTCGATGCTCGCGTATAGTTTTATGGACCGTTACTCGTGATTCATGCTTGCGTATAGGTATAAGTAGGCATTTTATCACACATTGAACGCGGTCGGAACATTCAAGTTTATCGAAAGTCCCAAAAATATCGAAAATCCGGGTCCGTGCTAATGTTCGATGAACTGCGCGATTCGTATGAATTTGAATAATTTGGCTCGAACTTCGGGTTCGAGTCCATAGTCCATCCTCTACTCTCGAGCTGCCCGGATACCATTGTAGCTCATGCTGTTTTTTTGTTTCTGATGTCTCACAACAGCAGCCAGTTCAAACCACCCTCATTGGATATACTAACGGGGTGAGACCCATCCATATTTTTTTCCTCTTGTGAGCTTGGTATCCTATTTACATTGCTTGCACTTTTTTGTCTATTTTGGCATCCGGGAAATGTTACTTTTCTTTACTTTCCAGCCTTTAATCATGTTCCTCCTTTGAAAGAGATTTTTTTTTAAAAATGGGGATTACGTGGTTTGCAGCACATTGGAAATCTTAATTCTTCAGCACAACGATCTACCCAAAGCTATATCAGCTCTTTTCAAGATGATTTGGCAAGGTTCAACAGAATTAGAATGTTCCGAGAGCGTAAGTGTTTGGGGCTTGTTACATAGCTACAATATGTGTGTAGCACTAAATCTTTGTTTACTTTATTATGTTTTTTACAATATCATTATTGTGGTGGTACACTGCCATGATATCATCATAAATGTAATGCTTAGATGGAGCTTTTTCTGGTTTCTAAACTGTCCATGAGAACAAATCAAAGATAATGGTATTTTTGTAAACTACAGTCTCAGTGACAACACATCCAACCACCCCAGCAGTGAAGTAGTCGCTATTTCCTTAACGCCTAAAATGTGCTTGCCAATCAAACATCAAGAAATACATTTCAGGCTAATTGCAGAAGTTATGTCCTGAAAACATAATTCCCTACTACAGGTAAAACTGAAACCAAATGCCAAAGAACTGGTTTTCCATAGAGATGCACAAACTTATTAATGTAATTGCATCACATTAGTGACTGGGTAATACATTTTGAAAACAATGGTATGCTTATTACTACCGTTGGGGGCCCCCATAGGATCATTTACAGATTCTATGCACTTTTAAATAAGAGTTTATGGAAAGAAGATTTTTGTTTATATTACTGCTTTTCGTGTCCTGAACTTTTTTTTTTGCTATAGGGTACCGCCCACTAGTGCATGGTGATGGCGATTTTAAAAACAAACACAACGCTGCAAATGCATTCTAATGTGATGGCTTTTACTTGGGTGGTAGGAAAACTAAATTGCAACTGCAGAAGACTAGGATAAAAAACACACCACAAAAAGGACACAAACAAACACATTTGCTTTTTGGCCCTGCCTTTGTGTTTGCTACTGGAATTGTAGTCTTAACCTTTCTCTCTTGAAATAAAGTATTTGCCAAATAATTGTAGAAACTTGGGGCATGATTATCAGATCTATCCGGCAAATTAGAATGTCCAATACGCATGCTAGCCCATCTGGTTAGCATGGGGTTTTTCACTAATTTTAAGGTGGCCATTTTCTCAACCTTTATGGAAATAGTGGCGGCGTAGCCTATTCCGTAATGGAATAAGTTAAAGGATAGTTATACTGTAAATTTTACTTTTTAAAATGGAAAGTACCTGGGCCAGAGAGACGCAGATGTGATTATTCCATTCCTCCTACAATTATTTGTTTTATGTTGAAGGAACTACACGCACAAAAAAAAAAAAAAATCTTTTCAGTTGCCATGTTAGTGCGTACTAATCCTTTAGTAAAGAATAGCAGTTTTGTACCCCGGGTTTGCCCCTGTAACACTTTTTACGTGCAGGTGTGTTTGGCTTGATGGAAGAGACGTGTGAAAAGAAGTGCAATTGGTAGATGTACATCATTATTTAATAGTTTATGAGTTGAGGAGGTGACATTGCTTGAGGGACATATAGCACATATGTTTATTGCAAAACCTTATATACAATGTTATCAGATTTTCCACTTGGAGAGTAAATATACAACTGTTATGGTGAAGCTACACGTGAACATGCTACATGGAATTTGCCATTGGGAAAATGTGTTGATTGCAACTGAATATTGTAGCACTTGAGTGACTGACAGGCATCAGTGTCTCTGATCATGTGACGTGCTGCTCTTTGTGTTGTTAAAGTTGGGCTTCATTCTGTTGCGCAGTCTGAGCGTTGTGTGTTTTTATTACGCGTGCTCTATTTTTTGCACATTTGTTAGAGTATGCCACCTTGTTTGCACTTTAACACTTTGTGCTCCTTGCTCAAGGAACACTTTATATTGACTATTAGATCCCAATCAATAAAGTTACAGGAAGATTCAATAAAAGTTCTTATCTTTAAAAATGGTGCTAATTTTGCCCCAACCAATCAGATCTTATTTAACATTTGAAAGCTAACATCTGATTGGTTGGGGCAAAATTTTAAACAATAAGAACTTTTATTGAATAACCCTGATAGTTTCTGGTCCAAATTGAAAGTGCCATGATGTCTTTTTTCTTTTAGTTGTAACTATCTGTGATGGTTTGAATAGGTGGATGGGGCATGTCTGCGATGTTGCAATGGGTGGGAGCACGATATTCTAGGGTGTGGACAGTCTGGGTCGTGTCTGTGATGTTCTGGTGTCCAGGAGGCTTGGATGTGACATTTGGTGATCCAATTTTGGGGGGCATGTTTCAAAGCGTGGCCATGCCATTTAGGGGAGTGGGTGTGGTGTGTGGGGGTGTGCCTGTGATGTTAGGGGGTGGACCATAATGTTTTGGGTTTTTTTGGGGGGGTGACCACAGTATCTGGTAGCGTGGTCATAACATTTGGGGACATGGTTGCAATGCATGGCAGTTATCTTTGGGACGTGGCCTTGATGGTTGGGGTATGAGCGTGACCGTGATGTTTGGGGGTGTGGCTGTGACGCAAATATTATTGGGGCATGCCTTCACATTCAGGAGGCTCTAGTTTTAAATTTTCTTAGCATGACAATAACCGCAAATGTTGGTTCATATCACCAATAGTACATAGTCTTACCAGGTTTTTATATTTGTTATAAATGTGATTCATATCACCATAGTAAACATGTCTTACCAGGGTTTATATTTGTATATAAATGTGATTCATATCACCAATATACCACAGTCTTTCCAGGGTTTATTTTGTATATAAATGTGATTCATATCACCATAGTAAACTAGCCTTTCCAGGGTTTATATTTGTATTAAATGTGATTCATATCACCAAGTAGTAACATAGCCTTTCCAGGGTTTATATTTGTATATAAATGTGATTCATATCACCAATGTAACATAGCCTTTCCAGGGTTTTATTTGTATTAATGTGATTCATATCACCATCGTAACATAGCCTTTCCAGGGTTTTATATTTGTATATAATGTGATTCATATCACCATCGTACATAGCCTTCCAGGTTTATATTTGTATATAAATGTGATTCATATCACCAATAGTAACATAGCCTTTCCAGGTTTATATTTGTATATAAATGTGATTCAATATCACCAATAGTAACATAGTCTTTCCAGGGTTTATATTTGTATATAAATGTGATTCATATCACCAATAGTAACATGCCTCCCAGGGTTTATATTTGTATATAAATGTGATTCATATCACCAATAGTAACTAGCCTTTCCAGGGTTTTATATTTGTATATAAATGTGATTCATATCACCAATAGTAATATAGTCTTTCCAGGGTTTATATTTGTATATAAATGTCCATTCATATCACTGATAGTAACATGTCTTTACAGGTTTATAATTGTTATAAATGTTATTCATATCACCAATAGTAACATAGTCTTTCCAGGGTTTATATTTATATAAATGTCATTCATATCACCAATAGTAACATAGTCTTTCCAGGGTTTTATATTTGTTATAAATGTCATTCCATATCACCAATAGTAACATAGTCTTTCCAGGGTTTATATTTTATATAAATGTCATTCATATCACCAATCGTACCAAGCCTTTCCAGGGTTTATATTTGTATATAAATGTCATTCATATCACCAATAGTAATATAGTCTTTCCAGGGTTTATATTTTAATATAAATGTCATTCATATCACCAATAGTAACATAGCCTTTCCATGGTTTATATTTGTATATCATGTCCATTCATATCACCAATAGTAACATAGTCTTTCCAGGGTTTATATTTTATATACTGTCCATTCAATATCAACCATATAACATAGCCTTTCCAGGTTTTTAGATTGTATAGAAATGTCATTCATATCACCAATAGTACTATAGGCTTTCCAGGGTTTTATATGTTATATAAATTCATTCAATCACCAATAGAACATAGTCTTCAGGGTTTACTACTTTGTATATAAATGTCATTCATATCACCAATAGTAATATAGGGGCATATTTATAAACGAGTAGTAACTTTTTGCGGCCGGTTTTCCTGCAGGGGTGATTTTCCAAAATCTGATTTTCCGCAAACCTATATAAAGAGCTGCAAACCTCTGCGGAGCTCAGAAGTCATCGCAGTAGATGACAGAAGAAAGATGCTGATCAGGACGCTGGTGACATCGGCCTTGTCGAGGCAACCAGCGCCTGAGGTACCCCTGGTGGCCGCAGGGGTACTTCTTGGGGTTGGTGGCCCTGGTGGAGTTGGTGTCACCGGATGGAAGAAAAAAGACGTTGCCCAAGGGCTCTTTTAAGAGCCGACGGGGGTACCGGTTCAAGCTGCGGGACCTCTATCAAGGGCACTTATCAGTGCCACAAGGGCCCTTACAAGGGCTGGGGAGGGGGGTCCTGGCTCGAGCTGTGGGACCCCTTTAGCCCCAAAGGCCCTTCTCAGGGCCGCAAGGGCACTTGTAAGTGAGAGGTCCCAGTTAGAGCTGCGGGACCTCTTAAGCCTCAAAGGGCTCTTGTCAGAGCTGCAAAGGCCCTGATAGGGCCGGGGAGGGGGGGTCACGTTATGAGCTGCGGGACCTCCTAAGCCCCAAAAGGCACTTTTCAGTGCCCCCGCTGGAGGGTCCCTCCAACCCCCTCAGCGGGCTCTTCCCCTCCCCACGAGCGTACGGGGCAGGGGGCTGCTGGGAAGGGGGCGGCGGTGGGGTGGGCACACCGGGGTTGGCGTACACCCCACTCGCCGCCCTGCCGCGACCCCTTCCCAGCAGCACCTCCCAGCCCCCTGCTCTGTATTGCTGTGAAGGGATTTCAACTCCCTTCGCGTCGATATTGTACTTCGCGCATTGCGCTAAGTGCAGTATCACCGCGAAGAGAGCTCAAATCACCACCGCACATTGCCACGGTGATGTGTGGCGGAAATTTTAGGGCGTTATTTTCGGCCCTTTATAAATATGCCCCTAAGTCTGCTGATTGAACTTTGAATTTGGGCATCAGCAGGTATCAGGAGGACAGGATGTAAAACTACTGGAATAAAAAAAATAAAGTTGTTGTGCAAAGTAAAAAAAAAATACTGGAAGGGAAGGTATTTGGAAACTAATTTATCGTTCATGAGGAGTGAGTTTTTTTTTTCCAAGATAACAAATTAATATAATACATAAATAAATAAATGCATTCAAAATGGTGGAAGCTAATTTATTGTTAATGGGAGGGGGGTTAATGAATTAACACCATAAATTATTATGAACACATAAAAAGTGATTTATTTATTTACATTTGGGGATGGGTGGATTAATAATCTCACTGACACCACCAATAATCTGATCGATATTGTAATAATATGAATGTGTGTCTGTATGCGTGACTGAGTGTGTGTCTGACTGGGTGTCTCTCTGTAACTATGAGTGTCTGCGTGATAGTGTGTCTGCGCCCTGAATTATATTTAGCCCTGTGTGTCGACTCTCGTAGGAGGAGGAAGCTGAGACCATACAGGAACAGAAAGTTCAGGAGACAGACTGTTGTCAGCCAGACAAAAGGTTCGTACAAATGCTCAATATGCACACGGGTGGATCAACAAATGACCACCGGATGAACGCATATACACGGACGATTCTCGGCTGAAATGGCCATTCGTCGCGTGTAGCCATCGGTGTCGGGGGTTGTGTCTTGGGTGTGTGTGTAGTGTATGAGCCTTTATTTATGGTGCAGAGGTAATGTTTGACTTTGGCTGGCACTGAAGCAACTGTGGAAGTGTGTGTGACTGTCTGTGAGAGAGTGTGTGGGAGTACATGCATATCTGAGAGAGTGTGAGTGTGTTTGACTGTGGGAGAGCGTGTATGTGCTGGTATGTCTGGAGAGAGTATGTGTGTCTGGAAGAGAGAGTGTTGACATGCTTGTATGTCTAAGAGAATGTGTGTGTCTGTGGGAGAGAGAGTGTGGTCATGCCTGTATGTCTGAGAGAGTGTATGTGTCTGTGGGATAGAGAGAGTGGACATGCCTGTATGTCTGAGAGAGTGTATGTGTCTGTGGGAGAGAGAGTGTGGACATGCCTGTATGTCTGAGAGAGTGTATGTGTCTGTGACAGAGAGAGTGTGGACATGCCTGTATGTCTAATATAGTGTGTGTGTCTGTGGGAGTGTGGACATGCCTGTATGTCTGAGTGTGTGTGTGTCTGTGGGAGAGAGAGTGTGGAGGTGCTAGTAGAGTGTGGAGGTGCCTGTACATCTGAGAGAGTGTGAGTTCCCTGGTGGGTCCCAGTCTGACAAAGATAGCAGGTGAAGACACCATGTATGGCAATGTAAGGTAGAAAAAAAATCTATGGGGCACAGGAATTTCTAGCTACGCCCCTGCATTGGAGTAAACATGGAGCATCAAACCCCGCCACTTCAAGCTTTTCATAAGCTGCAACCTGCAGGAGTAGTGGAGACAGTCCTATTGGCTTCAGGAGTGGAGGAGCGGGTGGATACATGATTGGCTGCAGGGAGGATGAATGGACAGTCTGATTAGTTGAGAAGTGGAGTGAGGTGGCATGGCCTACACTAGGATTCAGCCCAATAAAGAAGTTGTATTGTGTTACTAAGCAGAGAAACATAAGCAATCTTTGGATAACAAGAGCCGTTTAAATCAGGTGAAATGGTAGACACTAGGATCCAAGGATTTAGATATGGAGGCTAAACATTTAAATGCAAGCATCTTGAGGACAGCCAAAGGCACTGGTCATGGGTGCCTGATTCACAGAGGATTGCACATTTCTGCTTACGTACAGCAGTGGGGCAGGGAAATGTCACATTGCCTTTCTTCTGTATATGATTCTATTCATGTGTTAAACAGCTAGAAAAGAATCTCCCAGTGTCACCAATAAGCATTAGGAGCAGGTCACAATTCACACAAGGATCTACAACTTTCTACTACAGATGTTCGAAACTGTTGAATTTCATTTCGTTTTCGAATTTTCGGAACGTTCGCGTTTCGAAAATCGTCTACTTTCGATTTTTCAATACTTTCGATAATCATCTGCTTTTGATAATCATCTACTTTCGATTTCAATAATTATCAAATTTTTGATAAAAATCGAAAATTCGGGTTTCGTAAATTCCGGGAGTTCAGAAAGTTTCGTCAGGATTTCGAAACCCTCGGATTCGATTCGAAATTGGGTTCTATTAGAACCCACAGTACATCTCTTCTTTCTACCTATTTGGAAGCAGACCTTCACTTCTTCTTGATTCAAATATATATACTTCTCTAAAAACAATTAGGGCTATGTACTGAGAGCCGCAATCGCAAAGATGGTGTAAAGTTAACAAGCATTACTTGTATTCAATAAACCGTTTGCGATTAATAGTACATAAGTGCGTTAGAAAGTCGCATTAAGAGCTTAACGTGTGTTTTATTACTAAAGTTGCGTAAGTCTTGATACATAGCGGTAAAGTCACGTTAAGAGCTTAGCGTGTGTTTTAGTGGAATTGCGTAAATTGTGGTACATAAGCAATGCACGTACTCTCGATAACAAGAAACATCCATAGGCCACTTATTATATATTGACTTAAATTACAGAGAAATAAGTTTACTCATACTTCCCCCCCAAAATCTGCTCCTGTTATTTGTTATGGTCGGTTTATGGTAATAGATAGTGGCTAGCTAATTAGTTAACTAATTGGCTTAGCAACACACACGATAGCTCACAATGAACATACATTCATAAATATAAATGAAGCAACAATTATTTGCGTTGCATATATTAAAGTAACATCAAGAAAAGCTTGCTTGCTATACACATGAATGCGTGATTTGTGATTGGTCTGCGTGAAATGACATGATAGCAATGCGCACATGTAGGACTTTTTCAGTTAACGTCTGATTAAGACCATCATTGTGGTGGCGTTACAAACGCTCTAAAATATCACGTTATAGTCACGCATTAATGGTGTTAAAATTTGGTACATTACTTGCGCTGTCTAGATGCGCAAAGTTAACGAGAATAACGCATCAGAACTTACGTCTAAAAGTCACTTTAAGTGTTGATAAATCCCTGTTAAGACATTAACGGAACTTTAAGACACAATTTTGCGATAGTGGCTCTCGGTACATAGCCCTAAATGTCTTATCTGAAGGTCAAATCCGAAAGGGATACATATTGCATCTGTACATCTGCAAATTGATGAATTGTGAAAGCATGTTACATAATTATAGTAAACAAATCATTTGTACTGCTATCTTGCAGTCTCAGAAATGGAAAAAGGTCATGTGAAGAAGCTGGAATGAGGGGAATACAGCAGGGCTTATGGGAATAGCATAGAGCCAAAAAAATGTAAAAACAAGAGTGAGAAACCTCCAGAGGCCACTCTTATCGCAGCAGCTACTGTGTGATAGAATCCTCATGGAAAAAAAGACACCCATTCTAAAAATCACTTTATTAACCAACAATAAAAATTGGCTGGACATGCCAGAAATGCACCAAATGTCACATTCTCTAAAAGGAACGATAAAATCTTTTGATAAGTTTGGTCCCTTTCTGGTTTCTGGAGAAAGGGCCCCTTGGGCCTTTCCCTTGCAAGACTCCTGCTACAGGCCCTTCCCTTCGTGCAGGCACCATGGTCCTACACTCGTGGAGCCTCATGGCCCCTCCACTCATGGGCTGTGACCCCATCCACTCCGTGGGTCCGGTGGCCCCCTCCCCTGAAGACCAATCCTGGCCCCTTCCCGTGCAGCCCCCTGGGCCTTTCCCCTTGCAGCCCCTGTGGTACCTCCCACTTACGGGCCCCAGATGACCCCTCCACCACTGCACCTCAGACCAGACCCCCCTTACAGAAAAACTGTTAAAAGGCAGCCCTTTCGCAGAGAAAGAATCAGCAGTTTTAAAACTGCCTGATTCTTTCTCTGCTGAAAAGGCTTGCTTTGTGTACAGTCTTATGTAGGGGGGTTGGGGAGGAGGGTTATTGGTGAGGTGCAAGTGGAGGAGGGGCACGGACCCACAAAAGGGGCGGGCCACAGAGTCCATGACCGGGAGGGGCCACAGGGGGCTGCAAGTTGTAGGGGGCCAGGTTGTGTCTGCAAGGGGAGGGGGACACAGGGGCCCGCGGAGTGGGAAAGGCCAGCAAGTGGAAGGCATTATTTAAAAAAAGACGTGCTGTGGCGCCTGTGCTGTCTCCCAACCCCCCTCCTATCTCAGTCATGCCTGAGCATGTGCAAACCACCAGATTAAGGAGGAAGTAGTAGTAGTTAGTAATTCTGACCGCCGATTCAGAACCTCCCCCCCCTCCTAACTTTTGATCAGTGATTTCTTCAATATTTTGGGCGTGGTTGATGGCTCATTTTAAAGGTAGGAACCTGGCCTTTCATTTAACTTGGAGACCGCAGTTCCCCTTGAAAGGATTACTTAAAGGATTACAAAATTCACTTAAATTTAAAGGTGGCTTGATCTCGTGTACATCTTCTCAATAATAGTTTTTAAAAAAATGTTTTTATACATTAATTACCAGGGTAAATAAGAAATAAAGAATGTCACTTGTCAAACAAGCAATGCTAAACATAAAGAAACATTTAGGCAAATAAAACAGACTGTGGGTAGGCAGGGAATAGTAGCAGCATCTCTATATATTCACTAATTTGTCCATGTGTGGGGTTATAGATAATTGTTTTGTGAGTTTCTATGTAAAATACTAATTCAATTCTCATTAGTAGGGCATAGCTGCTGTGTGCATCACCAGAAAAATATAAACCGATCAGAAATATGAAAAACCTCCTTGGATGCCTTCTAGCTCAACTGTGCTGTCAAATTCCTTCCTGTAGAAAAGAAGCACAGGAAAAGCTGTATACACAATAGATATTACCCTGTGAAATGGTAAATACAAATTATATTGTAAAAAATAATTTTGTGAGTTAATATTTTAAAATAAAAATTATAATACTGTAATTTTTAAAAAAAAATACAGAATCTAATTAATGATTTCTGTAATAACACAAAAACCATATGGTCATGGGATGTTTTAATGACACATAATTTACCTAACCCAAACCCACCCCCAACCCCCAGAACTGTTGCAAATAAAGCACTTGAGACAACTGATGAAAAGCAAATATATTTATTAGCACATTCATATACATTTGAGTCCTGTGCTGAATATAATACAAGGAATAAAATAAAAAATTTACAATGTTTAATTCAATTTACATTGCTTATTTACAATCAAAAACTGCAAAGGTTAAATGAAAAAATTACATTGAGGATGCTATGTTTTGAGCAAAATACATTTGCATAGCAGAGTATGAGAAAAGTAATAAACCATTTACAATGAATGATAAACACTGTATAAGCAGAAACAATACAAAGCAGTAAATAATGACAAATGCATTAACAACAATCGTGCATTTGATTTGTATGAGAACCTCACTAGTTGCTTTCTGCATTTTGTGGCAATTCTTTCAATAATCATAGTGGTTTTAATTAACGGAATTAAAAAAAAATGCTTGTCAATTTTGACTGGTATTTTGAAAACCTTTAAATTTTTTTAAATCAAAGCTTTGAGTTTTTAAAGAAGAAGAAAAAAAAATGAGTACATTTAAAATAATAAAATGGGGAATAAAAATTCTTGTGCAACTGGACATCCACAAAACACAAGGTGCATTTTGCAAAACCAAAATAAATAAATATCCCTATAAAAAAAACATCAGTAGAAATGGCAGCTTTGGAGATTTTTTTTTTTTTTTTTAAGGAATAAGCACTTATATTGGACATCTTTTAAAGGATAGCACAGCAAAAATATTGCACTCTTCTTTTCCTTTTTATGTAACATACTTAACTATCCATTAGCATTCTTAAGGCTTTAATTAAGAACTTGTTAATTATATGTCCCACAGGGACAAGAAATTCAAAATGTGGCTAACATGACATAACTCCAGCAGAGACTGCATCATTACTACTTCTAGTGCTTTGCAGGTAAATAAATATAGGTTATCATATTTACTAGAACACAATTTATGAACCACAGCCATTTTAGGTCATTGTACATGTCCCCTTTGACACGACAGGTAAACTACACACTTATTCTTTTCAAAAATGGACAAAGACAACATAACATGATACAAAGTTTACTTAAATAATTACCGACAACCACACCGTATATTTATAAAACACTGAGTTCTTGGTGACTGATGGGAAAGTTGAGCATAATACATTCAACTCCAGCTTGGAAAAAAAATCTGTATTATATGCATGCTGGTTAAAGTAAAGTTGTGGCTTGAGAAAACAATAGTTCAGGTAAAGAAAATACTGCAGATAATTAGGCTGTATCAATTTGGATCAAAGCTGGCAGGTATGGGAAGTTCCATAATTTTTTGCTTCAAGGGCAAGTTTCCTACCCCCAGTACAATTTACCTTTAGCTGTAGTCCCCCCCAACCTGCAAGACCACTATATTTTGGTTGTGAGGTTCCTGAAGTTTATTTAGCCCAATCTTTACCAGCACTTTCCTAAGAGGTTGCTGAATGAGTTCTTTTACAAGCGCATATATGCAAAGAGTTTGCTGCTTGGGAAGCAGCCATCAGCCATTGAGTTTGACGTCCACCGCCTTGACTGTGACTGAAGGCTGCTACCCCGAACACCTGGGAAGAAGACACACACACTGGTGAAGTTCTTTCTAAATAGCAGACTTCAGAGACATCGCAATTACTGGTAAGTATACTGGTCTTTAACCAAATAACAAATAGGGAAAAAAATTTATTGAAATGTGTGCATATTTATGGTGTATGCACAATGAAATCTAAATATCTAACACCTGCATCTAGTGGGTTTGTATAGGGCATCAGCCTGCAGTTCCAAAGTGCATTTATGTGCACAATACATTTTAAAGGGAATCTATACCTATTAAATATATGGCTTTTCCTTGAGAAGTGCCTGTTCAAGAAAACACTTAAAGGGTATGTCCCCCCCCCCCAAACAAATTTTAGTATGTGCTAGGAAAAGGCTGTAAACCGCGACCTCGCGAGGAGGCAAATACAGAAATTAAAAAGCAGTTTTATTACAAACTGAAAGCAAATAAAAAAATGAAAAATGTCCCCTTTGTTTGCTAAATACATGACCTTATATTAGTATTCACCTTCAAATGTCCCTATTTTTTTGTGTTACAAACTGAAATAAATTTTTTTGTGGGATTTAATTTTCTCATCTACAAACAATAGTAGTCAGTCAATCCACATATTTTAAAAATTAATAAAAATATTGATTGCATATCTAGTCATTTCCTTTATGGTGTAACCTATGATCAAGCTGGATTTGACTAGTGGAATTGTTATAGTCACATAAAAGTGTTTAATTGGGACCATCATTTGTTTTCAAGTCTTCAAACCTTGCCATCCTCTGCCAGTGTAAACCTTAGGTAGAAACAGATTGACAAGTTACTGACATTTTCTTTAATGTTAAAAGTCTTACTTTTTTTGGTGCATAAATAAACAATTTAATTATTTTGGTTTAGTTCCCCTTTAAAGAAGAACTATAATCTGCACAAACCCTTAATAGTCAGGATGAGGACTCACCCCTGGGGTTTCCTTAGTTCTACCATACAATTCCTCTTGTAATGCTGGTCTAACCCCGCCTCCTCTCATAGTCCTGCACTTGTCAATGGGAAGATGAGCTCTGTGAGATATACGCCATCCCACTGGCAAGTCTAGGAACAGTCCTAGACTGTGAGAGGGGCCAGACCAGTAGGATCTAATGCAAACATAGGGGTGAGGACCTAGTGATTTAGGGCCTCAATCTGGGTACTATTAAGGAAAGGTTATGGTTTTATCAGTGTTTAAATAAAATAGAAAAATGCCAATTAAATTAATTTTAATTCCAGGTTGTAATGCTACCACATGTGAAAAACCTCAAGGTGGGGGAGATTAACATTTACAAAAGGCACTGTAACATAATAGGCAGTTTATCTTATAGGTATAGTTCCATTTAAACCCTTGGAGTGGAGCCTTAATAAGACACAACTCTCAGTTGTCACATTTCTGAAAATCTGAATTTTGTACAGCGATAGATGTTTTTTCTTTATATTCGATTCTTGTGCTTCTATAACCTGAAAAATTTAACAAAAACAAAAGTGTAAAAAAAATAAATCTATTATCAGTTAATTGTGCTCAAATGTAATTAGTTACTTTAGTTATGGATTATTGTATATTTACTGCAATCATTTCTACACACCCCGTGGCCCCTTAAGCTCATAAACTTTACCTTTTATCTGCCGCACTTGTCCTCCCCGGTCCATACCTCTGCAAGCTTGGAGAGCTTTTACGGAGGCGACAGAAATACATTTTCTCTTTTAGCCAAAATAAAAAAAAGTGGCAATCGTATTACAGTAAATGCTGGGAAATAGTGTACCCCCCCCAAAATATCAGTATTTAGAAACACTACACAATGTACTGATACCTTCCAAGGACCCACTGACAAGCTACATACACAGGTATTTATGCTTTGTTGCCACCACAGACCGGGCGATTTTAAATTGGCAAACTAACACAACAAAACACATAAGCAAAATGGCTTTTCGCCAGACGGTTATTGCTGCTTAATAAATTGAATTATGTCCAATTTTTTAAAAAAATATGCCCCTTGGGGCACAGAAGGTGAGCTAATAATGAAACTGTCTGCTGCAATCCACAAGAAAGCCAGCATCTGTGTGAGATAATGTAAGGATTATGAGCTTCAGGGACCACGGGGTAAGCATACTGTACATTTGTGTTCAGGGGTGGATATGCCCTTTATAAAAAGAATAATCTACTGCAGGTCACACAAACACAAAATAAAACAGCTTCATGCCTTTGGTATGTTTCTAGGTGCTGCGGTACAAGAAAACATGCAACAATGACAACTAAGGTTCAATATACATGCCATGTATACCGACCCCATATACATATGCAAGCAAATTTTCAGTTTACACTGATGAAACTGGAGGCAAAATATCAAACTGGATAATTTTTACACAACTAAGCACCTAACTCAGGTAAGGGTCCATTATTGTTTGCTGCATCTGTTGGAGACTTAAATATCGTTAATTAAATGCATCCTGAATGCTCTGAAAAACATGTAAACTTTAAGCTTGCCATAAACAGACTAACCGTCTGTAACTTAGTTGTATCTCTATCTTTATTCTCTCTTTAGTTTCAATAGAGTTCTGTTCCGTTTTTTCGATTTTGTAAAAATTTATTTTGGAAGAAATCAATGTGTTTCCATACTTTCTTCAAACGCCAGATTATGTATGCTTGCGATCCCGTTAGCGCATGCGAATTGCAGCACAGGTTAATGTGGGGTGTCCAGATTGCATGCACTGAGCTGCGATTCATTTTTGGAGAGCATCCCTGCCATCAGCATTTTTTTGTGAATCGCATGTTCTCGGACTATGCAAAATTGTGCAGATCGCAGCACAAATGGACCAATGACATAACGCACAACACAATGATAAAGATGGGTTCCCGAAACACTGCCCTTTTTAATCCAAGGGTTGGTCACTCTGCGTGGTTGGTGATTTTAGTCAATGTGGCTTGATTTTTTTTGAAAATTAGAACATTTGGAATTTCTGATTTCTTTCGATAATTCTAAAATTTATAAAAATTTGTGAAAATCTAAAAACTCAAGAGTTTTGCGAGATCTTGGAAACCATCAAGACCAGATTCAAATCCGATCAGAGCTTCTCAGAACATCTCTAATCTCTGTCTACTATTTAATTTGTAATTATTTTATTGTCTATATTACATGTGTTATTGTGACTTAAAAGGCATGTCCACCCTAAATTTAATGTTGTAGCCCACCACCCCCAACTGCCGAATTAGCTCTTTAAAAAAAGAAGCAGAATAATACTTACAGCCCTTCACTCAAGGAAGTTGCAAACAGGGGCTGGACCGGCAGCCGCGGCTGTGATTGGCTGAGAGCAGCCAATCACAAACGCGGAAGCCAGCAATGGAGATGCTGCAGGAGAGAAGGGCTTTAAATATAATTTGGCTTCTTTTTTTAAAGAACTAATGTGGGGGTTAGGGGTGGGCAGGGTTTAGCTACACCAAATTGAAAGGATTAGATGCTAGGTGCAACGGCTGCACAGGATGGATCCGGATGGTGGGAAGGAGGGGGGTGAAGGGCTCCAATGCCCCTATCAGCATCCCTCCCGGAGGCAAGACAGGAGGCAGAGACCTTTGGACAGGAAAATAGCCACTACTCTTCAGTTTCCTGGACTTTCGACTGGCACTGCAGGGGAACTATAAGGAACAGAGATATAAGGTATGGATGTTTATAAACTTAACAGTGGTCCATTATGGGGTTAAAGGGGAACTGTGGTCTCCAAACAAGTTGAGTTTAAATGAAAGGCCAGTTTCCTACCTTTAAAATCAACCACCTCTCTACGTGCTCCACAGCCCAAGATATAAAGAAATGACTGACCAGAAACTTAATGGGTGGGAGCCCCCCAGGGTCACATTCCCACTTACCCCCCAGGGTCACATTCCCACTTACCCCCCAGGGTCACATTCACACTTAGGCTCCAGGGTCACATTCACACTTATCCCCCAGGGACACATTCACACTTATCCCCCAGGGACACATTCACACTTATCTCCCAGTGTCATATTCCCACTTATCCACAATGTATAAATTAGCAATGTACTCTGAGCTCACACCTACTTACAGGCAGCACTCAAAAGTTGTTTCAGGTGCAAAAAGGAAAAAAAAAGCAAAAAAAACCTAGGAACACCCATTACCATCCATAAAGCAGAGTTTCCTACTGTTTACTCTGGGGATGTATCACTCTTTAAGGGTTACCTATGTTGGGAGTGTCTGTCACTGTAAAGTAGCAGATTAAAAGAGAACCAAGTTCGGGTCTGGTCTTTTAAACAACTGATCGCGTGTATATTTCATTCATACAAGCGATCTCCTGTTTAAAACCGTCTCGTCCTGCGCAAATTAGGGGCTTGTGGCAGGCCCTTCTACCGTCCAGGCCCCCGCGGGGGTGGGGGGGGGGCAGTAGTTACGCCACTGTCCCGAGCAGCCGCAGTGGAGGCTGCTCCGGGAATGGCAGTCAGCAGTTGTCTGTGATGTCACAGCCGATACTGACTGCCTTACCCGGAAGTGAAGCAGGAAGTGCAGAGCCGCAGCGGTAGTAAGTATGAGAGATCTTGCTGGAAGCTAAACGAACTCTAGGTTTAGGGGGGTGCTGCATAACATACTAATTTATTTCCAGAGGGGTGGACAGTCCCTTCAAATTAATCTACATGTACCAAGCCGAAGTGATTCTGAAACAAGGATCTTGTTTGCGTTTAACATATACAGTAACAGTTCTTTACTATAATAAAATGTTTTTAATTATAAAACGTCTAAACTAATTTCTGAATGCTTTTATACTGAACATAGAAACATTTATGAAGCAATTTAATGACAATGCTAATTTTTCTAAACAATTGGGAAACCATTAAAATAATTTAAAACCCAGTATTTCCATAAAATTAAGATAATAAAGAGGTGCAAATGTTTGCCCATACTATTAATTTGCAGCAACTAATCAGATGATAGCTTTTTACTGGATTACTGCAGTTAGATAACATCTGGTTGGTTGCTGTAGATTAAAGGGGAACTGTGGTCTCCAAACAAGTTGAGTTTAAATGAAAGGCCAGTTTCCTACCTTTAAAACGAGCCGTGTTCCACAGCCCAAGATATAAAGAAATGACTGACCAGAAAGTTAATGGGTGGGAAGCTGACATGTGACATTCCTAAGGCTTCTCCTGCACAGTGCCGCCGGCGAGCAGAGCCTCAGACTCAGTGTGTGAGGGAGACAGGAAGTCCCTCCTCCTCTCTGCTGTGTGAAGTCCTGACAGAGTAGGTAAGGGAATCTACAGCCCTTCTCTCTCACTATGTGAAAACAGCCTGCAAGTGGGCAGGGCTTAGACATCCATGGGTGGGTGGGGCCACATGGGGCTGTAAGGGAATGGGCCAAGAGGGGCCTGCAACTGGAGGGACCATGAGGTCCATGAGTGGGAGGGACCATGGGGGTTGCAAAGGTAAAGAGACACAGGGCAGATAGACTGACAGTTTGCAGAGCAGGATGCAGGAAGTGCAGGGGACCTGGTGATGCCGCTGCCATATCACACACAAAAATGTAAATATCTTCAAAACTATGCAAAATAAACAATGAAATGTTTATTATTATAGTGAATTGCAAAAACTCTCAGGAGAGCAATTCCTATCAATTCACCTAAAGTCATTTTTGGACCACAGTTCCTCTTTAATAGCACTGACAATATTTTGCACCATTTATTGCATCAGCCCCTTAAAGGTCATACACATGGGTGATTTTCCCCGCGATCACCATTGAATTTGTCAGACATTTATTTATCGGGTATCACGGGTGTGTATCTCCAGTATGTGATAAGTTTAAAGGGCAACTGTGGTTGTCACAAACCCTCCGGGCCGAGACGCCCAACCACCTATCCGTTTCCTGGAAAACACACTCCAAGCAACCGACAGGCGGACGGAACAGATCAGACCCGGTGGGTTTAGTGAACAAACGCTATACCCTACTTCTAACAACCTGTAAGAAAATTGGTTATTGACCCCTAATATTCTATACACAGTTATACAGTATATATATATACCTAAACAATACTTCTCTATAGTAGCGTACTTCGAAGACACAGGTTTGTTTTGGGATATACTCAGAATGGGACAATAGCCTATAAATGATTTTATATCATTTATTAAAAGTTGACAAAAATAGTGCATAAAAAATATAAAGAAAACTAAAATAAATCACTGAACATAAAGCGGTAACACACAGGTAAGAAATGGGTAAAAGAATGAATACTTAAGGATAATTGGCATCTGAAATGTCCATGAGCAGTGTCCAGAACTTGATAATCCAGTTATTGGAAAAGTCCAAATAATATTTCCTGGTGTAAGCCAATACGGTCCGTCCTGTTGGCTAGATGTTATTGTAGATTTTATGACGAACTAAGAGCTGTGACCCAGCTCCCACTTTTATCCTTTGTCAGAGAATGGGAGCGGTCTGGTCTCTAGAGGGGGTGGACTTGGTTCTGCCCCCGAAGGTTGGTTCCTATTTTTGGAGGGAATTTTAAATATCCAATTCCCCTCCAGTCCATAATCTGTGAACCATATATGTCACATTCAAAATAATATCATGATGGTCCATAACTAATTTTACCCAACAGAATAAGACCAAATATGACACCTCTGATGGATTGAAGGCCTAGTAAGGATAATATCCCAAGTTTGGTTCGGGCTATGATATAATATCAGGTATCTATAAATGCAGAATTAATTACTGGATAAACGGAGGGTATTTATGAAAACCTGAAATAATTCTACATCCTGAATTACCGTATATACTGGAATATAAGTCGATCCAAGTATAAGTCGAGGTACCGATTTAACCTAAAAAAGGAGTAAAAACTGATTGACTCGAGTATACGTCGAGGGTAGAAATATGACCACTACTGCCTTCTGATTCCTTGGCACTCCAGACGTTTGTAAACTACAACTCCCAGCATGCTTTAGTTGCTGGGAGTTGTAGTTTACAAACATCTGCAGTGGAACTGCACACACTGAACCATCTATCCTGTCCCTGACCCAAATGCCCCCTTACTCTCCCTCCCTGCACCCATCTTCTCATGCAGCCTTCTCCCATGCAGCCTTCTCCCATGCAGCCTTACCTTCTCATGCAGCTTTCTCCCATTCAGACTTTTTCCAGTTTCTGTTTTCAGGTGAGAGACCAGCCATCATCTAGGAATCCAACTGCTGCATTGCACTGACCGGCGGATCCACTGACGTCACTACTCGGCGCCGGTCTCATTTCCCGGCGCCGAGTAGTGACGTCAGTGGATGCGACCATCAGTGCATGCGGAAGCTGGATTCCTCATTTCAGGTTAGTGACTGACCCGAGTCATGCTCTGTAATAAACATAGAGATAAGAGCATTAGCAGGGGGGAGATGTAGCTTTGATGGCAGAGTTAAGGCTGCACTTGACCCCCACCTTGATAGACTTCACTGATTGATGATGGGTCACAAAGAGAGAGAGAGATCAGGACAAGGAGAGATCCGAGTCTCCAGGACAGCTTGCATTCTATTGGCTACTGTGCGTGGGTGTGTTTTTCAGGATGGTGAGCTTTTAACTCCTACTGCACATGATAAGTTTGTCGGTTATCTGGAGTTGAGACACGGAGGAGGTAACAGGTTGAGGGGGGAGTGCTGAACAGAGATCTGACAACATGGAAAAACAAAGTCACTGACAGAGATAGGATAAAGGCAGCACAGAGTACATGAATTTAACTTTGCAATGGACCAATGTGTTTTTTTCACTATAGATTCCCTTTAAAGCTAGGAAAATGGCCAATAACATATTAAATTATGGTTTTGGGGGTGGACATTCCCTTTAACACTTCTTTTTACCCAAAGTTGTTCTCTCTCTCTCTCTCTCTTTCTGAATGTATCATTTATCTGCTGTAGAAAATGTAATTCTAAAAACTAAAACTGATGAAACTAGTAAATTGAATGTCTCAAGAGTTTGGCTGGCAGGCAGAGAATGGAGCCTATGGCTGCAAACCCACTATTAGAAAAACAAATGCTCACCCAGCAGCTTACACCTAAAATTCCCACCAGAAACACCTGCACACCAACAAGCTTTTTAAAAGTAATTTATTCATCGAACAGAGGTGCTGCTGGGCTTGGTGGGGGGTTGTCTTAGTTGCTTTTACTAACCATACTGAGTGAATGTGGGACTGTAACCATAGCTTTTGTGATCTCAATATTTAAAACAGCGGATCACGGAACCAGCGGACAACTCCGATCAGCTGTTAAAGGTATGCAGGGGTGATGCAGGGCTACAGGAGAGTGACACTTCTGGCACTGCTGTCAGGGGCTACAGAGGGTAACAGAGTGCAGAAGGGATTCAGTATTTAAAACAGCTGTTTGTGGAACCAACAGACAACCCCCATCACCTGTAGAATGTATGCGGGGTGTTGCAGGGCTACAGGGACTGATAAGCACTGCTGTCAGGGGCTGCAGAGGGTAACATAGTGCAGGGAGAAGAAAAAGTATAATCTCAACAGTCATGGTTGCAGTCCCACATTCACTTTGTACGGTTAGTATAAGCTATGTGCAAACACTAACCATTCTGTAAAGCCCCCCATCCCCGGTATCGGTATTGTCAGCAGCGAGCAGTTCAAAGCAACACACTACAGAAGACAGAACACTATGAACAAACTTGTTGCAGGACTTGCAGACACACAGCAATTAACTCTGCACACCACTGTTAATAGAGGAGAAGCAGGACATCCGGGTCTGCATCAGTGTTTGAGTACATGCGTGATTAGTCACTAACTTTGAAGGGGCGAGGAAAGCAGGATTAAACGAAAATGTAAATCAGCTAGAAAGTGTCAGCAAGGAGACTGCAAGACCTATAAGTGTCACAGGATGGGCAGTAATTATCTGAGAGGGGGGGGCTGTATAAGGAGCACTTACCAAATGTTCATTTTCACTGACAAAGCAGGCAAAGCTGTGCAAAAACAAGGCAGGCAAAAACTATGTGAGTACTATCATTCTACTACTCTAAAATTTACTTTCAGATAATCCATAGTTGTTTAAGTGAGTGCACCTCTCTGTGCATCAGCCTGCATGTGAATAAAAATATTTATACATACATGTTTGTCAAATACTGATCTTAATTCTGTAGTTCATTTTGACAAAACTGCCATTACTTGTTGCTCAACTTTCTATTTTTTTAACTGCTACTTTTGCAAAATGTAGTCTTTAATAGTTTGCTTCCATTCTGTTCTTAACAAAAGATAAAGACATACAGAGAGAACCCAAATGGCTATTTTAGTCTTAAAGCCATATTAAAGAACACTAAACACATAAAAATGACTAAGTGCCATTCGTTTCTATTATCACAGGGAGGTGAGAACGCTTTTTCTCACCTCCCTGTAATAATAGGACGCTCGGGACCAGGGAAGCTTACCTTACCCGCCGCTCAACTCGCAGTCGCTCAGTCTCTGAACAGCTGTTTTTGTCCCGATCACGCGCCCTATCTTTTGAATTGGCGCGCATGCGCCTAAGATAGGGCGCGTGGTCGGGACAGAGCGGCTGTCAGAGACTGAGCGGCTGCGAGTGGAGCGGCGGGTAAGGTAAGTTCCTGGTCCCCCGAGCGTCCTATTATTCACAGGGAGGTGAGAATAAGCGTTCTCACCTCCCTGTGAATAATAGAAACGAATGGCACTTAGTCATTTTTAAGAAGTATTGGAGTTTACAGGTCCTTTAAAACCTTTGCGTTGATGTACCGAGTGTTATCTCAGCTTTAAAACTATAACAGCACTTGTGGCTGTGTGCTTGAATGGAGATCTTAAACCCCAGCTAAACACCCCAGAATCAGTTAAGTCATAATGTACGGAGAGCCCCAATCGACTCAGTTAGATTAGGGACAGAGGCTCTGCATACATTGCCCTGCTTGTTTCTAAGTGTGCCAACATTCATTGTGTAAGCTCTAGTATCTTGGCAGACAAATGTTCTACTTTTAGAAACACACATCCCATTAGGTTAAGGGTTCAAATCCCCACACTTCTATTTCAGACAAGGATTTTATTATTTAAAGGGCATGTCCACCCCCAAAACTATAATCCCCCCCACTACTGGCCCCATCATGTAGTGTAGTTTAATCCTTACATCACATCCCAGCTCCATATGGTTATCCTGTAGTCCCCCCCCCAAAGTCCCAAAAACTGCCCACCAGGAGGATAGCAGAGTCCATATAGGACTCTGCCTCCTACCTGGCCTCCGGGAGAAGTTTGGCATGCGTACTGCAGCCCTTCTCCCCCTCCCTCCCGATTTGGATTCCCTCCCCCTAGTGTAAAACCCTTTTTAGCAAACATTGCTCCTGTCCCCCCAGCCCCAACCGCTATGTTTGTAATATCAGAAAATGCCCAGAACATTACTTACCTTCCCTCTTAACTCTGTCGCACTGAACTCCCGGCAGCCGCGTCCGTGATTAGCTGCCGCTCAGCCAATCACAGACGAGACTGCCGGTCCCGCCCCTCTGCTTGCATTTTCTCGCAAGCAGAGGGCCGGCAGCGCGGCGGAGGCAAGAGGGAAGGTAAGTAAAGTTCTGGGCATTTTCTGATATTACAAACATAGCGGTTGGGGCTGGGGGTAGAGGGGCAATGTTTGCTAAAAAATTTTTCTGAAGGGTGGACATACCCTTTAAGCAGATGAGACTTTGTAGGGGCCCCATTAGTTTGTGGGACGGAGATAGTTTGTGAGGCAGGAGAGACGGAGAGAGTTTGTGGCCCGGCCGCGTTTGTGGGAAAAGGTCGCGCGTTTGCTGGGCCCGGAGCGCGTTTGTGGGCGGTCGGCCGGCGCGATTTGATGGGCCGTATCCCTCGTTTGTGGCCGGGCGCGAGTTCTGTGGGACCGGCGCGCTTTTGTGGGCCGGCCGCGTTTTAGTGTGGCCGGCCGCGCCGTATTGTGGGCCTTGCCGACGCGTTTGTGGGCCGGAGCGCGTTGTGTGGGCCGGCGGGCGGCTCATCGCCTTTGATGGCGCGGAGGGGGGGCCGGGGCGGGCTGGGGGGGTTTGCGTTTTGTCGGCCGGCGGGCCTGGGGTTGTCGTTCGTGCCGCGGCAGCGTTGTCCGTCAGGCGCGGGCGTTTGTCGTCACGGCCGCGCGGGCGTGCTTTCGTCGTGTCGGCCGGCGGGGATGCGCTTGTGTCGCGTCCCGGCCGGCGGCGCTGCGTTCTGCGCGTCGGACGGATCGGGCGTGCGTTCATGTTCGCGTCGGCCGGCGGCGCGCTGCGTTTGTCTTGTCCGGCCGGCGGGCCGTGCGTTTGTCCTGTCGGCCGGCGGGTGCGTGCAGTGTCGGTCGCCGCCTCGGCGTGCCGTTTGTCGGTCGGCAGGCAGGGCGTTCTGTCGTTTCCGGCCGGCGGTCGTTTGGTCGGCCGGCCGGCGGGCGTTTGTCTGGCCCGGCCGGGCGTTTGCGTTTGTCGCCGGCTGCCGTCGCAGTTTGTCAGGCCGGAGGGCGTGCGTTTGTCGGCCGCGCGGGCGTGCGTTTGTCGGCCGGCCGGCGGGCCTTTTGTAGGTCGATCCCGCGGGCGTTTGTCGGTCGCGCGGCGGGCGGGGTTTGTTGGTCTGCCCGGCGAGTGCGTTTTTCGGCCGGCGGGCGGGCGTTTGATCGGTCGGCCGGCTGGGCGTGTTCGGCCGGCCTAGGGCGGGGCAGGGCGGTTGTAGGTCGGGCGTCGGGCCGTTTGTCGGCCGGAAGGGCGGGCGTTTGTCGGCAAGGTCCCCCGGGGCGGGCGTTTTGTCGGCCGGCCGGCGGGCGTTTGCTCGGTCGGCCGGCGGCGGGTCGGTTGTCCGGCCGGGCGGGCGGGCCGTTTTCTGGTCGGCCCGGCGGCACGGCAGGGTTTGTCGGCCGGCGGGCGCGGCGTTTGTCGGCCGGAGGGCGGTCGTTTTTCGGCCCGGCGGGCGGGCGTTGTCTGTCTGCCGGCGGGCGTTTGTCGTCCGCTATGGCGGCGGGCCCGCGGCGTTTTGTCGGCGGCCGGCGGGCGTTCTTCGGCAGCTCTCGCGTGGGCGTATTGTCGACTCCGGCCGCGGTCATTTTGTCCCGGTCGGCCAGGCGGGCCGTTTTGCTCGACGAGGGCGTCGAAAGTTTGTCTGCCGGCGGGCGTGGCTTTCTGTCGACCGGGCTGGGGGCCGGGGTTTGTCGGGCCGGCTTGGAGCCGCCGTCGGCCTGCTGGCCCTCCTCGCACGCGGCCCCCCACAAAAGAAAGTGATTCAAATAAGCATGCTTTGGCCATGTACTACTGGAAACTCTTGTAATAACATTACGCTATACTTGGAGCAGATGCTACGCTCACAGCAAGAAGGAAACCATTTTCCTCACCACTATGGAAAAGGCAGCGGAGAGATTTAGTTTACTCTTTTTTCCCCAGTTATTCTCCACCACTGCATAAACACCCACTTGTGTGGAAAGTTCCTCCTTACTGTCCTTCCTTTACCCATCTTGTGGAAACTGGATCATCATAGGCCCACCCCTAGTGGCCATTAGTCTTGCTGGAAATTCCCCTTTCTTCTTTCCTTCTTTTTCCTCCCCCGAGAGGATAATAGGTCGAACATTCTGTCGGGCAGTTGAATTAATGACCTATCAATGTCAATTCCTCCCATGCGAGGTTGCCCATTCTTTGCCAACAAAGAGAGTGACAATGCCCGCACATTGCAGCCAATGGTCCCAATACTACTGCTTTACCATGGACCTTGCCGTTTTGAGGGAGTCAAGCATACGAGGGTCTCCGCACTGCCAATGGTTGCCGGTAACCAAAATACCTATCTTGCAATAGTTCCCATACAACTGAATGTTGTATTGCCGTGGCCCCTTGGATACAGTTTGAGATTTAGTACCCTTTTTCATTGGCGCTTCCTCCGTAACTTTACTTTACTCCTGTCGGGCCTCGCTTTGTCTCCCCTTCTCTGATTTGCTAGAAGCTCCTTCTTTTTTAAACGTGCCTTGGAGCTGGCTCACGCCGAAGCGCTGGCGATGCATGCGCGGCTCAGTCTCTAGGGACGAGTGAGACTACTTCGTCCTACACGTATCATTGCAGTTTAAGTTCAGATGGTTTGGGGCTTCCTCTGGTACAAGTTTCTGCATCTTGAACCAGAGCCTCTACGGTGCCTTTGAAGGTGCGATGTGGATGGATGATGGCGGTGGCCTGTGCCTTTTCCTTTCCTACCACTCTTTAGAGGCGAGAGGCAGTAGCTTCCATTCCAGAACGCAGCGTTTTTGAGGCTCAGGGGATACAGTAATGTCTTAGAATTAGGACTCCACTGGATCCCGACTGCGAGAACGAAGGGGAGAAGGACTTTGGGGTCTCTGCATTGCGGGGGCCATGCTCAATTCCTCATCCAGCAAAACGTTCAGGTTAAGGGGGTCAATATGTTACCGCCGAGTTCGGAAGTGGAGGGCCCGAGTGGGGGTCGCAGTCCGAGTTGACCCGTCTCCGCCGTTTAAAGGGAACTCGGTGTTTAAAAGCCCACGTAAAACTGTTTTCGTTTTCGTCGCCTTTTCCCCTGGAGCCCCGTTGCCGCGCACACGCGGGGCCTTTTCGATTGCGCTCCTCCACCTCCTTTGGGCCTCTTTCAGCCTGATCTCCGGTTTGGGAGGAGCCAGAAGGTCGCTCCCCCTCATCACTTACGTGGGCACGGTTAACGTAGTTTTTGGTGGTGCCGACATCATCCTACCTAACCTGCATGGGGCAATTGATTCGGGGTCCCGGGGGGCTATGTACATTAGGGGTGAACATTCATCAGCTAGTACGCGACCCAAATTACCACAACCACAGGGGTCCCAACCCCCACCAAACTGCCACCCCCTCCTCGGGTTGCTCCTCCCTTCTGGGGACCACCTGTAAAGTGGGTGTGCCTAAGGGCAGAGAGTAATTAATTCTGCATGAGATACACTGCTGGCTACCCCCCACAACACTTTAATAGTTCACAATAGCGCACACATTACGTAACCGCAAGGCGCCCGAATTCTAACGCTAATTCCAGTGGTACCTGAGCCCCGTCTAGTACTCCCTACCCGACCCATACTGTACCAACTGACTAGTGACGGAAATGGCGGGGGCAACCTACTATTGATACCCGCGGTTGCAACGCCCCCATCACGTCAAAGCCCCCCGCCCTCCTGCCTGTAGTTTGTTTTCCCATTGCCACTCCTCCCCGACTCCTCCTACCACCCGCGCTGCGCCATCGATAACCAACCCTCCCTCAGCGCCACCTGTCCGAACAGTGAATGTGTTGGTGTCTTTCTGAAACTTTTTTTTTACCCCCCTTCGCCTAGGCGCGCTCCTTTTATATACCCGTCTGAGACCCCCGCCTCCTCCTCCGCCAACTTTCCCTGCCCTCGGAGAGCCAGACGCCCCCACCTCCCGCCTTTTCGTCACGGTGTCCTTGATGTTAAAGTATGCGGTCGACCAAGAAGGCGACCGTCCCTCCCAGCGCCTCATAGAGCTGCTCTAGTAGTGAGGTGACCGAGCTTTCGCCTCGATTATAGACGCGCGCTAACGTTCGTCCTTCGTCGCCGCCATTTGGTTGCTTCCGCCATTTCCCGCCTCCTCGGTGTGAGACACTGACACGTAGTTAATAAACTGGAATGGCCCACCCCCCCAGACCGGTGTCAGGACTGGGAACGGTTCCGGGCGGTGTCCGGCCGTAGACAGTAACCCTCCGCTCCGGCGGGGCCTTCAACAGCACGGTGGCGCTGGGAATTTAGATTTTTTTCTCTGGGTCCGCCACTAACGACTAAACGCTCCGGTGTCCGTTTGTTTATTTCTGTCCGTGAGGGATTAAAATGGCGGCGTGTGGCCTGTGTGCCTGAGCCTCCCTATAAGTGCCTGACACCTTATACTGCCCTCCTCGTCCATTCCATTGATGTCCCTGCAGCAAACTGACCCTAACCACCCCCCCCCAACTGCCACTAATCCAACCCCTTATACCCTGACCCTACCGTACCCAAACTGCCACTAATACCCCTGTACCTACCCCCCAAACTGCCACAAACCCCTGTACCTCCCCCCCCCCCAACTGCCACTATACCCCTGTACCTACCCCCCAAACTGCCACTAATACCCTGTACCTCCCCCAGTTTTCTAACTCTTCCCCTAACCCCCAGTACTGCAAACTAATCCCCCTTACCTACCCCCAAGTACTGCCCCTACACCCCCAGTACTTTTGGCCACTAAATATACCAACCGTACCTACCCCCATACTGCCCCCTACCCCCAGTCTGCCACGATACCCCTGTACCTACCCCCCTTAACGTGGCCCCTACCCCCCAGTAACTTCCACATAATACCCCAGGACCCCCCCCTTATCTGCCACTACTCCCAGTACGGCCACTTACCCCGTACCACCCCTCTTAACTGCCCCTACCCCATTACACCCACTAAGACCACCCCTGTACTACCCCTTAACTGCCCCTATCCCCAGTACACCCCCGACCCCACTATACCTCTGTACCTACCCCTTAACTGCCCCTACCCCCATTACACCCAAATACTCTGTACCTACCCCCGTAAATGCCCCTACCCCGTACCCCCCCATACTGTCCACTATACCCCTGCCCTACCATCTTAACTGCCCCTACCCCAGTACAGCCCTAATATCCCTGGCCCTATCCCCTTAACTAACTGTCCCTCTAGTACCCCCATTCAGCCACTACTACCCTGACCCACCTATGCCCCTACCCCTCAGTACCGCCACTATAACCCCTGGAGCCCAACCCCTTATCTGCCCCTACCCCCAGTACTGACACTAGTGTGCCCCTGGACCCACCCCCAGTACGCCTTACTACCCTGGAACCCAACCCAGTACCACAGCCACTATACCCCTGGACCATCCCCAGTACAACCACTTATACCCCCTGGACCCACTCCCAGTACAGCCACTATACCCCCCTGACCACCCAGTCACCGCCATATACCCTGGTCCCAACCCCCCTTAACTGGCCCTACCCCCTGTACAGCAGCCACTATAACCTGGACCCACCCCCCTTAACCTACCCCTCCCCTCCCCAGTACAGCCACTTATAAACCCCTGACACACCCCCTTAACGCCCCACCCCCATTACAACACGCCCCTACTACTCCCTGGACCCACCCTCTTAAACTGCCTACCCCCATTCAGCACTAATACCCAGGCCCATCCCCTTAACTGCCCTATCCCCCGTACCTAGCCTAATACCCCCCTGGACACACACCCGTATGCCCCTACCCCCTTACATCCACTAATACTCCTGCCCACCCTCCTACTGGCCCCTCCCCCAGTACAACAGCCACGTAATACCCAGGCCCTATCCCCTTAACGGTAACTGCCCCTACCCCCAGTACTAGTCCACTAATACCCCTGGACCCACCCCTTAACAACTGCCGCCCTACCGCCCCGTAACAAGGCCCCTATACCTATGGAGCCACCCCTTATCTGCCCCTACCCCCAGTACTGACACTAATACCCTACCCCACTGGACCCACCCCCAGTACAGCCACTAATACCCTGACCCACCCTTTATCTGCCCCTACCCCCAGTACAAGCCACTAATCCGCTGGACCCAACCCAGTAACAGCCACTAATCCCCCTGGTACCACCCTTAACCTGCCCTACCCCCGTACAAGCCACTATACACCGGACCCACTCCCCGCTTAAACAACCCCTACCCCCAGTACAAGCCCTAATACCCCTGGAACAACCCCCGCTACCGGCCCCTACCCCCGTACAGTCCACTAACCTCCTGGACCCACCCCCTAACTGCCCCTACCCCTCAGTACAGCACAAATACCCCTGGACTACCCCCTTCTCTTCCCCTACCCCCATAACAGCCACTAATACCCCGTACCCCCCCCTTACATGGCCCCTAACCCCAGTACAGCCACTTATGCCCACTGAACCCACCCTTAACTGCTCCTACCCCCCCCAGTAACACAAAGCCCTATATAAAACCCCGACCACCCCGTACTACCTTCCCTACCCCTCAGTCAGATACAATACCCCTGGCCCCACCCCTTAACGTCCCGTTCCTTCCCCGTCCCTATTCACCACACTAATGCCCCTTGACCCACCTCCTATAACTGCACTTCCTTCCCTATTCAGGCCACTTATGCCCCTTGGCCCACCAACACCTCCTAAAAATGCCCTTTCCCTTCCGTATTCAGACCTAATACCCTGGAACCCACCGCATTAACTGCTCTTTTCCTTCCCTATTGGGCGTAATGCCCCCTTGACGACACCCCCTTAAATGCCCCTTTCCTTCCCTGTTTTCACCATTATTCCCGTGCCCCCCACTTGGACTGCCCCTTTCCTTATGGCCTTATGGCCCCTGACCCCCCCTTAACTGCCCCTTTTCTTTTCTCTTTTCTTCCTCTTGTACACCACTAATGCCCTGGACCCAACCCTCCTCTGCCCCTTTTTCTATTCAGCCACTATGCCCCTGGACCCACCCCCTCATCTGCCCCTTTTCCTTCAGCCAACTAAATGCCCCTGGACCCACCACCCTCCTCTGCCCCTTTTCTATTCACCACTACTGCCCTGGACCCACCCCCCCTCATCTGCCCCTTTCTATTCAGCCACTAATGCCCTGGCCGCAACCTCATCTGCCCCTTTTTCTATTCAGCCACAATGCCCTGGACCCCCCCCCTCATCTGCCCCTTTTTCTAGTCAAGCCCCCTATGCCCCTGGACCCATCCCTCTTTAATAGTCTGCCTTCCTTCCCTATTCAGCCACTATGCCCCTGGACCCGCCCCCATTAACTGCCTATCCTTCCCTATTCATCATTATGCCACCTGGACCCCGCCCCTTCACCGCCCTAATCCTTCCCTATTTCAGTCTAATGCCCTGGACCCCAGCCCCCGCCCCCTAAACCTGCCCTATCTATCCTCTATTCAGTCAATTATGCCCCCTGGACCCCCGCCCCCCCTTAACAGCACTATCCTTCCCTATTCGTCATTAATGCCCCTGTGACCCGCCCCCTTAAACTGCCGCTATCCTTCCCTATCAAGTCATTACTAAAGGGTATGTCCACCCTTCAGAAAAATTTTTTAGCAAACATTGCCCCTCTACCCCCAGCCCCAACCGCTATGTTTGTAATATCAGAAAATGCCCAGAACTTTACTTACCTTCCCTCTTGCCTCCGCCGCGCTGCCGGCCCTCTGCTTGCGAGAAAATGCAAGCAGAGGGGCGGGACCGGCAGTCTCGTCTGTGATTGGCTGAGCGGCAGCTAATCACGGACGCGGCTGCCGGGAGTTCAGTGCGACAGAGTTAAGAGGGAAGGTAAGTAATGTTCTGGGCATTTTCTGATATTACAAACATAGCGGTTGGGGCTGGGGGGACAGGAGCAATGTTTGCTAAAAATTTTTTCTGAAGGGTGGACATACCCTTTAATTTAGTGGAAATCATGACATCATACATAAACTAGACACACATAAATGTTAAAAAACATTTATATAAAATACCCTACCGTTTATTTATAGCGGTGTTTCCTTTTTATAATTAAAGCTTGGATCAGTTCCTTCAATCTGAAGCTTAAGTGATTGTTTAAGGCCTAATTCGGATTCATTTGAAGGATAGCCTTCCAAAACCTCCTGCAGTCCCCTACTTTGCACTGCACGTGGCACAGAAACCCTACCAAAAAAGACTTGATTTCCCTGAAGATGATAATTAGGATTGGTCATAATTCCATTCCGTTTTTTTTGATCAGCATTTTGCTGTTGAATAAGAAATTGTTGTTGAGAACGACCAACTTCCTGTTGAACTGAAGAAATCTGGATTTTTGTGTCCACTGGGATGGTTTTTAGTGGTACATTAAGACTTAAAGAATTTGTAGCAGGTGTTTGTTTATCAAACTGAGTCATTTCATATTCCAAGACTTTAGGTTGAGGACAGTTACTTGGTTTAGTTTTCTTTGTAACACAGGATTCTGCTTTACCGCCTTTATTAGTTTTTGTTGATTTTAAACTGGGTTTTATTTGGCTCCATTCAAATTCACTGGTTGGTGAATAATGTTGTCCCGAGGAATGTGTTGTTGAAGAAGGAGAAACTATCGACTGCCGACTCCTACTACGTGGTAGAGAATGCTGTTGAATTTGTTCTGTAAATGAAAGACAATGGAAACTATCGATAGGCACAGTCTGAGCAGTTGCTGTAGATGATGTTGTTCGAAGAGAAGAATTTTTAGAACTTTTAAGAGAGTTATTAGATAAAGAGGATTTTTGTCGATCCACAGTAGAATCTGGAGATTCTGATGGAGAACTAAAAGCATGAGCAGGACCATTACACAAACCACGCATAACAGGATGCAAATCACCACCCCCTGTGCTAGAAGAACTGTTTGATTTTATTGTGGCCGACTGAACTTTTGTTGAAGACAGGTTTAAGGGTTTTTGCTCCATGGTATGGACAGGAGATGGGTTACAACCATTAGGTACTGAAGCTCCATATTTCTCCAACAGTTTAATTATTTCACTATGGCCATTTTTTGCAGCAACTCTCATTGCTGTACGTCCAAACTGATCAGCATGATTTGGATCGCCCCCATTTTTCAGCAAAATTTGGACTACCTCACTGTGACCTTCCTGTGCAGCAATACAGAGAGCAGTAGCACCTTGGTTGCAAGTATGATCAACCGTGGCACCTTGTTCAATTAAGAGATTAACCACCTTTACATGACCTTGCCAAGCTGCAGACTGTAAGGAAGATCGTTTCTCATTGTCTGAGGCATTGACATCAGCCTGATAGGATATCAGAATCTGAACCATCTCCAAATGTCCCTGCCAGCAAGAAACATGAAGAGCTGTTCTTCCTTCAGCATCACTAGCTTCTACATGTGCTCCATTTTCTAGAAAATATTCAGCCATTGATAACTGGTTTTCTAGTGCTAATATATAGAGTGTTGGTCGACCATCAGCATCTTTGGAATTTAGGTCTGCTCCATTACTCAGAAGCAATTCAACTATGTCTCTGTGTCCCTCTAAAGCTGCAACTCTCAAGGAATTTCTACCATCATATCCCTTCTGATCCACAATAGATTTATTTTCTAGCAATAGCTGCACACAGTCATAATGCCCTTCTTGTGCAGCCAGAACCAGAGGTATCCGTCCATCATTATCAATTTCACTTGTCCTAGCACCCTGTTCAATTAATGCGTCACAGATTAATCTATGTCCCTCAAATGCAGCCATATGTAGTGGAGTCCATCCAGCATCATCCCTATGATTTTCATCAAGGCCTCGGTCAAGAAGGGTCCGTACAACTTCAACATTACCTTGAGCTGAAGATATGCTGAGTACAGTTCTGCCTTCACTATCAATGCTATCAACAGCAGCACCCCAAAATAGAAGTGTATTGACAACTGCTGCATGACCCATTGAAGCTGCAGCAAGTAGAGGCGTACGTCCATTGTTATCAGTGTGATCAACATCAGCTCCACCTTCTAGGAGTAGATCAACTACATCTACATGTCCTTCATACGCAGCTACAAGTAGTGGGGTCATTCCATCTTTATCACAGTGATCCACTTCAGCATTTTGCTCAATTAGTAAACTAACAACAGATGCATGCCCTTTACTTGCAGGTACACACAGTGCTGCAACTGATAAAGCAGTTCTTCCATCTACATCCTCATGGTTGACCTCAGCACCATGACTTAAAAGGTGTTCCACAATTTCTCTATGTCCCATGTATGCTGCTGCAATCAAAGCAGTTCTGCCTTCATTATCAGCTTTATTTACCTCTGCACCATGTTGAAGTAAATTTAGTACAATATCTTCATGCCCACCCCATGCTGCTGCCCTTAATGCTGTTCTGCTATCTGCATCTGCACAATCTACCTTGGCACCTGCATACAAAAGTGCAGACACAACTTCAGTGTGGCCACCCCATGCTGCAGATCTTAATGCAGTCCATCCATCATGATCACAATGGTTTATATTTGCACCACATCCAATTAAACAGCTTACAACCTTCACGTGTCCTTGTCGAGACGCTAAAGTAAGTGCTGTCTGTCCATTGGTATCTTTAATTTCAAAATCAGAACCTCTTGAAACCAGAAGGTTAACTACATCATGGTTGCCACTATATGCAGCATTGGCCAGCAAAGTTCTTCCATTAGAATCACACTGATTTACTGAAGCACCATTATCAAGCAATGTGCGAATGGAATCTTCCCTTTCTAATGCTTGGCGAACAATACCACATGTTCGATCATCTTCGCTATCAACATGTGCGCCTGCTTTTACTAGTAATTGTAGCACTTCTTGTTCCTTTGGCATTACAGTGCATAATGAATCTTTTACACACGTCCCATTCCAAATCATCCACAAAGCCAACTCTGAATTGGTTAATTGTAAATTTGAGTTTATAAGATGCAAAGAAAACTCTTGAACTTCAACTGGTGTAAGTTCTTTTGCTCTACATGTATAGCTCATAGCAAGCATTCTATGTCCTTCTGCAGCATTGCAAAGATATTTTTGGGTGCAGTGTTTTACATCCAGCAGCCATTCTGCAAAACTATAATGGAATAATATTTTAGTATTACCCAGTCCCTCAACCAAGACTTTTGAGAGAACATCTAATTTCTTCTGAAAGTCTTCCATTGTTAATGACATGTTTTTGGTCCAAACTGCATGAAAAAGTTCAATAGATGTCAATGGCTTACAAGCGGCCAAAATTACATTTAAAATAGGCTGAACCTTTGCAAACTGTTTTCTAACAAACAATCTTTGACAAAGCCAGAGGTATAAGCCATTTAGAGTTCCTGGAATATCACGAATTTCTCGAAGCATTATGAAGTTTTCTACTACTCCATCTAGAACACGTTCTAAATAAAGAAAGCATCCGCTACTTTTAATGTGCAGTTGATTTAGCATTTCTGCAGTTTCTTTTGTGAGATGCTGTCTCAATGCCTCTTCTTGGTCCAAACGATGAAGAATATATTGTTGGACATCTTTCACTATGTAAGCTTTCCGAAGGTCATCCAAACTTATTTTTCGAAAACCTAGAGATAAAAAACATTGCAGACATCAAATTAATGGTAAAAAATAATAAGCATAGCACATTAAATAATGATTAGCACAGGACATTTTAAACATAAACAAGCCATAAAAGTGCAGCCTAATGTTTTCCTGATAAACAGTGCAGAAACTGCTAACGGATTTATCACTTTAGTTATTTCTAATCTGAGAGACTTCAGCATACGTAAACTATTCTGACTAATTCTCCTTTGCCCTATATGATTGGCTCTTGCATTCTCTGCATGCTTTTCCCATAGAGCTGTCAAAGGAGCTTCTTTGTATCTCCCTGTTGGGCATGGGAGGGGCAGTAAGAGGGAAAGTAACTACAGGCTGTGTTGTAGGGAAAGATTTATTTCACTGAGGTTTTTTTTTGGTTAGGATTACTATCAGCTATAAGACGAGAAAAACACGTTTTAGTATGAACTTCTGTATCTTATAAGTTGACACATAAATGAATATCAGACACAAACATATAGAACATTAATTAAAAAGATCTTGGAGGGACTTGTCATTAAATCTCAAACCTTTAAAGGAACACTAAACCCAGAAAATCAACTCTGTGCCATTTGTTTGTATTATTCACAGGGAGGTGAGAACGCTTATTCTCACCTCCCTGTGAATTATAGGACGCTCGGGGGACCTGGAACTTACCTTACCACCGCTCCACTCGCAGCCGCTCCTTCACTGAACAGCTGTTCTCTCCTGATCGCGTGCCCTATCTTTTGTATCGGCGTGCATGCGCCTAAGATAGGGCGCGCGGTCGGGACAGAGCGGCTGTCAGTGAAGGAGTGGCGGTGAGGTAAGTTCCAGGTCCCCCGAGCGTAATATTATTCACAGGGAGGTGAGAATAAGCGTTCTCACCTCCCTGTGAATAATAGAAACGAATGGCACAGAGTTGATTTTCTGGATTATGGGACTTTAGTGTCCCTTTAAAGCTTTCTTTATTTTTAAAATGTGTGGAGTCATTGTGTCTAGTCTGAAAGAGCACTCAAAACGAACAAACAATATCTGTGAACAAACAATATCTGGCCATCAATTATTCCACTATGCAGAAGATCATCTTCAAATAAAGAACAAGTTTAAACAACAACAAATGCGTCTTTACCATACAGCCCTAGCAGATTCAATCTGAGCCAATCACAATATACTAAAAGAAGAACCTCAGGATTTTTGAGATCTACAGGAAATTCTTGAAAAAAATGCATCAGCCAGGCAATCAAAGCACTTAGAAATGTACACCTAGTGCCTTGTGTCTACAGGTGATCAGAATTTTCCCTTTTGGTTTGTACACAATGACCTGCTCTTTAGGCACTTTAAATGATGATATGCTAATTAGCTTTACATTCTGCAGCTTAAGCCTGGTGCCCATTACCGAGGCCATCAGAAAGTGCAAAAATGTCAGTACAGCTACCACCCACAGTACTGCCTACTGCAGTTTCTTAACCTTTTTATATTTAACGAACACTTGAAACAATTTAAGTATCTCAGGGGAACCCTATATAAAATAATTATTATATTTTCTTTCTTTTACAAAGTTCCTGTTACTCTCTTGAGGAACATCTAAAAACCCCTCTGGAAACCCTAGGGGGTGGTCCATACCCCTGGTTTAGAAACACTGGCCTACTTTGCTAAGCATTTAAACAGGAAACAAAGGAACATGGATACTTAAAACGAGTTTGCAACTGTAGCAAGCATAGAAGGATGTTTAAATTGTGAGATAATATATGCACGCCTATATCCTGTATTTTTATACAGTCAAGTATAAGTTCCATTACATGGTCATGGAACTTATACATACATTATCACTCGTACATTATCCACTTGGTTGTACCAATTACAAAACTATTCTTCTGATACAATTAGAGGTTTTATTTTTTTCCAGCCTATTGATGAGTGTTTCTTAACCAGGTTCCAAATGTTTTACCGCTAGGGGGCACTCATAAAACAAGCACAGAATTACGAATTTTGATTACTTGAGGACTGAGAAAGAATGATATATAACAATATATAATCATATTCCGATGACAGGGGACCCAGAGATATGAGAATTGTTTCAAGGGTTCTGCAATGTAGAAAAAGGTTTAGAAACACTGCTGTAGATGCTAATATATACATAACATGTTTACAAAAAAGTTTTAGCTGGAAAATAACATTATAACAAACAAGTCTGTTTTCCAGGAAATTCCATTAAGACTTAAGAGAACAACCACTCCTTTCAGGAAACTTAATTGTGTCCTGAATGCCTTTAAACAATCTTTACAGCAACTAACATTTTTCAAAAATTCAAGGCTTTAAAAAGTGTAATTGCCAAGGTGATTCCTTATTTAATTCTATAAAATGTGCACTTTAACAGATGTGAAGCACTGATAAAGTAGCCTGTTAAAGAGCAGGGTCTGTTTGGGAAGTAATTTGGAAAGAAAGTGATCCATCAGCAGTCTCTCAATTATAAACCAA
Organism: Hymenochirus boettgeri; assembly: GCA_019447015.1. Lineage (NCBI taxonomy): Eukaryota > Metazoa > Chordata > Amphibia > Anura > Pipidae > Hymenochirus > Hymenochirus boettgeri. The sequence goes on from CM033469.1 coordinate 129,017,846, forward strand.
GTTTATTACCAGGTGTACGTTTTCTTTTCAGAGTAGTCTTGAACCTGACTAAAAGGACATTTAGGCCTGTCTCAATGTACTTATTTCAATGTGCTGTTTTATCAGTGATTGTTACCAACGATATGTTTATGGCCAGCATAACTGATTTTGCCTAAAGATTGATAAGCAGCATAAAGGGATTAAAAAATATATATATATATAATATATATATATATATAAAAATTGAGTTACACTTGCACTCAGTCCGTGTTCTTGGGTCAACGGGTGCTTCTAAGGATGCAGATGCCCCAGTCTGCCAAAAAGTAGCCACAAAAAAGGAATAGTCCTGAGCACACCTCACTAATCAATTTACAAATTTATTTTAACATTTCGAAACTACATTGAGTCCCTTCATCAGAAGCATGTGATGAAGGGACTCAATGTAGTTACAAAACGTTAATATATATTTAATGCACATTCCTAGGCCCCATGCAATATCATATCTGCACACTGGCATACTTTATAAACAAAGGGGTTTTAGTATACATTACTGTGATCACATGAATGAAAAGCCTTCCAACCATGTCAAGGTAACCCCAGTCTGGTATTTTATATATATATATATATATATATATTTTGGTAGGACAGACTATTGGACAGACAATTTACCTTATTGAATACAAACTCTGAGGCAACATATTTGTAAGTACACCAACTTACAAGGACACACAATATACAGGCCTGGTCAATATTTAAAGTGGTACACCATAGGCAGGGACAACTCCATTACTGCACATGTTATGTGGGGAAACTCTTTATGTTTTGTTATTAAATCATTGCAATACTTAGTGTTAAATATAATTAAAACTAATTTATATTGTTTTGTGCCAGACCACCGGAGTAAACCACAGTGCGCTATGTTACCCATAATCATTCCATAATGCAGTGACCTGGTACAAATTGGTAGCAGCAGATCTGGTAATACCATTTATTCTCCCTGTATTCTCTGTATGTTTGTCCTCTGTATTTAAGGGCATCTCTACCCTCGATATAAATTTTTTATATATTGCAGAGCATCCCCTCCCACCCCCAACCGCTATGTTAGATGTGTAAAAATTGAATTCAAACTCTACTTACAGCCCCTCGCTCTAGCGTTGTTCTGATCCGGCTTCCTGCTTGGCCAAAGTACAAGCAGGGGGCTGCCAGCAATAGAGTACAGTTCGGAATTTATTTTTACACTTCCTATATAGCTTTTTTTTTTATATAAAAAATGTAATGCTACATGAAGGGCAACCAAGGAGGGATCAGGAGGGTGAGAGGGGGGAAAGGGCTCCCCTAAGCATGTCACTGTCCTCTCAGAGGGAAAGGAGGTCCTTGTACCTGCAGATGAAATGCCCAATTTAGACTAAGTAGCTCTACCAGGCCCAATTGCCAAACCTTTTTATAAACCTGATCCAATCAGTATCCTGTGCTCCCAAGTCGTAATACAAGCGGCACTTGCCGTGGTGAATACTAATGAGTATGAACATAGCATGTTCAGTTTGAACTACATAGTGTGGCAGGATTGCTTGGGCATATTCTCAGACCTGCAGGATTATCCTATTTGGTTCCCCTGGGTGCTGGTGACTGTCTGAGTAACAGTTTAAAACATACCTTTGTAAAGATTCTATATCCACTGTATCAAAACATAGCAAAACATACACACACATAATTTCCACTGTGCACCAACGGGCATACTTTTGCTAGTATATACAATTTCATGGGGAATACATTGGGTTTTTCGGAGGTACTATGTTGGCGGGGGTGGGTAAAAGTAATATACATAGGGCCAGTGTTTATGTGTTGTTTAAACACTAAATAGTTATATCAATATTAACAAATATGTAGTAATGACATTAAAGTATATAGAAATGTAAATAAGGCAAAAAATATAAATAAATTAAAGTACTTAGTAGTTCCCACTCCTGTTTTCTAATGGTATCTTCAAAATGGACTGTTAAGCCACAACCCAGGAGGTTTTACAGGGAGGCAATGGAAGCTTACAAAGGAAAATATTTCTCACTTCCCTTTTGTTGTATCCAGTGGTGTGCTGAATTTTAGATTGACAGCAGTGTTAGCGAATCAAAACATTTTCTGAGTGTTGGTAGGAAGTGTTAGTAGGAAGTTGCAAGACTTATATGTCATTTCCTTTGTGACAGTCTTAGTAAAAACATTCTTCTCACTCTCACCTAACTCTACCCCACTCCTCTCCTCTCAATAGACAAAAAGGAGAGCTGCTATTTGCTGGACAGGGAAGGATATCTATAGATCAGGGATAGGCAACCAGTAAATCTCCAAATGTTTGGAAGCTACAACTCCCAGAATGTCCTAACTACAGAGTGCTTGTAGAGGAATGCTGGGAGTTGCAGTTTGAATTCCCTAACTACAGAATGCTTGTAGAGGAATGCTGGGAGTTTCAGTTTTCAAACATCTGGAGATCTACTGGTTGCTTATCCCTGCTCTATATGATAAGGGGACTGAAAGGAAAACATCTTCATGCCCATTTCTCTGAGACAATGAAGTGAGTTTGTTAATGGTTTATTACATTATTTAAGCAATAGACCCCATAGAAGCCATGAACCTGTGTCCTGAACTGATAAAATGTAAGATTGAAACATGACACAGAAGTGTGTACAAAGATTTTATATCATCTGCATCCACATACAGCTAAACATACACCCACATATACTACTAGTACATACACTACTAGTGACGTCATCCCCAGGAGACAAGCGTTTGTACCATGTGTTTGTGGAATCACCAAACTTGTTTTAACAGCTGCTACCCTGAGCAGGTATCCCAAACATAAAAGTTTGCCAACAGTAAGTATGGCTGGCACATACAAGTTTGCCAAACGTGTGTGTGAATGGCAGATTCATCTTACTGTGACAGGTGATGGCAGGCAGAGGCAGGATCACGAGACAGGAAAGAGGTACACTGCAGTGCCAGCTTTGTGGCACTCGCACATCTTGCAGTTGCGTCTTTTTGAAATTCTTACTCTGCCCCTAGGGTAATTTTTTATTAGTTTTAGTTTGTCTTTTAAATTTACAGACACAAATGTGAGCTGTTCATTCAGGCTTATTTTCCCAGAGCCGCAATCGCTCCGGGTAAAAGTCCTGTTGGCGATTTAATATCACATTTGAGAATCCCACTGTGGGATTTAAAAACGGAAGCTATTTGCTGGCGTTAAAACTAGCGCAAACGCAATATTAAATCGCGAGCATCGGATGCGTGGGTGATTTTGCGTTACCTGTGCATCTGACGCTAATATGGCGTTTAAGTTGCGCTAACCGGTAGCGTGACTTTACATCCATATATTTGCCCATATGAAGCCCATTGTATTTTAACGCCCTAGTTTTCCTGGGGATTTATGATGGTAAAAAGGCCACTTTTCATTGAATATTTATTTTTATTTAAATATTTTATTTCATGGGTGGACAGATTATTATTGACATTAGGAGCCATTCAGACAATTCTGCAGTGGTTGGCAAAAGTATTCGGCCCCCTTGAATTTTTCCACATTTTGCCACATTACTGCCACAAACATGAATCAATTTTATTGGAATTCCATGTGAAAGACCAATACAAAGTGGTGTACACGTGAGAAGTGGAACAAAAATCATACATGATTCCAAACATTTTTAACAACTGCAAAGTGGGGTGTGCGTAATTATTCAGCCCCCTTTGGTCTGAGTGCAGTTAGTTGCCCATAGACATTGCCTGATGAGTGCTAATGACTAAATAGAGTGCACCTGTGTGTAATCTAATGTCAGTACAAATACAGCTGCTCTGTGACGGCCTCAGAGGTTGTCTAAGAGGGAGCAACAACACCATGAAGTCCAAAGAACACACCAGGCAGGTCAGGGATAAAGTTATTGAGAAATTTAAAGCAGGCTTAGGCTACAAAAAGATTTTCAAAGCCTTGAACATCCCACGGAGCACTGTTCAAGTGATCATTCAGAAATGGCACAACTGTAAACCTACCAAGACAAGGCCGTTCACCTAAACTCACAGGCCGAACAAGGAGAGCGCTGATGAGAAATGCAGTCAAGAGGCCCATGGTGACTCTGGACGAGCTGCAGAGATCTACAGCTCAGGTGGGGGAATCTGTCCATAGGACAACTATTAGTCGTGCACTGCACAAAGTTGCCCTTTATGGAAGACTGGCAAGAAGAAAGCCATTGTTAACAGAAAAGCATAAGAAGTCCCATTTGCAGTTTGCCACAAGCCATGTTGGGGACACAGCAAACATGTGGAAGAAGGTGCTCTGGTCAGATGAGACCAAAATTGAACTTTTTGGCCAAAATGCAAAAACGCTATGTGTGGCAAAAAACTAATACTGCACATCACTCAGAACACACCATCCCCACTGTCAAATATGGTGGTGGCAGCATCATTGTTTGGGGGTGCTTCTCTTCAACAGGGACAGGGAAGCTGGTCAGAGTTGATGGGAAGATGGATGGAGCCAAATACAGGGCAATCTTGGAAGAAAACCTCTTGGAGTCAGCAAAAGACTTGAGACTGGGGCGGAGGTTCACCTTCCAGCAGGACAAAGACCCTAAACATAAAGCCAGGGCAACAATGGAATGGTTTAAAACAAAACATATCCATGTGTTAGAATAGCCCAGTCAAAGTCCAGATCTAAATCCAATCGAGAATCTGTGGCAAGATCTGAAAACTGTTGTTCACAAACACTGTCCATTTAATCTGACTGAGCTGGAGCTGTTTTGCAAAGAAGAATGGGCAAGAAATTCAGTCTCTAGATGTGCAAAGCTGGTAGAGACATACCCTAAAAGACTGGCAGCTGTAATTGCAGCAAAAGGTGGTTCTACAAAGTACTGATTCAGGGGGCTGAATAATTACGCACACCCCACTTTGCAGTTATTGATTTGTTAAAAATGTTTGGAATCATGTATGATTTTCGTTCCACTTCTCACGTGTACACCACTTTGTATTAGTCTTCCACGTGGAATTCCAATAAAATTGATTCATGTTTGTGGCAGTAATGTGACATGCTTGTAATGTGACAAAATGTGGAAAACTTCAAGGGGGCCAAATACTTTTGCAAACCACTGTAAGTTGTCAGTGAGACATGTCTGTTTCTTCCTGAACCTCAACAAGGTCTGTGACATGCACAAGGGAGCCCTTTCCCCCCTCCCTCCCACCATCCGGATCCATCCTCTGCGGCCATGGCACCTGGTGTGAAAAGCTTTTTAAGGATAAGGTAGGTATCCCCTTGCACAACCCCAACTGCTAAAATAAAAATAAAATATAAGAAATATATCGATGATTGGGGGTGGGCAGGGGGCACCTACCTTATCCTAAAAGTTTGTTTTCAGGGTGGACATGCCCTTTTAGGGGCATAGTTATAAAGGTTTGTTAACTTTTCACTACCGTTCTCACCACCTTTTTCTGCAAATTTGGCAATTTATAAAAGTCATCACCGGCGCACATTTCGCTTACAGATGCATATATCGCAGCAGTAAACGCTTAAGTTAAGACTTTCAAAATCACCATGTCTGAGGTCGCAAAAAACATGAGTGGCCATATATCTAGCCAGCAAATGGGTCCCTGGAAGGTGTCAGTATATTGTAGTGGGTTTCCAAATACAAATAAGGGTCCCGGAGAAAGCGTTGTTTACGATTGCCAATTTACATTTATTTTCAATTATCAAATTTCCAATATTTGTTTTTCAAGTTTACGAATGCCACTATTTTTTTTTAAAAGTTATACATGAGTGTTTAAACTGGTAAAGGACCCCCTGAAATGTTGCCTAATTCTCAGTTATAGCCCTAGTCAAGTATATGTAGAAGTATTATAGCAATTTCTCTATTTTGCCATGATATTGGACATATATGGTGATCTTACCACTGCACTAGCAGTGGAAATATTTTTTTTGTGGAGAAAAATGATCTGGTTTATAAATTGCAATGTCTGGCATTAGCGAAATGGCTAAAATAGCAATCCTTTATAAATATGCAACAATAATAAGACAAACACGATCTCCACCCCTAGTAGTATAAATATGTATGGTGAACCCAGTAGGTATTTCAAAATTGATGAAGTTACCTAGGGCTGGGTGGAAATCCCCCAACCCTCGTCACTTGAGGCAGAAACCAGTCAATAAAACAGCAGATATGTAGTAAGTAAAGTAACAAATCCAATCCGCTTACCCGCCTCCATGGGTGACCCAGGTGCAACCAGCCCCAGGCCCTTCGCTCGACCTAGTAAGCAGCAAACAATAAACCTGATCCACAGGATAGAAATGGAGCCGTGCAACCCAGGAAAACACATAGGCGATTCCCATAAAAGAAAGCTTTATTCGGTATTGTGCATATAAAAAGCATCCATACCTAACGCGTTTAGTGAGACTAACTCACTTCATCAGAGTCTGAACAAATATTGTGTCACTTCCTTATAAAAGAGAAACAGTAACCACCCCCTAATTAACTCAAGGGTATGGAAACCAATTAACATCTAAAAACACACATAATTCAAGTAGATACCAGTGTACATATATTATATTCAATGGCCACAACTAGTTAACTGTGGACTGATACGCTAACAGATAAATATTTATATACCAAAAAATCATCAAATCATCACAAATCGACAAAACATGATATATCCCACATATAGTTAAGACCAGAGGGGGTTCGTGTCTCTAAATGAAAGATCCACTCTGCCTCACATCTAAGTAGGTGAGTGGTCCTATTACCTCCCCTGGGGGGTATTTGGATTCTCTGAATACCCTGGAAAGCCGCTGCGGTAGAATCCGCATTACTACAGCACATAAAATGTCTGGCTACTGGGCTACTATTGTCCCTATAGTTAATAGACCTGATGTGTTCACGTACACGCAGGACTAGTGCTACCTACATATTATAATGAGCAGTTTTTACAGGTGATCAAATATATCACAAACAAACTGTTACAGTTAATATACTGTTTAATAAGGTATTCTCTTAATGGGTGGCACTAGTAGCAAAGTTAGTGCCAACTCGAATATAAGGGCACACCGTGCAACGATGGTTGCCACAACGAAACTTGCCCTTACTATGAAGCCAAGTATCGCTCTTCACTTATTTCTCAATCCACTGGGGCTGAGAATATCTCGTAAATTTTCTGTCCTCTTAGGCACTATTTTCCATCCTTCTTCTAAAACCTCATATAGAGTCGCATCCCCATATAAGATGGGTATGCGTTTTTTAATGATGTTAGAGATAGAACTAAATTGTGAACTATATTTAGTGGAAAAGATAATGGGAGAAGTATGATTATAACCCTCTCCCCTTTTAGATCTAACCAGTGTCTCACTTGACTGCCCATATGGATGATCCTCATTAACGTTTTTATATAGAAGAGATTCCCTTTCTAATCCTAATACCCTCCTAAATGCCTTCATAAGTGGCTTCCTGGGGTAGCCTCTTTCAACAAGACGCTCCACTAATTCTACAGCCTTAACCCTGTATTCTCGGATTAGAATGGACATTACGTCATTGTACTCGTGTATTCTCCATACATTGGGTATGCAAGCTATTGCCCACCATCTTGAACTGAGACCTTAAAAAAGTTTATTCTGGAAGCGATAGAGTTTCTATTAAGTCATAATTATTTCATGTTTGAGCAGGAGTATTTCGCCCCCACGTATGCCAATCTGTAAGTCGGTTGGTGGGAAGAGACCCACCTTTTTGGCAACCTTGCCCTCATTAGAAATTTCCAGTTTTCTAAACTTTACAAACGCTTTATAGATGATGTTATTATCATCTGGTCGGGGACCTACTTAGATGTAAGGCAGAGTGGATCTTTCGTTTAGAAACACGAACCCCCTCTGGTCTTAACTATATGTGGGATACATCATGTTTTGTCGATTTGTGATGATTTGATGATTTTTTGTTATATAAATATTTATCTGTCAAGGTGGCCATACATCTATGCGATATTACTTACCCGACCGAGCGCTAACGCAATGTTCATCAATCCTGCCCGAACCGCCTCTCCCGATCTTATATTCGACCGACATGCAATCGCAAAATGAATGGGATTTTGTGATCGCATGTCGGTCGAATTTAAGATCGTGAGAGACGGTTCGGGCAGGATCAATGAACATCGCATGAGCGCTCAGTCGGGTAAGTAATATCGCATAGATGTATGGCCACCTTTAGCGTATCAGTCCACATTTAACTAGTTGTGGCCATTGAATATAATGTATGTACATTGGTATCTACTTGCATTATGTGTGTTTTTACATATTAATTGGTTTCTATACTCTTGAGCTAATTAGGGGGTGGTTACTGTTTCTCTTTTATAAGGAAGTGACAGTGTTTGTTCAGCCTCTGATGAAGTGAGTTAGTCTCACGAAACGCGTCAGGTATGATTGCTTTCTATATGCACGATACAGAATAAAGCTTTCTTTTATGGGAATCGCCTATGTGTTTTCCTGGGTTGCAGGATCACGTTTATTGTTTGCTGCTTTATAAATATGCCCCCTAGCCATAGTCCAATTTCTTCCATGCTTCTAGATACAAGTGCAGGGTTGATGTGTTGCACGGTGCTATTAAAATAATATTACAGGGTAACTGTCTACCCTCTGGAGGCACTTCCCTCCACAAACAACAGTTCAAAATATGGAAGCTAGTCAACCGAACTCTTAATATCAAAGGTACAATTGAACATACTCCTATCTGGCACAATCCGTCAAACCCATCCCTCGCCGCGCTCCCATCAGCTAACTTTTGGATAAACAAAGTAGTCACCCTTTTCTCTCACCTCATACAAAATAACAAATTAATTCCAGTTGAAAATCTCAAAAACAAACTTAACCTCTCCAATTCATCCTGGTTCCAGTACCTACAGTTACGCTATTATCTTCTCACAGAATTCCAGAGCGACACTATCAACTTACAAACACACCCTATAATACAAATTCTCAGAGCTGGAGGGGAGAAATGTCTAGTATCGAAATTATATACTTGTCTACTTCACGCTAAGCTGGGAGCGGACTCCACAAACATCTTGAACAAATGGAAAGCACTCATTCCCACCCTAACCACTGAAGATTTGCCGAGAACCACCTACTAGTGTCCCCGTCTGTTCTGCACAAACTGATACAATTTTATATACTGCACCAAGCTTACCTCTCCACCAATAGACTCTCTCACATTTCCCCCTCCCATTCCCCTGAATATCCCAAATGATATCAAACACCAGCTGACTTCTGGCACTTTGGAACTGCCCAAAATTCTGGTATAAGGTTACAAACAGTCTATCGTCCAAACTACCATATCCAGTGCCACTGGATCCCAAGCTCTGTATACTGGGAATTTCAGAAAATGAGCCCTGGAATAAATACAAACAAATATTTATCCATGAGGATTATTCTATCCAAGAAGAGTCATAATACTTTCTTGGATGGCCCCCACTACCCCCAGACTGACGGGCTGGAAAAATATGGTAACCCAGATGCTCCCATACCTGAGAGTAATCTATATAAATAGAGGATGCCTCAATAAATTTAATAGAATATGGTCCTAGTGGGACCAATAGAACTTGCAATACAACACATATAACCCCACTGTTACACCCCTAAACGCCCCATTGGTGTGAAATGAATGGTGGCCCACCGAAACTAATCCCTCAACTCAAAACTTATCTTTTAGGCACTTCCCCAGACGTGCCGGGAAGAGGTACTGGGGGGCACACTCTTCAGGTGAATTACTTTATTTATCAATCACACCTAAAGAGTGTTCCCTCCAGTACCTCTTTTCTGCTTCTGTAATGCCTAACCCTTTAATTAAATTGGCATTTTGCTGCTGGATCATTTATATGCCAGGACAGAAGTGTGGTTTATGTAAGACATAATGTAAACAGAAGATTTAGCACCTGGATATAAATCTCATAACAAATGACTGGCCAATGAGGAGGGAGAGGAGATATACAAAAGAGCTAAAAGGAGACATCTAGTTTTCTTGGGTCAGAGCCAAGCAAACATATGAGAAAAAAAAACAATTAATCACTTTAGCCTTTCAGAGTGAATTACTACACAAAGAAAGCTCTAGCATTTTAAAGGGCTTGTCCAGCAATTCAGCACCCCACCAAACCTAATTATCCTATTATTCATTTTTAAGAAAGATGCCCCTGAAGAGACTGCTCCCTGGTCGCAGCTGTCAGTCAAAGGCAAAACGGTGACATCACGCCAAACTACCTGAGAGCCGCGAACAGGTAGCACCTCACTGCTGCTGCTTGTGCTCGAAACGCAAAAGCAGCAGGAGGCGGAACCCAGGTAGCGAGGGACCGGGTTCAGGGGCATCATTCTTAAAAATGTGAAAATTAGGTTTGGGGGGTGTGCTGAACGTATATCTAAAATTAAATTTCTTGGCTGGACTCGCCCTTTAAATAAAGGAACGTCCTTCAATAGAAATCATTACAGGCACATTCTATCCCCGCCAAAATGTTGTCAAACACCAAAACGTGTAAGTAATGATGCATTTATGTAAGTAAAAACATGTAAGTAAAGATGCAACTTATTGTAAATAAATAGACAACTAAATGGAGGTTAAATATATTACACTAATTGTAATTACATTACAGCTTTACACCTCTGAACCAGGAAAGATATATGCAGATTTCTGCTTTACATAAAATGGCAAAGAAAACAATCAAACTAAATTATTCATTACATTCTGCCATTTGCCTTTCTTTCCTATGAAAGTTAAACAGCTAGGTCTTATTACTCTGTGCTTTCATTCCAATACATAATTAGCATAATGACCTTTCGCCTCAGCAGAAGTAATCAGAAAAGCATTCCCCCAAGCACTTTCAGTCAAACTAAAAGGCCCTTTGAGAAAGGTCCAGGACAACTTTGTTACAGTACATATTTAGCATAGTTCTACCCAATTCATAAATCTGTTTTTTCTAAACTGACTAAGCCTGTTAGTAGGTCTGAATCAAACTATGATATGTATTTAGTGCATTTATAAAAAGGATACTGCAAACTAATTGAAGCCTTTCCCTGATTGTAAATTTACTGGCTTTAAAGGGCAACTAAAACCTTACAAAATTAAATTGAATACCTAGTACATGTGGTATCTTAAATATTGTTTTAGGTTACAGCTTAAACATAAAGTAACCTTTCTACATTTGTCAAAACTGTTAAGACAATCTAATTTTTCTGGGATGGTTAAAGGGTATGTCTACCCCTTTCACTAACTTTTTTCCAAATAATAGTTTACCTTCCCCCAGCCACAACCGCTATAAATGATTTGTTAAAAAAGTGCCCCGATAGTTACTTACCTTCCCTCTATCCTCCGCCACACAGTCCTGGCCCTCTGCTTGCAACGAATCATTTATAGCGGTTGGGCTGGGGGAAGGTAAACTATTATTTTCCAAAGGGAAATTACACTAGGGGGAGGGATCGCAAAACAGGAGGGAGAGGGAAGGGGGAGATGACTGCAGTGTGCATGCCAAACTTCTCCTGGAGAGGAGACAGAGTCCTATATACTCCTCCTGGTGGACAGTTTTTGGGACTTGGGGGGGGGGGGGGGGGGGGATTACTGGAGAACAATTTGGAGCTGGGATGTAAGGTAAGGATTTTTATTCACTACAGAGTGGGGCCAGTAGTGGGGGGAATTACAGGTTTGTGGGGGGACATGCCCTTTAAACAGGACACTACCCCTTCCTGCTCTTTCTGACTGGAGTATTCGTTAGACTAGGCACAACAACAATATTAATAGTGTACCTTTTTGTTTGCATAATGTTTAGTGGATTATTTTTCTTGTCACTGGAGTGTGGGCCACGTTTCTAGCTTTTAATCTTGTTTCAAGGATAAGGATAAGTTGCCATATTTTTTTTTTACCTATGCCCCTCCAGAGCCTAGCTTTGTGCCTTGAAAGTTGCTGACATCTTGTTACTGGTTTGCTGAATGTTAAAGGGCATGTCCACCCCAAAACTATAATTTAACCCACTACTGGCTCCACTCTGTAGTGCAAAAAAATCCTTAGCTTACGCCCTTAGCTTCAAATGACTGCCCTGCTATGCCCCTCCAAAGTCCAGAAAACTGGCCATCAGGAGCCTAGCAGAGTCCATATAGGACTCTGCCTCCTGTCTCTCCACAGGGAGAATTTGCACATGCCCAGTGCAGCCCCCCTCCCTCTCCCACCCTTTTGGTCTCCCTCCCCCTAGTGTAATTCCCCTTTGGGGTAATGTAGGTCTCCCTCCCCCAGCCCCAAATGCCATATTATTATGTCAAGAAACTCCCCCGATCTTTACTTACCTTTCCTTTCTCTTCCGGCGTTCTGAACTGCTGGCAGCCGCGACCATGATTGGCTGCCTCTCAGCCAATCACGGATGCAGCTGCCAGTCTGGCCCCCTGCTTGCAGTTCCATGCAAGCAAAAGGCTGGGCAGTGCAGCAGAGGATAGAGGTAAGGTAAGTTAAGATCGGGGGAGTTTCTTGACATACTAATATGGCGTTTAGGGCTGGGGGAGGGAGACCTACAGTATCCTAAAAGTTGGGGAAAGGGGCAGACTTGGGGGGAATTACAGGTTTGTGGGTGGACATGCCCTTTAAACAGGACAGTACCCCTTCCTGCTCTTTCTGACTGGAGTATTCGTTAGACTAGGCACAACAACAATATTAATAATGTACCTTTTTGTTTGCATAAGTCTTTCTAGATTTAGGCTAAATATCAATCTTTGTGTATTGACCCTGTTTATTTAAACCAAACCGTGTATTACATGCCATTCTATTTTTTTTGGTTCCCAAGATACAGCCTTTTAAAGTTGGAACACCTGACATCACTAAAGGTCCTTTACAAATTACTTGCTCAGGAAGTTTGTTTTTATATCCAACCTCATTTTTGTTGCAGTTTCAGTTTCTTAACCCACCCTCCCCCATCAATTACTTGACAAAAACTGTTCCTCCAACAAAAGTGAGGATGGATGGGTGCACATATTTTCCCTTTGGGTTAATTTATACTTAACTGCAGTGATTTCAGGGTCTCTTCTACTACAACATTTGGCTGATATGCTGTATTTCAGGAACCAACTAGAATACAAAGGCAAAAAATCTATTTTTATTTTTTTTATTTATCTAAACATGATCAATACACAGTAGCCTTTAGTTATTTAAGGGGAATGACCACATTTAAAAGGACAAAAGTGGGTTTACAGTTTTCAGTTCAATTAGAGAATGGAGGGTAAAGGAGCTATATTTTACCACCTATTCTTCAATTAAATGATTAGGAGCCAGGAATGAAGGAAGGGAACTTACCCAGTATTGCGTTCCTCCGCTGTTCTTCGACTGGTCCCGGCTGAGCTTCCACTGTATGCGTATGCGCATTCAGTGCAAGCTAAGTCAGAACCTGTCAGAAAAACAGTGAGGAATGTGAAATCACTTAATTGAAGAATGGGAGGTAAGATTTAAGTCCTTTGCCTCACGTTCTTCAATTAAAGGGACAGTTCAGTGTAAATTATTAATATTTGTAAAATTGTTAGTTTGTGTAATGCATACTTAGTTATTCTACATATTCTCTTCCATTTTGAAAAATCAATTGATTCCATACCCTTTGCTGTTCCCTGCTGTTGACATTAGTGAGCTGACATTTCAGGTTCTAACGGTCCTTCTTCCCAGGATGCACCAATTCCTTGGAATGTTCCTAACAGTCATTTCTACTGATTGGCTTTTGGATGGGTTACACATGCTCAACTGAATCAACCCAGGCGCAGGGTCAAGGACAAGACCATAACGGTCTCTACTAGGGGTCAGTATTTCGGTTGCATTTATTTATACAAAAGACAAAATGCTGAATTGGCAGATTAAGGTCATTGGGATGAAAAAATACTGCTCTTTTTTTCTGAAAAGTATATGTATTTGCACTGAACTTCCCCTTTAATCTAAAAAATGCAAACTCACTTTTGTCAATGGAGATACCCTTTAAACAAAAAACTGTTGAATTGTCAGTTATCTGCCCACAACCCCAACTGCTAATTTTACCAGTTTATTACATGCATTTTTAACCAGATATTTGATTTCATAAGTTCTTTATGTTATGGAAAAGGTATCTGTCTCCACCCTTGGCTCCCAAGACTTTTTTTTACCCTGTCTTTCACAGCCAGTAACAGCATTTAATAGTCTGTAAAGTGGGCACATAAAAAGATTTAAAGATAAATAAAAAGAATTAAACTACCCATACATGGCCAGAAGTTCTTCCAATCGGATGTCCAATCGAGTTTAATAATCGTAAATCTGTTTGGAATAAACGCTCGAAGCCTCCCACCTTGAGGCTCCGATCTTTTTTCCGATTTCCACTTTTCGAGTGAACCGATAAATTTGATTTGATCCTGTCTAAGGGGTGCTTTAAATTAACTTGAAGATAAGAATCCTGGCCATTGGTCAGTTTAGGACAGAATCAGAAATATTTTTTAAAAAAGATGCCTTTGCAGACTGACACTTTCATTCTGAAACATTTATTTAGAAACTAACTGTCATAACATTATCCATTACAAGTTAAAGGACAACTATACTGTAAAAATTTACTTTTTAAAAATAAAAAGCACCTGGGGCAAGGAGATAGGATAGATTATTCCTAACTCCCAATATTGTTTTGTTGAGAAGCTATAGCACATACATTGTTCATTTGCCAGGTTATGGCCCTGGGCCATTCTATATTAAAGATAGTGCTGAAGCATACAGGAAGGATTTCTTCATCCTGCTGCTCCTCATAGAAAGGATATTGGGAGGTAAACAGTTCCAATCCTACCTCCCTGCCTCAGGTACTTTTTATTTTAACTGTTTTTGAAAAAAACTTTATACGCACTATAGTTTCCCTTTAATATTTTCCTTGGTCAACTTTATTTTCCCTTGGAAATTCTTATTTATGAGGACGTTTTATATAAAGTGTGACCGTTTTGTAAGGCAGAGGCCACACTACAACGAACAAAAAAGCCATGCTTCTGCCATCTCGTTGTATCCACTTTTAAGATGCACTTGCGTTTTGCAGGGTATTATGGGTAAAACAAAAATCACAAGTCATGTTAATTGTATCCACTTTTCTATGTGCTTTCATAGACTTGTATTAAGTGCGATTTTGACAAAAACGGACCAAAAATGGTGATCGCATCTGTTAGCAAATCGCAACAGATCGCAATGCACACAGTGGGACCTACCTAGCCCTAAGTGACATTGTTTTGTTATATTTAATTTATACCTTAAATTAACCCTTGGGCAGTTTTTTTGAATGATAAATCCATCAAATGCCTAGAAGCCTGGACATTTACTTCTGATGCTCTCTGTCCTGGTCCAAACATTTTGTAATCAATTGCTGACTAAAATGATCTGGCAAGACGTTTGAATTGCTTGGGTTGAATTGCTTTTTTAAAATGTTTGCATGTTCACCCCTAGACAAAATTTTGCAGATTCCCCTCCCCCCATTTTCACAATACATTTCATCCCGGCACTCCTGAGCCTAGGTATTTCTTTCCCATGCTTTAACATATAAAGCATGAGCTGTGAGATACCCCATAGTCCTCAGTAGCTTAAAAAGGATGTTCAATGAAAGATTTTTGGGGGGGGGGGGGGGTGATGTGGCTGGTGAAGCAGTATCTTCCCTCTGTACCAGCAGTAAGATACAATAAGTTGACATCAACGGTGTGACAAGATAAAGGTTAGTAAAAAGACAAGTATAAAATGGAAGTTCCCAGAGGAAATAGTATGAATTGGACTGTGGTATTTTAAGACAATTTGCAATAGGTTTTCCCAGTTTCTCAACTAGCACTTGCAATATAACAGTGGTCTAAATGGCACAGGAAAATAAACAAAAAGGTCTTAGTGGCAAGATACATTATTACATGGAAAACAAACATGCAATAAAAATAGATTCTCAAGGAGGGCTGACTGTTAAACCACAACCAAACTGTAATCTGATTTACAATGTCAGAGTATACTATTATAGAAAATAACTATAATTTTTTACATTTATAAGCTGCACTTACCTGTAAACATTTTTGTCACTGTTCTACTTTGCTTGCGTGCTGAACAGATGAGTAGTAGCCACGGAGGAAAAAACTCATGATGAGATGCTAAAAGATCAGCTATTATTCCTGATAAACCTGAGGGTCTGTGTTCTCCTTCAATAATGTTACAACCTTCATCAACAGAATCAACAACAACAAATAAACTCTGGGCGGGGGCTTTAACAGCCAGCAGAGGTAGAAGAACACACCTAAGAAAATAAACACATTAACAATTTACCATGCAGTACATTTACTAGTGTGCACTGATAAGATATAAAATATATAAAACTCACAATGAAATTAGTTTTTCACTCTCATATATACACCCTATCTTTGCCATTATGAGCACTGTAAAACGTTTTTGTTTTCAAGCTTAGACCATCAAAAGGTCCACCACTACAAAGCTTTTATCCGATTACCTGCTGTTCCTCTGCTAATTCTCATTTGGTCAGTAAGAGCCCATCCCACCCATTGCACAGCCCTCATCTCCGTTGCCCCACACAGTAGGGTACACTTAATTCAGGACACGTCGGAGGTTAATGTTTAGTGGATTATTTTTCTTGTCACTGGAGTGTGGGCCACGTTTCTAGCTTTTAATCTTGTTTCAAGGATAAGGATAAGTTGCCATATTTTTTTTACCTATGCCCCTCCAGAGCCTAGCTTTGTGCCTTGAAAGTTGCTGACATCTTGTTACTGGTTTGCTGAATGTTAAAGGGCATGTCCACCCCCAAAACTATAATTTAACCCACTACTGGCTCCACTCTGTAGTGCAAAAAAATCCTTAGCTTACGCCCTTAGCTTCAAATGACTGCCCTGCTATGCCCCTCCAAAGTCCAGAAAACTGGCCATCAGGAGCCTAGCAGAGTCCATATAGGACTCTGCCTCCTGTCTCTCCACAGGGAGAATTTGCACATGCCCAATGCAGCCCCCCTCCCTCTCCCACCCTTTTGGTCTCCCTCCCCCTAGTGTAATTCCCCTTTGGGGTAATGTAGGTCTCCCTCCCCCAGCCCCAAATGCCATATTATTATGTCAAGAAACTCCCCCGATCTTTACTTTCTCTTCCGGCGTTCTGAACTGCTGGCAGCCGCGTCCATGATTGGCTGCCTCTCAGCCAATAACGGATGCAGCTGCCAGTCTGGCCCCCTGCTTGCAGTTCCATGCAAGCAAAAGGCTGAGCAGTGCAGCAGAAGATAGAGGGAAGGTAAGTTAAGATCGGGGGAGTTTCTTGACATACTAATATGGCGTTTGGGGCTGGGGGAGGGAGACCTACAGTATCCTAAAAGTTGGGGAAAGGGGCAGACATGCCCTTTAAGCACTGCCCCTTTCAGGTTTCCTCTGCTTTCTCCTGCTTGAGCCTCAAACGATAATGCCTGTGAGTTCCATGCACATGCATAGAACTCACAGACATTACTGTTTGAGGTTCAAGCAGGAGAGTACACGGAACTCACAGGTAATACCGTTTGAGGCTCAAGCAGGAGAAAGCAGAGGAAATCTCAGAGGGATTAAAATTTGCCTGACCAAAAAATACATACAGCATACATTAGTAAATTGTTTACCACTGCATTGCATTTCACAGAAATTATGTAATTGGAAACACCTAAAACATTGTCTTTTATATAAAAGGGGAACTAAAATCAAGGTTCTCTCTAAACTGTGCACTCGTGCACACAACTAATTATGTTTGCCAACAGATTAAAAGTGGTGAACACACAACAAATTGCTGAAATATAAGTACTGCCCTGTGTAGCACACACAATTTTAATTTGTATGTGCAGATAATATATGTATGCACACACAACCAATATAAAATTAGAGGAAACAAAATCCCTCTAGACTGTTATACTCTGGTGGGACCTTAAGAGTTAGAGCTAGCTTGGAAAACACAGTGTTCCAACATTTTTCTCCCCTGCACACTTCTAACAGGCCCTGTCCCTTTGGGTGCAAACCATGGAATGCACATAGCGGCCTATGTGAGGGCAAGCATCCTGCAATGCATACCCACTGTTTGTTTGTCTGCTTATTAATGCGCATGGGCTGGAACAAACCAGGAAGAGTTTGGGTAATTTATTTCTTAACTAATATACTCACTACCAAGGGTGATAACCTTACATCTTTGGTCCTTAACCTGGAAACAGCATATGGGGAGGGGGGTGGTTTGAGATTTTAGATCGCAGTTATGTGACCAGAGGGAATAGAGATGTAAACAGAGTGCAGTTTGCCTGTTTTTTGATCACAGTTATATTGTCTTGGCCTGCTTTGCTTAAAGGGGAACTGTGGTCCAAAAATTACTTTAGGTAAATTGATAGGAATTGCTCTCCTGAGAATTTTTGCAATGTATTTTCATTGTTTATTTTACATATTTGTAAAATAAATATATGTAAAAGATATTTACATTTTTGTGTGTGATATGGCAGCAGCATCACCAGGTCCCCTGCACTTCCTGCTCTGAAACCTGTCAATCAATCTGCCCTGTGTCTCCTCCCCTTTGCAGCCCCCCTGGTCCCTCCCACTCATGTACCCCATGGTCCCTCCAGTTGCAGGCCCCCTTGGCCCATTCCCTTACAGCCCCATGTGGCCCCACCCACTCGCGGGTGTCATGGCCCACCCACTCAGGGGTGTCATGGTCCCGCCCACTCACGGGTGTCGTGGCCCTGAGAACTCTGCCTGAAAAGGCTCTTTTCATATAGTGAGAGAGAAGGGCTGTAGAGGAGGGACTTCCTGTCTTCCTCACACACTGAGGGAGTCTGAGGCTGTGCTCGCCGGCGGCACTGTGCAGGAGAAGCCTTAGGAATGTCACATGTCAGCCTCCCCCCATTAACTTTCTGGTCGGTCATTTCTTTATATCTTGGGCTGTGGAGCACGTAGAGAGGTGGTTGATGGCACATAGAGAGGTGGTTGTTTGGAGACCACAGTTCCCCTTAAATAACTTGCCATCATTAATAAAACTGAATTTGCAAGCATAATGGGCAATGTCATGGTATCCATCTATGAACTATAGTACAACAGATTCACAGCAATAATTGCTCAACAAATATGTAAAAATGTGTAAATTTCCCTAAAAAATATGAACATATATTTTTGTTTCAATGCTTGTGTCATACAATTTCTGTACTGGCAAATGTCCATTAAAAAAGAATAAATGTTACAAATGTAAATCCCCCTCAATAGTTTATATTACAAACTAGCAAATGGCTGTAACTCAGGAGTGGACATTTGGAGCTAATCTAGCTTTTATGGGTAGCAGGGTTGCCAGATTTCTTTGGCACCCAAGTGGTAGGGGGCGGGCTGATGCTGGGGCTGGACGGAGCAAGGGTGGAGGCTGAGTGGACAGTAGAGGCAGGGTTAAGGGTGTACCAGGGCGGATAGTGGGCATTCTGAGGACGGGACTGCTAGGCCCCTTCCTAGGATAGGATTTCGGCCAGTCCAGTCCAAACAGGGATACCTAGACATCAATGAAAAGACTCTTCAAATGTAGTCGCCAGGTGTAATTTCTAGGTGCATTGGCTACCTGGCTCCTGAGATTTAGCCAGTCTTGCTTTATGAAGAAACCATCTGTCTTTTACCAGGACTCTGACATTTCCTGATTTCTGCAGCCCTCCTTTTTTAATACTACAACCATATATGTATCTTCTAGTGAGTCAACTGGATTTCTCAATGCTCAGTTTTTATTACATACAGATCAAGGGCAAGTCACCCAAGTAGTTACCCCAACAGATCTGGGAAGTTTGGGGGAAAAGATGGAAGCACTAGATAATTTCTTGAGCATTTGTAACTATGGATCAGAACATGCAGAATTTAAAAGATTATTTCTCCACAATGCTGCTGGTTTGTTTGTTACTTATCAATTGTATAATTTCAGCAGGGTCATCAGTGGTGCTTCTAGACCTTTTTGCATGTAAGCCATACATTTTAAAGGGCATGTCCACCCATCTTAACATTTTTTTTATATAATATTCTCCCTGTCCCCCCAGCCCCAACCGCTATAGTTTTAAAGGACAACTCCACCCTCATAAGAAGATCTTCTAGAAAGAATGGCCTCTTTAAAATATGTTGATATATCATATGTCCTTTGAATTCATTAAAGTATGCCTGCTATGCTTCTGGATGCCTCATGGAAACTGAGCAATTTAGAAACCTGTACTGAGCCTGGGCATGCTCAGAAGAGGCAGACAGGGGACTAACATTCAGTCATTGGCTGTGATGTCAAGTGTCAAATCCATAACTGACAGTTACTAACTGGAAGAACCAGGAAGCAGAAACAGGGGAAACAGGACATTGTGCAGGATTTCAGGTTAGACATGTATATTTCAGATTTCAAACTATTACCATTTAGGGTTTTGGGGGGTGATTAACCTGTATGTAAGTTTTCATTTTGGGGCTGGACATTCCCTTTAAGTTCAGAAAGTGCCCCAAATATTACTTACCTTCCCTCTTTCCTCCGACGCACTGCCAGGCCCTCTGCTTGCGAGAAAATGCAAAAAGAAAAATCCTGAAACAGTTCAGGAACACTGCTGCTGGTTGTTTGCCAGATAATAGGTAGGTGCAATCCTCCAGCCTTCAACTGGTCTAGGTAATGCAAAATAAAGAAGCAAGCAAAGGAGCATACTACTGGTGTGAAAACGAAATAATGCTGAATTCACACCAGTAGTGTGCTCCTCCACTTGCTTCTTTATTCACAGACAAGTTTGCCCACATTGAGTGACTGGCACATACATGTTTCCACACAGAGAGTTTAGCTGGCACTCACAAGTTTTCCCACAGTGAGTGTGACTGGCACATACAAGTTTGCCCACAATGAATGGGACAAGCACATACAAGTTCACCCACAGTGTAATTGGCACATACAAGTATGCCCACAGTGAGTGTGGCTGGCACATAAAAGTTTGCTAACTGTAAGTATGGCTGGCACATACAAGTTTGCCAAAAGTGTGTGTGAATGGCAGATTCATGTTACTGTGACAGGTGATGGCAGGCAGAGGCAGGATCATGAGACAGGAAAGAGGTACACTGCAAAGCTTTGTGGCACTCGCACATCTTGCAAAATTCTCACTCTGCCCCTAGGGTAATTTTTTATTAGTTTTTTTTTTAGTTTTTTTTTTTTAATTTACAAACACAAATGTGAGCTGTTCATTCAGGCTCATTTTCCCAGAGCCGCTATCGCTCTGGGTAGCAATCCTGTTGGCGATTTAATATCGCATTTGAGAAGCCCACGGTGGTTTAAACCGGGCAGCTATTTGCTAGTGTTAAAACCCTGCGCTAAAACTAGCGCAAATGCAATATTAAATCGCGAGCATCAGATGTGTGGGTGATTTTGTGTTACCTGTGCATCCGACGCTAATATGGCGTTTAAGTTGCGCTAACCGGTAGCGAACCGGTTAGTGTGACTTTACCTCCATATATTTGCCCAGCAAGTATGGGTAAATGAAGCTCATTGTATTTTAATGCCCTAGTTTTCCTGGGGATTTATGATGGTAAAAAGGCCACTTTTCATAGAATATTTATTTTTATTTAAATATTTTATTTCATGGGTAGACAGATTATTATTGACATTAGGAGCCATTCAGACAATTCTACAGTGGTTGGCAAAAGTATTCGGCCCCCTTGAATTTTTCCACATTTTGTCACATTACTGCCACAAACATGAATCAATTTTATTGGAATTCCACGTGAAAGACCAATACAAAGTGGAGTACACGTGAGAAGTGGAACAGAAATCATACATGATTCCAAACATTTTTAACAAATAAATAACCGCAAAGTGGGGTGTGCTTAATTATTCAGCCCCCTTTGGTTGAGTGCAGTTAGTTGCCCATAGACATTACCTGATGAGTGCTAATGACTAAATAGAGTGCAATCTAATGTCAGTACAAATACAGCTGCTCTGTGACGGCCTCAGAGGTTGTCTAAGAGGGAGCAACAACACCATGAAGTCCAAAGAACACACCAGGCAGGTCAGGGATAAAGTTATTGAGAAATTTAAAGCAGGCTTAGGCTACAAAAAGATTTTCAAAGCCTTGAACATCCCACGGAGCACTGTTCAAGTGATCATTCAGAAATGGCACAACTGTAAACCTTCCAAGACAAGGCCGTCCACCTAAACTCACAGGCCGAACAAGGAGAGCGCTGATGAGAAATGCAGTCAAGAGGCCCGTGGTGACTCTGGACGAGCTGCAGAGATCTACAGCTCAGGTGGGGGATTCTGTCCATAGGACAACTATTAGTCGTGCACTGCATAAAGTTGCCCTTTATGGAAGACTGGCAAGAAGAAAGCCATTGTTAACAGAAAAGCATAAGACGTCCCGTGTGCAGTTTTCCGCAAACATGTGGAAGAAGGTGCTCTGGTCAGATGAGACCAAAATGGAACTTTTTGGCCAAAATGCAAAACGCTATGTGTGGCAAAAAACTAACACTGCACATCACTCAAAACACACCATCCCCACTGTCAAATATGGTGGTGGCAGCATCATGCTCTTGGGGTGCTTCTCTTCAACAGGGACAGGGAAGCTGGTCAGAGTTGATGGGAAAATGGATGGAGCCAAATACAGGGCAGTCTTGGAAGAAAACCTCTTGGAGTCAGCAAAAGACTTGAGACTGGGGCGGAGGTTCACCTTCCAGCAGGACAACGACCCTAAACATAAAGCCAGGGCAACAATGGAATGGTTTAAAACAAAACATATCCATGTGTTAGAATGGCCCAGTCAAAGTCCAGATCTAAATCCAATCGAGAATCTGTGGCAAGATCTGAAAACTGCTATTCACAAACGCTGTCCATATAATCTGACTGAGCTGGAGCTGTTTTGCAAAGAAGAATGGGCAAGGATTTCAGTCTCTAGATGTGCAAAGCTGGTAGAGACATACCCTAAAATTGCAGCAAAAGATGGTTCTACAAAGTATTGACTCAGGGGGCTGAATAATTACGCACACCCCACTTTGCAGTTATTGATTTGTTAAAAATGTTTGGAATCATGTATGATTTTCGTTCCACTTCTCACGTGTACACCACTTTGTATTGGTCTTTCACGTGGAATTCCAATAAAATTGATTCATGTTTGTGGCAGTAATGTGACAAAATGTGGAAAACTTTAAGGGGGCTGAATACTTTTGCCAACTACTGTATTTTATAAAGCTGACAGATAAAGGACTAACCTGTTATAAAGCAAAATGTTTTTCTCCCCCTACACTCTGCCTCTCAAAAGTTGCAGCCTCTCCAAGCATTTTTACAAGCATGCACATGCTCAGACAAGGTAACTAGGGGCATAGCATTGTCATTGGCAATATCAACTGTCAAATCCATGACCAACAGCTGCTTACTGGAAGAACCCAGATAGAGGGGTAGCAGAACATTGGACAGCATTTCATAATAAGTCTCTAAATCTCAGCTTTCTAACTATTACAGTTTGGGGGGTTTTCAGGGTGTTTTTCCTGTTTCGAATTAATGGATATATACACTGGGAAATTTGTTTTTTTAAATAGCCCATTACTGGAAACTATAATTCTTCCCAACTATCACTTTACCATTTTTTTTTATCTGTCCCCTTTTTCTTTAGCTATCCAGTCTGAAAATTTTTAGCTGTTAATCAAGTTCCTTAGTATCATAAACTGTTCTGTTATGTATAGTTTTGCTGTAGCTGGAATGGTGACAGTTGGTACGTGAACTGCATGGTGGGACATTCCCTCTCAATGCTGCCTCATAGGGATTACTGAGCATGCTTGCCCTCAGATAGTCGGACAGGGTGCTGGGGGATTTAGGGACTGACCTCGAGAAAAGTACTGTATTGAAGTCATGCGGCAACACAAACACTGCTTACATGTATTAATTTATAGATTAAAATGAAGAGCTATTTTTTCAGTGTACAATTCGTTTAACCTAAATTGGAGCACAAGAGACTTATATTCCAAGAATCAACTGCAAAACACTATCAGGGTTGTTTAATAAAAGTTCTTATCGTTTAAAATGGTGCACATGTTTCCCCAACCAATCAGATCTTATTTAACATTTGAATGCTAACATCTGATTGGTTGGGGCAAAATGAGCACCGTTTTAAATGATTAATTTTATTGAATCTCCCTGAATATGTATGGTAAAGCAATATTTCAATGGTAATCACATGATAACACAAGACACATTTTGCTTCTCTATTTCCTCTAAACAACTAAAGGGAATTTGCAAATAAAAGCTGTGGAAAAGATGTGAATGAATACAGGAAGGACAGTAAACTAAGTACCTTTTAAATGCCTCTGAAGGATTCCGTTCACACTCTCCAGGCTGTAATAGGCTTTGTACAGATGGGTCTTTTAACTTGTCTTCATAACCTGGAATTAAACCACCTCCACAGATCTGGTCAACCAAATTCCTGATAAATCTTCCAACACAAAGAGTGTCAGAGTCCTGTGCCCTACAAAAATGATAAGCTAGAACATGCCGGTGTAAACATCTTTGCAAGCTAGCAGGTGAAGTTGGGAACAGCAGTTCAGTACAAAGAGCTGTCTTTCCACTTCCAGGGCCTCCAACAAATAATAAACCCCAGGCAGATCCTTTTCCTGAGACGCCACCATTGCTCCCAGAACTAGCCACAAGTGAAAGTTTATTAGCTGTGGTGCCACTGCTGTTAGTTTTTTCCTGTAGACAGTGCTGAAGCTTGTGGAAAACCCATTCCCTGCAGTAAAATGGTTTTCCTTGTAGCAAACTGGTCTGAGCCATATCTGCTACAGGCTATCAGTTTGTGTACTCACAAAAATGTGATTTTTTTCTCCAACATCTGAGACCAAAGATGCTGCTGAAAAAATAATGATTTTAATTTCCAGTAGTGACATATCCAAAAAGAAATTAATGCAGCATACAGAGTCCAGGGTTTAATCCTCGTAGCAAACATCAATCTTCAGGTGTCTTGAGAAAAACAATGAATGTTTTTTCCCCATTTAAAAAAAAAGAATGATGGGATACTCAAAAGGTTCAAGTATATCACTGGAACAACAATATTTTGCCCACGTTGAACAGCAATAGATTTCAGATGTCAAGCATTCTCATGACTGCATCTGGATCTGATGTAAGTACATTCTTTTAACAGAAGGACACAGTAAATCTGGGAAAAATAAATACAAAAATCCATTGGTTAGAATACTAAATATGACATTGTTTAATCTACTGTCTACATTAAAAATCTTACTAAAGGCTAGGCCACACCGATGCGTTTTTTTTTTTTGCGTTTGTGCTTGCGTTTGCGCTTTTTTCAGATCATTGAAAACGCGTCAACGCACCAAATATTCGCATTTTCAGGTGCGTTGCGATTTGCGTTCCGCACTTTAAATCGCAATCGCATGCGTTTTTCAATAGTTAATGAAAAAACGCATGTGCAAACGCAACAAAATCGCACATGAAATCGCATGCGATTCCGTGCGTTGCAGTGTGGCCGTGCCCTAAAATCACAATTTTATCTTTTACACAGTAAGGGTTTTATCAGATGAGCAGTAAGTCCTAATAAAATCCTTTCACATTATATAGCTTGCAATGTCGACAGGTATAATTCATAATTGAACGTTAGGATCTATTATTGTCAGCTTATGGTTAGTGGATGCAGTATCTTAACCCAATGATGGTCAGACCTAACAGGTGTAAGCTTTCCGCTCGCAAAAGGTTAATTTTCTAAGCCTGTAAGATCCGTGCGTGTATTTCATGTGGTCCAGGAGCTTTAATGTTAACTTTGTCTACTTTTTTTTACACAAAAGCCAGTGTGAACATTCTTCTTTTATACCATTCTTATTATTAAGGATTACCAAATAAATCCCACTAAGCATTTGGCAATCAAGGAATTGTGTATTTTTGCAGCTTTTCAGAAAATTGCTCTTCAGCTATTTCTTCATAAATAATTGACCAGTCATTATTTTATAATCAATGAATTAGCATTTTGCATAAATTGGTACAGTCTATCTGTTTTGAACTATGTTAAATTTACATAGCATTTTAGCTACATTGCCATAGCATTTGAATGTTATAGGTTCTTGCCTGACAGCGATGAGCTACTTATCTACAGCAGTTGGGTGTTTAGTTTTTTACAGTTGAAAAAATATCTTTGTTTCCATAGAACTAAATGTAAAATAATTACATTCTGTTTTCACTTAAAGAGCACAAAAAGGTTTTTTTTGTTCTTCACAATGTAGCATGGCACAACCCTTGGTTGGTTTAATGAGTGGTACCGTATATACTCGAGTATAAGTCGATCCGAGTATAAGTCGAGGTACCTATTTTTACCAGAAAAATTTGTAAAAACTGATTGACTTGAGTATAAGTCGAGGGTAGAAATTATCACCACTACTGCCTTCTGATTCTGTGTTGTTTTTAGGCTTTAGTTGCCCTTTAAATGGACAGCAGAATTCCCATACATGAATCCCATACAGTAATAGCCAAATCCAGTACCAGTAACCTCCAATTCTTTGGCACTCCAGATGTTTGGAAACTACAACTCCCAGCATGCTTTGTTGCTGGGAGTTTCAGTTTCTAAACATGTGGAGTGGCAAGGTTCAGTAAACTTTTAATTAAGCTTAGCATCATTTACAATTCTCCTGAACCCCATATAGTAAAGGGCCCTCTTAACCCCATATAGTAAAGGGAACTCAGACCCCCATATAGTAAAGGATTCTCTGACCCCAATAGTTAAAAATGTCACCTGAGAGTTGTAGTTTCAAGCTGTCATTTGCACTGTACTAGCAGCTGTTTTTTGGCCCCAAACTGAGGAGACCCATCAGATTTACAGCATCCAGTGACAGTGCTGAGTGAGTCCAGCAGGCAGAATACAGGAAGCAGGAAGTGTAAAGGCAGATCAGCTCCTGTAACTTTCTATACAGGTTAACACAGCGCCACCTACTGGTTACTATCTGTAATTGCAGAATTTGGATCTAAATTAGGACTTGACTCGAGCATAAGTCGAGGTTAGGTTTTCAGGCTAATTTTAAAGCCTGAAAAAATCGACTTATACTCAAGTATATACGGTATTTGAGATATGTATACATCTCTCTCTCTTTTAAACGTGTGTACTATTTTTAGCCAAGCGATTCACTTGGCAATTTTTAGGAAGATCCCTGGCTCCATCACACCCACCTTTAGTATTACACAAATATAACCAGCTATCTGCAAAGTTTCCCAAAGAAAACACTGTTGCCCCCACATACACCTATATGCTTCAGTTTTAATTATACTGCCACTCAATGCCCATCTTTCATGGAAAACACTATACCATTAAAAGGAAAAGCAAAATCCATATTCACAATAAGTTCACAGGGGCACTGCTTGGCTGTACATATAACATGAGAGCTGGTTAATTATCAGATATACACAATGGATTTACTTACATGGCCAATTTTAAAATGGGATTACAGGTGCTCAGACTCTACCATTCAGCTGGTTTATAATTACATGCCGTTATGGCACCTTGAGGTCATCAGAAAGTGCAAGGAGTTTAAAATAATGGGCGCCAAGATGCTACTTGTTTGGGGACATGTGTGAAATAGATCTCATTGACACACAGTATCACAAACGGATAATTATAATTTTCAAGCTTATTGACTTTATTTTCTCATGTAATATATCAGTGCTGGTAGCACACGGAGCCCTCTATGTGGGCACTCATGCACAGCAGAGTGCACCAGAGTTTTTTACCAGAAAGCCAGAGAGAAAGTGTATTGACTGTCTATAGCAGAGAGAGGTCACGTGCTATAAAATTCAGCTCCGCTTGAGTCCTTGTTTTGGATCTCAAACTCCTGTCTAATAATGTAGGGAGGGGTTAATTGTCACTGTTTTAGATCTCAAACTCTGTTTCTAAAGTAAAAACTGTATTCAGGAAAATGATCATGTTGGCACTATGCAATAAAAAGTGGGGTTTGGGTTGCAGTTTGGGCACTCGGCCTCTAAAAGGTTTGCCATCACTGTAATATATCATCAACACATCCATGTTGCTTGAAATAACACAATACACATTTCATTCTTCCCAAAGCTCAGCAATTTTGAAACTATTTGAAGATGGTATAGAAAAGAATATAGTTATCCGTTAAAGCACAGTATTCCCAATAACAAAACTGATTAACGTGCTATATTTTTTCAAGTTGCCAAACAATATCAGGTTAATACCAATGTTTTTATATTTTTAGTACTCACCTGAAATTATGATAACATTTGTCTATGTATTATCGATTTGTGTGTGTTACATATATTTTTTTTTTCTTTATTCCATTACATTTTGTCTTGTGTTTGGCTCCCAGCACTGCCTTTATTTACAGCACCTCTATTTGTTAGGAGTCCATAATACACATTTTATGGTGTCTGCTTTTGGTAACTACTTTCTAGAAGGCTTCTGCTCTACCCAATTGGCCATCTTGGCTATAAGAATTATAAATAGACCATATTTACCATATTTTTTAATTACTAAAGTGTGCAGCAGGAAAGCCTATTCCTAACTCCCTGGGTGGTTGCTATCACAAGTGGTGAGCTGACAAATTTCCACTTGTGCCATGACTGACAGCTCAATGCTTGTTCCTCAGTGCATGCTTGATTCTCTCTCCTAATGTTATATATAGGACATATATTCATGCTTCAGCTGCAGCACAAGTCGAACTTTTAAAGCTCAGTTAATGTGAAAGTTCACCTCTTAAAAGAAAAATTTTATATACCGGTAGGTAAAACAAACCCCAAAACTACAATAGTTTGAAAGCTGACAGACGTAGGGTTAATATGAAATGCAGAAACAAATTGCTTACCCCCCAATTTAAGCTCTCCAAGTTTTTACATGCTTAGAGACACAAAGCAGCGAGAGAAGTAACAGAACATCAGGCAGCATTTCAAGTTAAACTTACATTTTTCAGCTTTAGGTTTGGGAGGTGATTTACCTGTAAAGAATTTTTCATTTGAGGTGTGGACTTTCCCGTAGCTCTCCTTAACTAGCTACAGCAAATAGGGGCATGTTCAATGTTTCAATTTTCAGAAATATACCAACAATAATCAAAAAGATGGATTGCAATATATATTTGCTGTCATATTACCTGCTGTGCTAATACATGGGTTAATACATTAAAAGGAGAACAACATTCTAATAATAAAATTAAGTTTAGGAGATTCATCAGCTGATGTGCAAAATACGAAATATTAAAATGCTAACATTCGCCTAAAATAGGAAGATGTAGTTGTTGTTCCTACTCTTCTTTCCAATATCATATGCTGATACTAAACCTCTAAGCAGGCCAAATATTCATTTTAAACTAACAAATAAACTTGAATAGTGTTGACATACCCAGATGCAGAGGGCCATAAAAATTTAGAGAGATAGCATCAATTAAAGGGGAACTGTGGTCCCATACACATGTCCTCAGTACAATACCCCTAACCATTGAAAAGAGCTATCTTATACCTTTCAAACAAACCTGTGATTATGGCTCTAGTAATTGTGAATGCAAAGGCTTGTAAAGTTTCACTTCCTAGTCTGCACTCTCCTTGTGACAGGCATGTGTCAAAAGCTGTGCCATAAGACCAACCCCCAAAAATATTTTCTGAAGCTAGTTACAGGCTTGCAATACTTATCTGTGCTTTCTGGCTTGTTGCAAGCAGTGCCAGGCGGCAACAGCCAGAGCCAGCATAGTATTGTCTTGTATAAATAGAGGTATGGATTCAAGGGAGAAAAATGTAATTCTCCCTGTTTACAAAGCATTGGTAAGGCCTCATTTGGAATATACAGTGCAATTTTGGAATCCTGTGTACAAAAATCACATCTTTGAAATGGAAAGGGTTCAGAGAAGGGCAACTAAATTAATAAGGGGATTGGGGGAGCTTGGATATGAAGAGAGATTGGAAAAGTTACAATTATGTACGCTGGAGAAAAGGCGCTTGCGTGGGGGATATGATTACTGTGTATACATACATTAACGGGCCATACAATAAACTATCTGGGGCACTGTTCACCAATAGAACATGTTAGAGGACACAAGGACATCCCTTAAGACTTAAAGAAAAAAGGTTTAGGCTTCAAGTTCGGAAAGGGTTTTTCACTGTGAGAACGGTAAAGCTATGGAACTGTCTTCCAGTTGTTATGGCAGGTTTATTGGTCATATTAAAAAAAAAAGCTGGATGAGTTTCTGCAAACAAGGAATGTTGCAAGTTACTGGTATTAATAGATAAAGAAGAGTTGATCCAGGGAAATTTCTGATTGCCACTTGGAGTCAGGAAGGAATTTTTCCCCCCTTCATAAATTTGGTAGTTTTTTTTTTGCCTTCCTCTGGATCAACAGTTAGGCAGGAAATGAGGATATTGCTTGATGGGTTGGACTGGATGGACATATGTCTTTATTCAACCTCAAATACTATAAACTAAAATGATTAAGAATTTCGGGGGCAGGGCTTATGATGCAGCTGATGATGCTGTCCCTGTAAAAGGATGGATTCAAGTAGCCATGCTCAAGCCAGTGGCAAGGTAGTGAAACAATGGTGCTGGTGAAGTCACAGCTCACAGTGTAAGCAGAAAACACCACTTTGCTGTACGCTTGGCTAGACTGCAGCCAGAAGCATGATCCTGGAGTCATTTTAAAGTTAGGGGTGTGCTCTTTTTAATAGAGGGCACTTGCATAGGGACCACAGTTCCCCTTTCATATATCCAAAGTTGTAAACATGTAATCCCATCTATCTGTTGTATTAGATCAACTGGACTTAAAGGGCATCTTTACTGAAAAATAGGTTAAATTGACCATAACTGAAAACTATCATTCTTCCTAACCACCACTGTATCATTTTTTTGTTGTTGATCTGCCCCCTATTTATTTAGATATCCAATCTAAAACTTCTTATATTTCAGCGGTCAATCAAGTCCCTTGCTCTCAAAAACTATTAGTCTGTGTGTAATTTTACTATAGCTGGAATGGTGGCAGAGTTTTGACAGTTGTGTGCAGGCTTGGCAGTTGGTTTGTGGGGAAAAAGTCAGGTTGGATGGAAGTGGGAGTGGTTAAATGAGGGAGGGGGGATACTGCACCTAAACAATATGTGTGCTGGATTGAAGGCATGCAGCAACACACACAAATCAGAGTATGTGCTACTTACATGTATTCAATTATAGATTAAGATGAGGCAAAGTCATTTTTTCAGTATAGTGTCCCTTTAAAGTTAAGTTCTTGAAGATGTTTTGCTAGTGATCAGATTGGCTTTCTCTAATCATAAGAATTCTTCTGTTGTATTCTAATTGAATACAACAGATATACCATGACCTGGATGAACGAGAACCTTCACAAGGAATCCCCTGTAATTAATTTAAAATTAGACTTGATTTCACCTTTAATGGAAATGTAAACTGTGCCAAATTATTACTTATTATTATTACTATTAATAAACTAATCACACAGTAATAAGGATTAATTACCACCAATCTTAATGGGCATGCGCACCCCACCTGCAAAAATTTAGTATGACACATTGCACCCCCTAAACCCAGCTTCTTTTTTACTCACATTTACCAAAGATGCTATGAGACTGTGTAAAGAACCTTACAAACCCACACCTCCGCTGCTGCTGCAGTGTGCCCTTTACATGCAGGAGCAGCAGTAGCAGAAGCTTGTTCGGTAATGGCCTTCAGCCATTGGCCGTGACTTCACAGTCACAGCCGTGACTGATGGCCATTACCAGGAAGTGGCTGGAAGCTGAATGGATCGAGGGTTTGTAAGGTTCTTCACACAGTCTGGGAGTATCTTTGGTAAATGTGAGTAAAACGGTTTTGGGGGGTGCTCTGTTACTAAATTTTTGTAGGAGGGGTGGACATGACCTTAAAATGTGCAGTTTTTTTTTTTTTCATATGACATTCCTACCTCCCACACACACACACCTTTAAACTCCAACAGCTAAAAGAAAATCTTACTTGATTCATGCAGTGATTACAGCTGCCAGTGCTGCTTACCCATAGTAAAGCAGTTTAAAAAGAAAAGTCCACCCCCCAAACTAACTTTCTATATTTATTTGGCCCAAATAACTGCTCCAAAACAAACTTTACAGCATCTAAATCGGTCCAGCGGTTCAAAAGTTACTCACCTTTCTAGCTGGCTTAATCCTGCAGCATGGACCAGTATATCGATGAACAGAACCAGGTTACGTTACCTTGCCTCTGTTCTTTTCATGTTCTTGTGCATGTCCGATAACATCCAGCAGCGAGCACAGAGGAAGTCGCATCCAGTAATGATCTGACCCCTGGATCCCGCCCTCTTTTGCTAATCAACCAATCGGCAGCCGTAAAGTTTTGTTTACGCAAGAAATACAGGATTCACATTTTGCAGCCGCTCGTATATATGATTATTTCGGCTCCGGTCTGAACCGCTCCTGACTGATCGCTCTGTGACACACGCACCTCCATGAATGCTGTGTTCTCATTGGCTTTCGCGTCCGGGAAGCCGCGCGAAAGGGGGAATGTTTTTTTGTATGATGCAGTGCGGGGTCAGCTAACATTGCGGGAGAGAGGAAGTGGAGCGGAAGTGCAGGCTTGATGCGGCCTGATGTATATCTCATTAAATATCGGGCAAAGCAAATGTTTTTTAGAAATACGGACATGGCGTTTGAGGTTGGTGCTATTATATAAAGAACATATAAAAAGTTTATTTTTTGGGTGAACATACCCTTTAACTTTCACTATAACACAAAATCACTTGGTGAATGCGATTGGCTGTATAAGGGCACAAATCATCTCCACTGCACATGCTCCACACTCTAGCTCTTCCTCAGTTTTAGGAGGGGGTGGATACAGAGAGGAGAAATAATAACTAGTAGTGAGCTGAAGAAGACATGAGGAGATCTAGTGACAGGGAACACTGAGAGCAAAAATGGATCAAGTTCCTGGCAGCACTACAAATATAGAAAAGGATAAGGACAAGTTATTTTTTCACTTTAGTGTCCCTTTAAAGTACAGAGCCATCCATAACACATTTATCATGACTGTATGGTGGTTGCAGAGGCACATTCAGACAGGTATTGAGAAAAAGGCCCATGGGATCTATGAGGAAATAGGAGAGATGTGAAAATCTTGAGCATTAATTCTGTTTGCAAACTTCTTTGCATGTTCAATTAATTTTGCTGCAGGTCTAATAAGAGTATTTTTTTTAAACCTTAACTACAATGAAACTATAAAGCTGCATTCCTCTTTCATTTGTTAAATACACAAAAGTCTAAAAACACATACTGTATTATATTTCTGCTTTATTGATGTTACTACAAACATAACACTGTATTTTGATAACTTTCAATGTTTATAACAACACAGTGTTAATCAAAGAAACATATAGAACAGACCTTAACACAGGGATGAACAAAGCCCAGGAGCAAGTTAGCCAATGTGGCTTAAAGGGACAGTTCGTTGGAAATTAGCAATATTTGTTAAATTGTTGTGTAATGCCTTCTTAGTTATTCTACATATTCTCTTCCATTTTGAAAAATCTGTTGATTTCATACCCTTTGCTGTTCCCTGCTGTTGACATTAGTGAGCTGACATTTCAGGTTCTAACTGCCCTTCTTTTTCCCGGGATGCATCACTTCATTGGATTGTTCCTAAAAGTAATTTTTACTGATTGGAAGTTGAATGGGTCAAAGATGATCAGATCTCTACAGAGCAACTGAATCAACCCAGGCGCTGGGTCAAGGGCAAGACCATAACAGTCTCTACTAGGGGTCCTGCAAACAGGAAGTCAGTATTTTGGTTTCATTTATTTATACACAGACAAAATGCATAATTGTCAGATTAATGAAAAAATACTGCTCTTTTTTCTGAAAAGCATATGTATTTGCACTGAACTTTCCCTTTAAAACGTACCCTAGCGAGTATTTTTAAAAAATGTTTTTTAATGATGTCTATGGAGCTGGTAACTTTAAAAAAAAGTTAAGAGTGAGTTACCGTAGATTTTTCTGACAGGCTATTAATGTCAAACAAGATTTGTCCACTCAAGATATTTCTACAGTAATAGGAAGTAAGCAATAAAAACACATAAAGCAGTTTATGTTCAACATTTCCTTGCTCGGTAAGGCTGAGGCCACACTATGATGGCCTGCAATGCGCGTGTGGTGATTTCATGCTCTCCAAAAACGCAGCGCAGGTCACTAACATTGACATGCATTTTACTGGGATTCTCACGTTATAATAGACTGCAAACGTGCGCACCCAGCTTTACATGTTGTACTTATCTTTTGTTTAGTCATTCAAATGAGAGACACACAACTTCAATGATATCTGGGCCAAGCTAATTCGAAAAATAAACATTATGGGGTTATTTTTAATCTTCATCTGCAGCAGCCAATCAAATGTTTTACTAAATCAGTACAAAAGTACCATCTGATTGGATTAGGCAAATAAACAGCTAAGGGCAAATGTTTGCACCTATTGTTAAATATGCCTGTATAAATAAAATTGTGCATTTCATAATTTAACAGTGAATAAATAAAATTTACAAAATGTACGCTTCTGTATATATGAACATGCTGCACTATTAATGTGTATAGTGCAAAAGGAAAAATTAGTCCTTTTCAACATGCACTGCACACACAAGTGTGGTGGATTTACTTGCACTGTGTTATATCACCCCCTAGGCAGCATCAAATAAATAACTAAGGGCTAGGCCACGCTGCTGCGCTTTTTTTTCTTTTGCGCATGCGTTTTTTCATATCATTGAAAACGTGGCAACGCACCGAAAACACGCGTTGCGATTGAAATTTATGTTTCGCATTTTAAATCGCAAGCGTTTTTCAATATTTAATGGAAAAACGCATGCACAAACGCAACGAAATTGCATGCAATTCCATGTGCGATTGCGTTTGCGTTGCTGTATGGCCTTGCCCTCAATATTGTGTCAGTTAACTGAACACTAGTGTTTAAGTAAGTACTAGGTTGTTTATTTGCTGCAGTTCCATGGATGCTGCAGTTCTAAAACAGCTTGTGCAGATCTCTGATCTAGAGTTATCTGGACTGCACAATAATTGCTTCTAAAATAAAAAGAAATGCACACATAGAATCCATAACCTCACAGATCAAACAGCTAAAAGGCTGCCAAAATAAAACACAACAGCATTTCATCACATACATGATAATAACATCTCCATATACCACCAGACAAAATATTTAACTTTTTTAATTGAAGTTCTTTTATCTATGGTATAAAGGCGCTTTTTTTATATATACGTTACACCATCTTCTGCAGTTTCATCTACAGCATTAAAAGTAAACACAGCATTAAAAGTAAACACAAAACATATCAATTGAATTGCATACCTGCAAACCTGTAAAAATAATGAAATGACAAATAATTTCTGCTATTGTGAAACCTGTGCAAACATCCACACAACAGACCAAATATATCAAATATATATATGCCACATTGTAAAGAAATTCATCAAATTAAAGGATCAATCTCCTGTGGTTCCGCCTATGTGGTGTATCTAATAATGTGCATGAAGTCTCCTACCACGGGTTTCTATGTGGGAGAAACAGGACAAACACTGCGCAAATGGATGAACTCTCCTAGATTCAACATCATGCACTGATTAACGGATGCCCCTGTGGCTGAGCACTTTTGTAAAAGAGGCCACTGTATGAAAGACCTCAAGATCACCATTCTTATGGGCAATTTTCACATTTAAAAACAGCGTAAGGAATGGGAATACAAAATCATTCAGAAATTTAATTCCCTTAATGGAGGACTAAATAGGGAGATGAGTTTTATGGCCAAATATAAACTTATTCCACATCACCACCCAGACTAAACCCACTCACCGGGACACTGTCTTGTACTGTTTGATACATTTCAAAAGACACTTTCCTTTTCAAAGGACACTGTTCTCACATTATTACAGTTATCTACTTGTGCCCATTTCACACCTCCACTACTGTTTTTCCCACCCACCCACCTCCCTCCCTCCTGAGTCTGTATCTGTACCTGGTCCTCTGTTCAATTTGTTTGATGTTTACTGTCCCTATGTGTATATAAGTTTGTGATTTCTCAGTTTCTTTTGTAACATCCAGCCTGATGAAGGGGGCTTAGGACTCCCGAAAGCTTGCTTAATTTTTTTATTTAGATAGCCAATAAAAGGTATCACAGCTCTACTTCTCTTCTCTTACTTTTGGCTAACATGGTACAAACCTCAACTATTGCTATTGGTTGCTAATGATTTAGTTTTTAGTTAGCCAGTAAAGGAAAGACTTAAACTGACAGCAAACTACAATGTACCCTATGCTTGACAGTTATAAAACGTACTCACAGCCATCACCTGTACAACAGCCATATAGGGGAACCCCTATATTAGTGTTCCACCAGTTCCTTAACTGCAACTGGAAGCTTCTGTGGAACCACCACAACCTATAGATGCCTGATGGAGCTACAAGTTCTCTCTCCTCTCTGCATGGGGTCTATAAGTGGTTTATCAATCAGGATTTTGCATGTTGCTCTGGGTATTTATGACCCTTTTCCTCCTCCTCCTCCCTAGCACATCCCCACTCTTTGTGCTGGAATATTGCTGAAGAACCCAAGAATTCCCTTCCTACTGTATAACAAGCCCAGGGACTGGGCAGCTCCAGCCATCCGTGTCTGTCCCTGAATACACACGTACACTAGGGGGGTGGGAGCCATACAACGAGATGGGCCTTTGGCATGAGACCCCACCCCAGGGACCTAAGGACTGCGAAGAACAGTGTGCGGTCCTCCAGGATATAACTAGGCTCCATATGTGTACTACAGGGAGAGTGAATGGAGCCATGCACAGCAATGGAAGTGTCAGTTCCCTCGCACGCCAAACATGAGAGCAGAGTCCGCTCCCAACCATCACTTATCATATCCCACACAACCGGCACAGGAAGGGGGGTCCGCGTCCCACAATGCACCGGGACCCCTACTGTACATCTCTTCGGTCCATTTCCAGTCAGTGTCTCCCAAGTTCCCACCAATATGGTGTCAGTATGCGGACTAGGACAGGACAAAGTGCAGCTGAGGAAAGACAGGACAGTCCTAACCAGCAGCCTCTGTGCCCCAAGCCATTGTATACAAACAGCTCTGTACTTCCCTGTCCAGTCAGTCACAAGAACTACAAGTTTGTCTTAAATAATCACAACTCCTAGCAAGACGTCTCCCTGTAGTCCCAAAGTATAGGGGTTGCTGGGAGTAGTAGTTCGGTCACCTCGGTAAACCCCCAGGTCTCAATGCGCCTGGCTTTAAACATGTCCTGTGTACCTATAGCTCCATTTGCCCACCTTTCCTTAATCCGGGGTCTAGCTCCTTGTCAAGTCCAGCTCCGTACAGTGTAAACGGTACCGAACCCCTCCCTCTCCGGGTCTTCTGTGTCTTTGTCTCCCCTTCTTTCTCGGACGTCGGTCTGCCAGTCTCAGCCCCTGTAGTCCCGCCCCCTCCCCGCCTTCAAACAGAGACTCCAGGATGGCAGGGACCGCCCTCGTGTCAACGTCACCACAAGGCCTTTCGGAACGTGTTTCACTCTGCAGGATAAAAACAACTGCATCACGGGAGTTGTAGTTTTAGACGTTCTGCGGTGGTCAAAGACACGTGACTTGGCGTCCTGACTTAACCCTGTTTGGTTGATAGAATGTACCTGTCAGTCAGTGTGTTTGTGTCTTTGTGGAGGATGGTTCACCAATGTTCTAGAGACTATATACTGACCTATCAGGTGCCCACAAATGCAGTTTGGGATTCACTTAAGTTCATCAATGCTGAATAGAAGCAAAAAACAAACTAATGCCCCAGCTTATTGCCCTAATATAATGAAACAAGTGTTGTTCTGACCCCACCACCCAATCAGTAGACCATGACGGATGTAAAACTTGTGGCCCCACAGATATTTTAACATTTTCAGTTGAAGTTTTCAAACATCCGGAGGGCCACATCCCTGGCATATGACCTATAAACTCATTGGTTCGTAAGTTGGGGACCCCTCCACGGACCACTACATCCCCTTCAGCCTCATTGGTCAAACCCTCCAGAAATTAATTTATTTTCAGGCAAATTATGCTGGAGTTTGGGGTGCTCTTGCGGAAGTGCTGGAGACCCAGAATCCAGGAGACTCCCGGAGCTACCGGGAGAGGTGGGATACCTGAAACATTTTTACCGCTAATATTTGGTTACAACCAGTAATGTGGCCCATTGAAGACAATGTGATCAGCTAAAACTTACACGCATGACCCATGATTTCTACAAAACATGAACATTTTTATTCGAACAAAAATAATTACCAATATAATTGGGTCAAAATATCAATCTGTATGTATCCAGCTTTATGGAAGCCCTCCCCACTCCATCCATGTAAAGGGTAAATTCATTTGCATTGTTTTTCATCAAAGTAAAGCAGGGGAATTTTCTACAGCTATAGCATATTTTTACAAAACTTAGTAAGATGTTGGTAATTTTTATTATACATTTATATAAATATAAAATCAGCATGAGCAGAATACATGCAAACATTTTACAAAAGGATAAGTATCTATGTAAGGAAATTCACCTGGGAGTTTCATAGCATGCAAAATATGTTTATGAAACTCTTAAGCGTCTTCTAATATCCTTATATTTTACCATAGTATATATTATGTATATAGTCCAGATTTAAATAAAAGATAAAAGGACTTGAAAACAGGTGATTTCAAAGTATGTCTCTTGATAGCTTTGTATCTATGTGTATCAAAGCACTTCTTTAGTGGTTACCAGACATGTGAAAAAACAATACAACTACTAGACTTGAATACACTTTAATTACAGCATGTTCCTTTTAAATATGTGTCTACTATAAAAACGGAAGCATAAACACCTCCTAAACCTATTGCTTGCTCACTGAAGACTCTTGATGCAATTTCCTTTGAAGGATGAAAGGTAATGAAACAGCCCAACTCTGCACTACAAATAACAGATAAATCAAAGTACAGAAAATAATTGCTTGTGTTTATTTGTTTCAGGTGTCGTAATGTTATCTGCATGACAGTAAAATAGCACCAGAATATTTAAATGATTAGCTCAATGCAAAGCATCAATTTGGCAATATAATTTTAAGCATGGCAAAAACTTTTTACTGTTTTGAGAAAGAAAAACAGCAGATATAAGAGACATTGTATATTTTACTAAAATCTATCAAGTAAACAAGGGTCATGTACAGTATATACCCAGTTACAAACTTACCAGCAGTTGTTTTGTTATTCCTTCTCTCTTAGTAACGGGTTTGAGACTAGCTTTTACCTAATAGATCAGGAGGGCACTGAGTGCCTAGGGATATCTTTCAGCACTAGGGCAAGCAGGGTGGAGAGGCTGCTCTCACCCTTCCTAGGGTCATATAGGATCCTCTCCCTCCTGAGAACTCTATCTCACCCCTCCTGTCGCATTCAACTGCTGTGATGGTGCTTTTTAACTTTTGTATTCACATTTTAAAGGGCATGTCCACCCCCAAAACTATAATCCCCCCACTACTGGCCCCATCATGTAGTGTAGTTTAATCCTTACCTCAAATCCCAGCTCCATAAGGTTCTCCTGTAGTCCCCCCCCAAAGTCCCAAAAACTGCCCACCAGGAGGATAGCAGAGTCCATATAAGACTCTGCCTCCTACCTGGCCTCTGGGAGAAGTTTGGCATGCGTACTGCAGCCCTTCTCCCCCTTCCTCTTTTTCCCTCCCGTTTTGCTATCCCTCCCCCTACCATAAAACCCTTTATATGTAATAGTCCCCCCAGCCCCAACCGCTCTATTTTTAATTTTAGAAAGTGCCCCAAACTTGACTTACCTTCCCTCTTTCCCCCGCTGCAATGTACTCCCGGCAGCCGCGTCCGTGATTGGCTGCCGCTCAGCCAATCACAGATGCGACTGCCGGTCCAACCCCTCCGCTTGCAATTTCTCGCAAGCAGAGGGCCTGGCAGTGCGGCGGAGGAAAGGGGAGGTAAGTAAAGTTTGGGGAACTTTCTAATAATATAAATAGAGCGGTTGGGGCTGGGGGGACGGGGAATCATATATGGAAAAATGTTTTTAAGGGTGGACATACCCTTTAATATATTTATTAAACGTTATGTTTTAAGTCCTATTCCCCTCCATTTTGAATGCCGGTTGCACTTTCATTAATTGCTGTATGCACTTTATAAGAGGGTTACATTTTGTTTTTCTACTTTTCTAATTAATAAAATGTCACACACCAACCAAAACACATTCTCTGTGCTTAACTAACATTTTAGACTTGCTTGTTTTTAATAAACACCCCTGAAATATCTACACAGTATTAGATAGGATCACTCTATATCAGACCTGGGCAAAGTGAGGCCCACTTAATCCATCCCGTTGGATGCCCCTGACTAGAGATGGCTGAAACTCTGAAATTTTGTTACGTTTTTTAGATTT
Organism: Hymenochirus boettgeri; assembly: GCA_019447015.1. Classification (NCBI taxonomy): domain Eukaryota; kingdom Metazoa; phylum Chordata; class Amphibia; order Anura; family Pipidae; genus Hymenochirus; species Hymenochirus boettgeri. Next base: position 129,058,226 of record CM033469.1, read on the forward strand.
AAAGAACTCAGGAAAAACCCGAAAATCCGAAAGCGGAACTTACTTTTGAGGGTTCGGAATGTACTGAAAAATCAGTTGATTTCATACCCTTTGCTGTTCCCTGCTGTTCACATTAGTGAGCTGCCATTTCAGGTTCTAACGGTCCTTCTTCTTCCCAGGATGCACCACATCCTTGGAATGTTTCTAACAGTAATTTCTACTAATTGGCTGTCAGTATTTCGGTTGCATTTGTTTATACACAGACACAATGCTGAATGGGCAGGTTAAGGTCATTGGGATGAAAAAACACTGCTATTTTTTCTCAAAAGTATATGTATTTCCACTGAACTTCCCTTTTAAGGTCCGAGTCAGACCTGGATCCCACCTCTATCCCTGACCAACCCACCGCTACTTAAAGGACAATTATACTCCCCTCCCCGTCGGCGACGAGGCCAATAGGAAGGCACAATTGTTGCAGAGCGTGCCTTCCTATTGACCTCGTCGCCGACGGGGAGGAGGGGGCAGAGCCTACCAGAGCAGCGTTGCTCTAAGACGCTTTCAACCTGAGTAAAAGCTACTGCACAAAGATGTGGAGCGGAGGGAAGGTGAGTATAATTGTCCTTTAACTTACACCTGAGAAAAAAAATCTTCCTTAAATTAATATTAATCTATTAGCTCAGGCTTGTCAATTGATTTTTTATTAAGTATATTTTTAATTTATAAAAAAATTAGATATTTTAAGTGATATTAATCAACTGATTAATTACATTTTATCATGCACAATGACATAATATGTCACACACCAACCAAAACAATAACATTTTAGACTTGCTTGTTTTTAATACACACCCATGAAAGTTTTACATAGTATTAGATAGAATCGCTCTATATCAGATCTGGGCAAAGTAAGGCCTGGGCAAAATCCATCCCCTTGGATGCCCCCAACTAGAAATAAGAAATGTCTGAAACTCTAAAGTTTCGAACCCTTTTTAGATTTACGGAGCTCGGGAAAAAACAAAAATCCAAAAACTGAACTTACTTTCGAGGGTTCAGAACGTATTTTCGAGGGTTACTGAATGTACTAGGTTATTTTCCCTAACCCTCAAAAATAACCTTGAACATTACATACATTTTTCAATTGATTAGTTAGTCAAGGATTTATTTTTATTTTAAAAAAATTAGATATTTAGAGGGGTATTAATCAACTGATTAATTAAAATTGATGAATGAAAATATTTAAAGGGGAAGTTCAGTGCAAATACATAAACTTATAGAAAAAAGAGCATTCCCCCCCCCCCCCCCCGATCCTAATGACCTTAACTTGCCCATTTAGCATTTTCTGACTTTCTGTTTGCAGGGTCTTGCCCTTGACCCAGCGCCTGTTTTTTTTTTCAATTGCTCTGAGCATGTTTGAAACATCCAACAGCCAATCAGTAGAAATTACTGTTTGGAACATTCCAAGGTAGTGTGCATTCTGGGAAGAAGAAGGACTGTTATAGAACCTGTCAGTCACCATTATAGTCAGCTCACTAATGTCAACAGCAGGGCATAGCAAGGGGTATAAATTCAACTGATTTTTCAATATGGAAAAGAATATGTTGAATAACTGGGAGTGCATAATATAAACTAAGAATTTTAAAAATAATATTTTCCATTGAACTTTCTCTTTATTAGCTACTGTTCCTTCTCTTAAAAACCTTCTAGGTGTTACTACCCAGGATCTTCAGCTGTTAATAGAAAACTTACAGGGATAATAATTTGTTTTCTGTCTGCTCAGCCTTGTTTATAGCGATTGCATGCTAGGTCATACAGTAGCAACAGCTCTGGCAATGGGAGAAAAGTTAGAGGGTTAAAAACTCACTTGTGCATGTATGTATCATGTCTGTGACATGAGTAAAAGCTATGGATAGAGGAGATTTCATTAAAATGCAGTTGATTACAGACTTGAGACGGCAGGTAGTTTGGAAATCCGCCCAATCGGTCGGGCAACGATCCCTGACCGAACAGGCGTTTTGGGCGATAAAGGGCCGATTATCGGCCAAAACGAACGTTCATACACATTGTGCGTAGCGGGTCGGGACCCGCGATCGTAAGTGTGTACGAACCTTTTGAGTTTGTAAATTAGGAATTAAAGGCTCCATTCAGGTTGTTTTATATTTTAGCTTTAGTTCTAAAGTTTAAAGTTAATTAACCAAATAGGTTAAGAATATTTACGACTTCCCTAAGGAAATCTCATTCCCTAAGGAACAAGATTTTGCAAGTTCTCCTCTTTTATGAGAAATATGTGAGAAAAATACACACCCAATTATTTGAAAGTAAATCATAATATCCTTAGTCATGTGTGTTGCTTCATCACTGGTGTAGATTTTATAAACAAACCAAAAACAGAGCATGTGCAACCTAAACAAAAGGCTCCCGGGTTCCTCCTAGCCACTATCCAATAATTGATGATCATTAGGTAATAACAGTTGCAAAATCTGGAAATTAAGACTTGTGTTGACATGTTCAGTTCTTAACACAGCCAATTCCTGATTATTTCCTGATTATTTCATGGTTAATCTATTTGAATCCATAAAGAACCTTCACTTATGTCCCAATTAAAACTTTGAATAAGAAGAAAATCCTTCCTTCCATTTCTCTTTTTTTTTTAAAGCTTTTAATTAGCAGTGTATGTATCAAAAGTGTCCTCAGAAACAGCGCCCCACATTGGCCCACACCTCTTATGCAGTTCTTTACGCGTCTGGTCTTGTGAAACGCTATTTTCTATATTTATTACATTGTTCTGGCTGTGACCTTGCCTCAGTACTAACTAAAGTAAATTCATTTTTGCATTTGAGGAGGACAGGCACCTGGTTTGTTCTGGTTGATTCAAAGGAAACATTTAAGATTGTGAGTTTCTTCTTATCTGCAGAAACGTGTTTAAAGGAACAGGTGCATACATTGAATTGATTCGGAAGAATTCTGTGATGATGTATCTGGCTTGTTTTTTCAGTACAAATGATGCTTAGATTACATTCGCTTGCATTCACATTTCCAGATAAATTTCCTTTAAAGGGCATGTCCACCCCCAAAACTATAATGTAACCCACTTCTGGCCCCACTGTGTTGTGTAATAAAATCCTTACCTTACATCCATGCTCCAAATGGTTGCCCTGCTATGCCCCTCCAAAGTCCAGGAAAATGGCCACCAAGAGTCCATATAGGACTCTGTCTCCTGCCTCTCCTCCCGAAGAATTTTGCCATGCGCACAGCAGCCCTGACCCTCCTCCCTCTCCCACCCGTTTTGTTCTCCCTCCCCCTAGCATTAAACCCCTTTGTTATACTGTAGGTCTCCCTCCCCCAGCCAAAACCACTATAATAGTTTTTACAGAAACTCCCCTGGTCATCACTTACCTTCCCTCTCCCCCCCCCCACTGCCGTTCTCCACTTCCGTCAATCACGTCCGTGATTGGCCTCTCAGCCAATTACGGACGCGGCTGCCGGTCCGGCCTCCTGCTTGCAGTTTCACGCAAGCAGAGGGCCGGGACAGTACACCGGAGGAAAGAGGGAAGGTAAGTAATTACCGAGGGAATTTCTGCCAAAACTATTATAGCGTTTGGGGCTGGGGGAGGAAGCCCTACACTATATCAAAATGTATAAAAAAGGGTGGACATGCTCTTTAATAAAAATACACAAGTATAACAGCTGATCTGGAAAATATGCAGGGGTGAGGACTTAGAGGTTTAGGTCCTCACACTGGTTACTATTCAGGTGTGAAGTGTTGGGAAAAGGTGAGTCTACTCGTCCTTTAATATAAAATGCCCAACAGTTGTAAAAGTGCACAGTCATATCATTTATAGAGGGTATTTAGCCCTTTAACCAGGGGTATTTACATAGAGCATTTGAGTTATCGTCTTAAAAGGTAGCAGCCATTAGTCAATGCAGTGACGGTGATGTCACGGCCAATAGCTGACAGCTGGCACCAATGCAGAGTCTCTTGCTGCTGTGTTAGCTGAAGCTTGAAAAGGCAGCAGTGGACATTGCACATGCCGGCGAGGGATTGGGCTTTGTAAGTATCTTTTGGAGCATCAGATGAAGTGGTAAATATATTTTTCTGAAAATTTGGGCATGTACATGAATATATTTTTTTATTGTGAGGCTTGGCTTGCCCTTTAATTGTTTTGCATCTATTTAATAAGGTTTAGTATGACCTGTGGCTGTTTTATAATCTTATAATCGGCATGCTACTACATAGTAGCGCACCGATCATAACTCTCCGCAAGTGGCTTCCCCTCTCCCCCTGGCTCACTCCTCCACCTCAGTTTTCTCCCCCATTCAGGTTTACCTTTGGTTCAATTGCCTCCCACTGAGTTCCACCTCTCTTGCACCAATGTGGATGGTGCGGCTCCTCTTCCTTTTACATCCTGCACAGTGATGAACAATCCCACAAGTGACTTCCAAATCACTTGCACAATTGTTCATCACTGTGCAGGATGTAAAAGGTAGAAGAGGAGCCATCCACAGTGTTGCGAAGACATGGAACTCAGTGGGAGACAATGGAGAAGAATGTAAACCTAAAGGGGGGAGAAAACGGAGATGGGGGAATTGAGGAGGGGGGATAAATAATACACCCCCTACAAAAAATGTGTGCTTTTATATGGTCACGGAACTCCTTGGTGACTTCTAAAATCCTTATAATTTACAGTAGGGGGTGCATTATCTACTATATTATCATGTGATTTCATGTTTGTTGTTTTGAAATGCTTCCTCTGTTGTACTAAAGGAGAAAAATAAAAAGTTGCAAAATGATCAAATGTATTTTACCACTAAAATTGTAAAAGTAATTAACTTGTATCTCTTTTTGTCATTATCAATAGCTTATTAGGAACAAACCTTCTACAAAAACCCCTACATTGAAACAAGATACAGACAGCTAGGTCACACAGTATGGTATTGCTTGTCTAGGAAAGTTTGCACCTGCTGCTGTAATTTGAGTTTGGCATCTACTACTTGGCATCTACTAGGAACTGCTTTTTTTGAACTAAGTCAGAACTAGGACTACTATGAGGTAATATTAATGTCCTAGAGATGTTATAGACCATAACCTAATGTCATCCAATTAGGAAAACTGATTTATCAGCAAATTAAATCAGCACATTATTACTAATTAACTGAATAATTAGCATTAGAAAAAGTTTTCTTTTTTTAAATCTAATTCCCAAATGATTAAACAGTTAATGCAGTTGCATCATTTAAGAGACACTTTCATTCTTATTTACCAGAAATATAACAGTGATTTAATTCTATAGCTTGGAGAATGCGTTATATTTGTTTAAGACCCTTTACTGCCGTCCTAATTATTTTTACTGTACATTGCTTTTGCTTTGTAGACTAGCAAATTTCCGTTTTTACTGGATATCCAGCTAAAATCATCTAAAATTAAATGTTCAGGCTAAAACATACTGTAGCTTAGAGGCTGCTAAATAAAATGACGTTTACAGTTTTGTAAAGTCAAGCCCTTTAGTTCTCTTTAGCCATAAATCATGGAGAGCTTTCCTGACAGGAGAGGCAGAAGTAAGAGACTTTACCTGTTTTATCCACATACATTGTATCCTTGGTTTGGAATAATTGAAGCTAGCCATGCATGGCTTGATTGGGTGCATGATGGTGCATCATCATCAGTCTATCCATAGGAAGAGTAAACAAAATTGATTTTTAACACATTCGATCACAAAGAACAAAACAGTCAAAATTCTCAATCTGTTAGCTTAGTTAGACATTATTTTAATCACCAGTTTCTGAGCTATAAGGCGGGAACTTGTGTCTTAGGCCTGAAATTCTCCTTTAAACACTGCATAGTACATAGCCTTGAAATTAACTTTAACATAGATTTATTCATTAACTCTTGCCTTGATATTTTTCAATAAAAAATATAGCCAGCCTCTTGTAAATTGACATCAGTTATTGCAAGATACAGTATCTTTCCTTTTTGGACAAGTGATACTGCAGTTATACTGGACAAGAAATATTACAGTTTATATTTTCAACATAATAAACATAGTGAACAGTAATGCTGACATAAACTTAAGGATTGCCATCAAAACGTCAAGCATCAATTCTCCTGAACCACAAAGCTTTATTAAAATGAAATCCTGTTAGAACCTTTAGATGTGTAACACTTGTCCAATTAAACAGAACATGGGGACATTTTTTTTTTAAATGAAAAGGGATTCTAGAGTGTTTTTCCTTTATGAATAATTCAGTTTCCAGAAAGGATATATGTATGACATGCTCACTTAGCATCCAGCTAGACCAGAATTGTTGAAATATTTTAAAGAATGTTGGAGAGTAAATGTAATATGTCCCTCTATCAGTTTTTCAGTTAATCTTCTATAGGGACCTTACTGGCAAGCATTTAAATTACCAATGTATCTACCCTAGAAAGACCATCTATCTGGCCCCCTAGAAGAGCTGTTACTGAGTAAGAATGAATGACTAAAGCAGCTCTCTATGAAATAAGCTGAACCAATTTTTTTTGGCCTCTGGGCTTTCCTACCTTAAACAAAATGAAGTTCCCCAATTGCCACAAGCTCTAAAACAACCAGGGGTAAATCTTGCTTAAAACAGTTCTATACAATTTCATTGAATGCTTCATTGAAATTATCATTCTTAATTTGTTAAAACTCTTTACTCCATTCTGAGATCCCCATTGTTTCCTCTGAAGAAATGTTGCTTAGAAGTAATAGTTACAGAAATTACAATCTTATAAAGGGTAAAGAGAAATCCACTCCCAGTTCTCTGACTGTAACATGTAGATTCAAAATTAGAATATTCAAAAACTTTCTGAAAAAATGATTGTTTCTGCACATATTGATATTGCATTAACCATGAAGGTAATACCTCTGGTAGCAAAGTTGGGCAAAATTAATCACTCAGTCCAGATTATGTGACTTCCAACCCATAAAGGTAAGGTTATGAAACCTGGGAGGGAAACCATTGTTGTATAAAATGGAAATTAGAAGTGAAGGGATTGATAGGTAAAGTTCGGATTGGTGGGTTTATTGACAGATAAAGTACATGTAGTAACATAGATGTTAATGTCATTGTAGGTAATAGTTGCTATTTCGGTTTGTTCATATGACAGAATTAGTATTAAACAGTGACTTTCCAGGTGGATGCAGTGAGGGATTTGTTCAGATAGATGACATTTTAATGCAGAGGAAACTCTGGCCTTTGATGATAAACATATCAATCTGGAACTGAGATAGAATATGTCTGATATTTAATAGCTGCTGATTGTTTTGCATATATAGCATATAGAAAAAATGGCCTTTGGTACTGCCATATAAGAAGTATAGTATATATGAATTTCTGTTTATTAGGCAACAAGTGTACACTTGCAGTTACTTTCAAAATGGAATTGAACCTATGTCCCTTGATGAATATAGATTTTGTTTGCATGCCAAGTGTTATGGAAAGAAAGCCTGCCATGGAGAAAGGCTTTTTAATCTGATTAAAAAAATGTATTTTATGAGCATTAAAGAAAAGAAAGAATGCTGACATCATACAAAATAAGACTATTCAGCAATCACTGTAGTTAATGAAGGAGTGTTAAAATAGTTTTAAGGAAACTATACCTAAATTACTTAAATGGTAAATATGGTCTCCAATTCTTCCAAACTAGCAAGGATTATATAAAAAGCCTTCCATCATACCTTCAAAATAAAACCGAAATCACATCTCTAGATAAAATTTGTGAGAAGTTATTGCTGGAAAGGTTCAGCAATATTATTTCCTGCTTGAACTCTTCCTGTTTTTAGCCATGTGACCAGCTTGAAGTCATGTGACCAGCCTTTCTGCATAAATAAGCTCCTCTTCTCAACTGTCAATTATTCCCCCAGGTACTTACTGTTTTCCCCAGCATTAAGTCATTACTGAGCATGCTTCTCCCCCGGGGCAGAGGGGCTATCAGAGGCAAGGTGTTCTCCCCCCCGGGGCAGAGGGGCTAGCAGAGGCAAGGTGATGTCACTCAACCTACTGGAAGCAGGAAGTTTCAACATTCACCTCAATATCATTGCTCACAGGGTGAAGCCAGAGATGTGATTGTCGGCTCATTATAAAGAAAATACTGCAGGCTATCATTTAACCCTAACTTGTTTGGAGACCACAGTTGCCCTTTAAGTATAAGTATCTAAGTATTTAGCGTCATGCCTTCTTTTTATGGTTTTTTTCTGGTTTAAATTGTATGATTGGATGCACTTTTTTGGTAGCATTCTGATCTTTTGTAGCAACCTAGGTTTCTTAAAGGGCATGTCCACCCCCCAAACTATAATTTAACCCACCACTGGCCCCACTATGTAGTGTGTAAAAATCCTTACCTCAGAGCTCCAAATGGTTTTCCTGTAGTCCCCCTCCAAAGTCCCAAAAACTGGCCAGCAGAAGTACTGCAGAGAGAGAGGCATGGTAAGTAAAGATCGGGGCACTTTCTGTGAATAATAGTAATGTGGTTGGGGTTGGGGGAGGGAGCAGTACATTATCTCAAAAGTTTATCAGAAGGGTGGACATGCCCTTTAAAGGGAAAGTCCAGCCCGAAAATGAAAACTTACATACAGGTAAATAACCCCACAAAACCCTAAAGGGTAAAAGTTTGAAATGTGAAATATATAAGTCTAACCTGAAATCCTGCACAATGTCCTGTTTCCCATTTCTGCTTCCTGGTTCTTCCAGTTAGTAACTGTCAGTTATGGATTTGACAGTTGACATCACAGCCAATGACTGAATGTTAATCCCCTGTCTGCCTCTTCTGAGCATGCCCAGGCTCAGTACAGGCTCAGTACAGGTTTCTAAATGGCTCAGTTTCCACAAGGCCTCCAGAAGCATAGCAGGCATACAGTAATGAATTCATAGGACAAAGTATGATATCTCAACATATTTCAAAGAGGCCATTCTTTCTAAAAGATGTTCTTATGAGGGTGGAGTTGTCCTTTAAGGGGGAAGTGAAGATGAATAGTCTTTGGCTAGTAACAAAATATCTTGTTCCATAATAAAAGTATGAGTGCAAGTTAAAAGGTTATTTGTGGATATTTCATGCATGTCAAGGGCAAGGTTAACAAATAAATTTATAAAATATATGCAGCTACACATTAACTGAAAAAATGCCTGAAAAATTGCAATCATGCCATGCCAGGAGTCAGATTAAAGGGATGATCTATCACTTATCCCTTTAAAAATGTATTTTCCAATAAAATTTTGCCATGCCAACTCTCTCTCTCAAATCAACACCCCTTCAACACTCAAAAATGTATGGGGTTATAGGTATATAGCTGGTAAGTTTATATTGCAAGGATTTCCTTTAGTGGGTTGAGTTGGAGCCTTTAAACTAACTTTGCAGGGTTCACAGAATATGCATTTGAAACAAGCCAGTTTATAAATTTACCAAGGCAAAATGTTTTAAGCATCACATTATGGATATTCTACACAGTATGCATTTTGTAAGTGTCTCCAATTAAAAGAATGGTTTGCATTCCTTCTTAAAATAGTAAAAGACTCTGGGCAATGTTCTGCTTAGATCTCTGTAATTCTGTGCATTCCAATAGTTTATCTGGGACTATTACTAGCAATATACCTGATTTAGGTCTTAAGATATTTTGTAAACATATTTTTTATGTATCGCTGGCACAAATTATAATCATCAATAATTTAAACAGGAACTAAAGGCTCAAAAAGTAGTAAAGTAAAAAAGTAAGAAGTGCTGACCTTTTGCAATATTATTTATATTTTTTCTTTCTTTTTGCACTATTTTAGGATTATTTACACTTTTATGTACAAGAGGCCGCCAAAGGGTTCATACATTGTGTGAAAAGATTCTCCAGTCACCTTCTGCATAATAGGTTATTCACATTACTAATTTCCTAGCTATGCAGGAACTTTCCCCCCTGTCTAACATAGAGAAGGATTAACAAAACAAACATCAAAAACATTAAACTCTGGTTGTTACCAGGCAGTGTACTATCATTGGTTGGTTAGAAAGCAGTCACTGCAATATTAGTTTTATAAGTAAATATATTTTTTATATATCTTGTACCATTATTATGTATTAGTCCAATGTAATATAATAGTTTTATGGGCAAAAATGTCTGTTTATTGCATGCGGTCTAAACACGACATGTTTCGAGTCACATGGACCCTTTCTCAAGTGTGTACTAACTCCTTGGTAGGTGCAAGCAGTTATGGTTTTTGTTTGGCAGGTCATCTTGAAAAGTTAAGTGTTAGTATCTCTTCTTTCCCCAAAGACTATGGGGGTAGATAGCTCTATCCAGCATTTAAAGAGTATGAAACACTATAAAAATGCAGATAACTATGACTGGGAAGGGTAGAAGGATATGTTACAATAATTAAAGGGGACCTATACCCTTTATTCAAACCCTCTCCCTTTTGCTGTCCCCCTGGGCGAGGACCTAAAATGCTAGTCTTTTCACCAAGGAATACAGCAGATACTTGACTCCTAGCTAATGCTGACACTTCTGTCTTGACCTGTACCTTCAGTAGGCAAATTATTTAACTGATGGGAGTACTTTCTATATAATAAGTGGTGCATCCCCAAGCTTAAAAGCCCAAGGAAGGGGGCAGGACTAAATTGAGGCTTGGTGGTTAGTATTTTAACATTCTGCTTTACTCCCAGAGGTGAAGACCTGGCATTATAGGTTACAGCAAAAAAAGGGGTTATTTCCCCATTAATCATGATTATGAGATGTGTATTATGACTGTAACAAACAGTTTGATTGATAAAAATAGATTAAAGGGCATGTCCACCCCATTTTCTAAAATTTGCCCAATAGTAGCTTTCCCTCCTCCAGCCCCAACCACCATAAAAGATTTTACTGGAACTCCCCCGATCTTTACTTACCTTACCTCTTTCCCACGGCGTACTGTACCGGCCCTCTGCTTGCATGGAACTGCAAGCAGGGGGCGGGACCGGCAGCCTCATGGACGCGGCTGCCGGCTGCACAGAATGCCGGGGGAGAAAGGTAAGGTAAGTAAAGTTTGGGGGTGTAAAATCGTTTATGGCGGTTGGGGCTGGGGAAAGGAAAGCTAATTTGGCAAAGGGGTAACAATAGGGGGAGGGATTGCAAAACGGGTGGGAGAAGGTGGGAGAGGGAGGGGGGGAGGGCTGCAGTGCGCAGGACAAAATTCTCCCCAAGGAGAGACAGAAGGCAGAGTCCTATATGGACTCTGCTATCCTCCTTGTGGCCAGTTTTTGGAATTTTTTGGGGGGGGGGGATTACAGGAGAACCATTTGGAGCTGGAATGTAAGGTAAGGATTTTATTGCACTACATAGTGGGGCCAGTATTGGGGGGAATTATAGTTTTGGGAGTGGACATGCCCTTTAAGGCAAATTCATTAAAATATTAACCTTGGCCGGGTCCATTTATAAGCCAAATTCAGGGCAAATTCTATTTATGTATGATGAAAGGGAGGGTTATATTCACAACTACTGGTGTTATAAATGTATTACATTAATATGACTTTCAGGCAGATACAAGTAAATAACTAACAAGGTAACCTAAAATCTATGCCTCTAGTTTATTAATTGATTCTATGTATCACTTTCACTTTTGTCTCGTGCCTTGTTAAATTTTAGAAATACTAAGGGGCTGATGCCATAAAAAGTTCAAAAATTAGCCTGTGCTAAAAAATATGCAGCAACCAATCAGATTTTAGCTAATTGCAGTAACCCAGTAAAAATCTAACTTCTGATTGGTTACTGCTATTAAATAATATGGGCCCCTATATTTTATCTGCAACCAAAATCAGAAGGGAACGCAATAGATATCTAGCTGCCTAGAAAATAAAATGGCCAATAGCCATTACCCAGTTGTCTAGAGACATTACAGCTATAGCATTATCAAGTTTTTGTTTAATTTATTTATAAAACCACTAAGTAAAACATCTCCCGAAAATGGCTGACCATACATGTAATCTTAAAAGCTCTAAAATACAAAGCTTCTAGTTAAAAAGTACACATTTTAATAAAACATAACAAAACCCTTTTTAACATTATTCGAATATTGTGTTTGATGTCAAAATGAAATCACTAAACATTCACAAATTCTAATAAAAACAATTTGTATAAAATGTTAGGTCTCCTTAATATTGACTTTTTTCTAAAGATTAACTAGCAGTGGAATTTAGCATGAAAGATCAAGTACCATCTGTCAACATCTAAAGATTTGCAGAATGCTTGGGATACAATCATTTCCTAGAAATAATTGATTTATTGATGAAATAAATTGAATAATTGATGAAAACAAGGACAACATTATCAATAAATAAAAATGCACATTTTGGAATTTGTTTGAAAGAAAATGGATTACCAAGATGCGGGAACATTCTTTCTTTCTGGTAGCAGTTAACATAATAAGAGATTTTACGAATTATTCAATGAAAATAAATATAAATTCCAGAATGATGGAAAGAAAGAAATACAGCAAAACAACATATGTTTAGAGATTGAAGAATGTGCTCAGCCAGCCCCCAAACCACGATAAAAAATTGGGCAGAGCTTATGGGTCTCCATCCTGTTTGAAATAAGTTTGTGGTATCCATGTTTTTATGTGTGTTGTTGGTAGCCTACCTCATGGGATCATATGGAGGGGTTCACACTGGTGAGGTTTTCGGCAACTGATTGGGAGACGGTACACAAGAAGAGGTGTTTGTGCATCTACAATGACCATTGAGAGTGGTGTTGGCTCCTGGAGTACAGGTACCAATTTATTGATTCAATATTTATTCAACTTTTGAACTGAAACCTGCTTAATTTTATTTTTCCTTATTATTATTTCTAATATATTTTGCAAATTTTAGAAGACCAGTCTTCTATTTGGCCATTTTTTTCCATACAAGGAAAATATTTAATCTTATACAGTCTCATCAGTGGCACCAAAAGTTAATTTTACATGTTACCGTAAAAAATGGTTTTAGGGTATGCCATGTTTGTCTTGCCAATGAACTACTGCTTCAGCCGACAATATAGTGTGTGAACAGATTTCCCTATTGTAAGACAATCACATCTCCTGAATGAGTGGCCCATGAGCTTGACCAGAGCTAAAAGTTTGGGGTAAGCAAATCCTTGACATACCAAATTTCTTTAATTGAAATCCTTGATTTTAGGTGCTCACCCTGGGTACAGAAAAAAAAGATGTAAGGGTGTATATCACTTTAGTTGTGTGCAATTTTTTTTAAATGATTTGATATATAAGAAATCATCACTGCAATTTTCAATAGAAATATATCTGCATACCTAAGTATGCGCGCCTTGAACAGACACCCCCAGAGTCTTTGTACTTATGCCGTCTATGTTTGTCTGGCAAAATGCCCAAAAATCAAGCTTGTTGTACAGATGAAGTCTCCCAGTTGGTAAAACAAGCTGCTCTTACGTCAACAATAACAGTCATCTGTTTGTGTTTCTGTTCAGGTGGTTGTACTGAACTAAATGAATGAGCTGTTTAAGTGAAAATCAGTCAATGTAAAATTATGCATATTTCTATTGACTACCTTTACTTTTTACTTTACAATATTTATGGAACGTTCTGATTAGGTAAAGCAAAACGTGGAAGTGATTTACTATACAAAGATCTTTCTTTGCGCACAAATTTTATGTTTCTATGGTAAAGCAATAAACAATGAATAATATAATGCTGCTTATCTTCCTCCATATTCTAAAACTATGGAACATGTACATTTTATTTATTATGTTGTTTCCAATTGCAGCACCATGGTAAATGTAACACTATACATTAAAAAAAATCATGTTTTTCAGCATTTGACAATTTTGAGTGCTTCATTTTAATGTCAGATGTGTGTTTGTATGTGGCACACAATGGCACCTTACGGTAAGCTAAGTTTACATGCAGTAGATATATCTCATTTGGAGTGTTCAATAGATTTATCTAATGATCCCCAACTTGGCAGTAGCTGAACAGCCTGTTTTGTAGGGAAAATGGTAGCTGGCCGCACAGAGGTCAATGCATGTTGATTCCCAACATTGTTAAGAGATCTGGCAACATGGATCGCTTAACAATAATGTGCAAATGTTTCAGATGACAAAAGCTGAACATGTGTACGTAGCATTACTGTTACAGGTGGTATGGACAATTGCTCCAGTAATCATGCCCAATATAGTATGTGTTCCATATAAGCTTTTAGATTTGTTTTTTCAAATGGAAATGAATAACTAAAAGAATACAGTTAAAAGTAACTCCAGTGTATACTTATTCATGTAATAGGTCTCTTTAAGGTGGCAGTGGATATTGATACAATTAGAGAGATGCAGTATAAGGCACAGCAGCCATTTTAAGTGCAAAAATCATGCTAACCGATTTGCAGTATGTTGTGTTATGTAGTGTTTGTGTAGATTTGCGCAGTGTGCCTTCTTTATTTTTTTTTTGCCTAAGTACAGTGCTAGAAATGTTTTAACTTTTAATATGGGTTCCTGAAAATAACCATTTTATCACATTGATAAAATGACTGTATGTGTGCTTGCTATAATAGAAAGCAGAGTCATTGCTAACCTAGCATACCTCAGAGTAGAGATGTTTGAAACTGGTGTGTTCCATTCCATTTTCGAATTCACAAATAAATTAGAAAAATCAAAAATCTGGAAACGTACCCATAGAAGTCAATGGAGCAAAAGAAATCTGAAAGTTATGAGGGAAGTACAGAAGGAGTAAGCCAAAACAGAAGTCAGACCCACAGCAAGAGGTCACAATACAGGGAATCAGTCAGCGGAGCAAGGTGCCAGAGGTTTAAGAGAAAGCATAGTCAGGTCATGGTCAGAGTTCAGGGCAGGCAGCAAACAGTTGGAGACGAAGCAGGGATCAGGAACCAGGAAATCAGAGGACGAAAATCCCACCATGAGCTGGGGAAACCACAAGCTATATCGGACAAGAGACCAGGCAAGGAAAGACACACCAATCAGAAGGGGAATGAAACAAAAAAAAAGATTGGCTAAAGAGGATTTAAATTTACAACCAAACTAATAGAAACCAATGAGATTATTTCTGGAAACGAACAAAAGCTTCAGGAAATGAACATGCATTTCCGGGAAAACCACCAAACGAGCATGTGCGCACAACAGAAAAACCCCTACTAACCCTGGAAGAGACGCATGAGGAAGGAAGGAAGAAGCAGCCAGTGTGGCTCCTGCTACTAACATAATGTATATTTTATGTCTGGCGTGTTTATAATAATGTTAACAGCTGTCCAAGATGTCATTGCTCCATCTGACAGCTCCTGTCAATACGTGATGATGTTACAAACATATCAGTATTTATAGCATATGTGTCAAACAAAAACAAAAACAATGTAATTCTAGGCAAGACCTTGTCACAGTTTTAAAACACTTAAGTCAGTTAAAGGTTGGTATTTTTTTTTTCGTTTTTTTTAAGAAAAGCACTAATTTCATGGAAAAAATATTTTGTTTATCTTGTTTAACCAAATAAATACTTTGTCAAGTTTTAAGACTGTAAATAAATCAGTAAATTTACAAAGTGACTTCTTCTTTATTCAGAGTAAGCGCCACAGCAATTTTTCAGACTATTACACAAATTAGGTACAGAACCAGTATAGACATTTGTAGACATTTTATAGCCTAGTTGGGCCCCTTTACCATGATGTAAGCAAGTCTGCTCTGTGATGGGAAGTGCCAAAACCCCTGTTGTTAAAAATAATACCATCTCAGGCAATGGGAGATACCAGTTTCCATAGCTGTTTTTGAAAGTGACACTTTCTTTAGAATTATTACAAAATTGCATGATGTGGGTTTGGAACCAGAGCAGCTGTAGAAATGTTTTGGCTTAGTTGGATATTTTCAGCCTATGTATGTATAAGCTGGTATGCATACCAGAAACAGCTTACTAAAGGCTCTCCCTGCCAGAGGTAAATAATCCTTTTCTCTCAGTTTCTTTAAGTGTTAATTAAATGGGCATTCTATATCCTTAATTTAAAGGGACAGTTGTATGGAATATTGTCATACAAAATGTATACATTCTGCATTTTATTTTATATATATAAAAATATTTTTTGTTGTAATTTAGTTTAAAACATTTATAGATCAGGCAGCTGTTTTGATAATTCAATAATTTTATAGATTTCTTTTTAATCTGTGGTTTAGTATGATTCCCATTGATTGAGTGAAATCATTAATCTTCATAGTTCTTTCTTATTTAAATCATTTTGCATATGGAAACATTTTGATCTGTTAACCTTTAGAAATGCTAGCACAATGATCAGACGCTTCTGTACAGCTTGACCATATGTCACTTTGAATGACAAATTAAAGCGCCAACTCAACAGAAGGACTGAGGCAGTTGCCTAGTGCATTGGGTTATTTAATGTAGTGTATTATGGCCATTCTTCTGTAAATGAGAACAGCAAATTCTTTAGATGTAGCAGATCATTCTTCATTTAACTTTGATATTTTTACATAAACCCTTTGACTACCAAAGATCTGTGAGTTTATTGTGTTGCATCAGCGTTAATATTCAGGTTAAAATCAACATATGGCCTTGAAAGCAATATGATGCAATTATATGAATTAACTGTTAATCAAAAGCAGCTGTGTTAATGCTTGTGAAGGTTCTCATTCATCCAGGTCATGGTATATCTGTTGTATTCAGTTTGATCAACTGGACTTAAAGTTTAGTTCTTGAAAACGTTTTGCTAGTCATCCAATTGGCTTTCTCAATTCAGAATGACTTGTACAAGAATCTGTTGGCAATTAAAGGATAACTGTGGTCCAAAATGACTTTAGGTAAATTGGCAGGAATTGTTTTCCTGTGTATTTTTGCAATACATTTATTATTTTATTTACATTTTTATGTGTGATATGGTAGCAGCATCACCTGATCCTCTGCACTTCTTGCTTCCTGCTCTAAAACCATGTGACAATTCCTCTTGCCTTTTTCCCCTCCTCCTTGTGCCCTCCCCATGGCCCCTCCCCCCTCTGGCCTCTTCCACGTCTCTGTAAGTCACTGTAACTCGATCTCTTACTGGTTTCTTCTACTTTCTCCTGCACTGAGCATGTGCCAACCACAGATTAGAAGGAGAAAGTAGTATTGTGATTGCAGATTCAGAACCTCCCGTCCCCACCCTTTCTGATCAGTGATTTCTTCATATCTTGGGCTGTGCAGCACGTAGAGAGGTGGTTGATGGCTCATTTTAAAGGTAGAAACCTGCCTTTCATTTAAATTTAACTTGTTTCCAGGCCCTTGGAAAGTCCCAGTTAGCATATAACAGCCAGGTTGCAAGATGGGACTGCATCTAGGCTAAGAGGTGTTATTGAATTGTATTACGTTAATAAAATAAAACCTAAACACACCAAGCCTTCATACTAAATACTTTAAAACAATTGCAGTAGATCTCCACATTACTGAAACAGACCTCTTGTTTTAATTGCAGAATCACAGCTGTGCCACTAAAATAATTTCACTCCAGATTCCATGTTTTGGAGCTATTTCAAGAGGAAATTGGCTAAGGATCTGTCATTTGCTAAACAAATGTTTGCTTCATTCTATAAAATAATAAAAAGAAAGAGAGAAAACAGCTGGTGAACCAAAGACATCTGTAATATGAAATAGATCCTCTACAGTAGAACAGCTGCACTTGGCATATTAACAGGACAGTGAGATAAGTTCCAGTTTTACAACCAATGTTTCATATAGGTCATTTTAATTTCTTTTTTTTGTAATTGAAACAAATAAAATGTATTTATAATAAGGGTTTTACTCATCAGAACCTTAAACGCATTTACTTTGATGGTTTAATGGATACATACACTGTGAAATTAGTTTTTTTTAAATTGCTCATTACTGGTAACTATAATTCTTCCCAAACTTCACTGTACAATTTTGTGTTGTTGATCTGTCCCCTATTTTTTTAGATATACAATGTGAAACATCTTTGTTTTAAAGAGATTTTTCTGTTTTTAAGAGAACTGACAGCGTTAAATGAAGGATCTTTTCTTCACACGTGTGCACATCTCATAACAAACTCATACAGCCAACACCAACCAGTGAAGAGGTTGACAAAATGCAGGAACAATTCTTCGAGGAATCGGGTCAGGTAAGAGACTTCAGGGGCATCTTTGGAAAATATTAGTAATACGAAAGCTAGGTTTGGGGGGGTGATTAACATTTATATCTAAACTGCTTGACTGGACATGCCCTTTAAGCAGTTCTAGCTATTTTAATTTTACCGTTTATTATGCTGCAGTAGCTTTTTGCATAAGCACAGTTGATATTCTAAAGAGACCTATAATATACTGTTTTTATGTACAGATTGTATTTGGTTATCAGTCTGTAGGGGCTTAGTAATAGTTAAGTATGTTTTATTCAATTTTTTTACATTTAGCAAATTTAGCTTAAGTGTTGGTGCTAACTTAAAAGAAAATGTGACTTTATGTTGTGTGAAGTACATTTGACAGGGTTGGGTCACGAGTCTTCTGGTTAACAATGCAGCAGAAAGTTTATTGTATGGCCTATTAATATATTATGTATAAAGTGACCATTTCCCTGTGCAAGCACTGCTTCTCCTGTGTAAACAGCCCTAACTTGTCTAATCTGTTTCATTAGTCAAGTACCTCTATTCCCCTTCATGTATTTGCCCTTCTCTGAACTCCTTCCATTTCCAAAATATCCCTTAATATATGGGATTCCAAAACTGCACTGCATCTTTCAAATGAGGCCTTACCAGTTCTTTGTAAAATATTTTTCTCCCTTAAATCTACTCCCCTCTTTATACAAAACAATGTTTGAAACCCTCAAATCTTTTCCCCACATATACACTTACACTTACACAATAGTACAGAGCCATTTATGGTATAGACTAGAAATGAAACTCTATTTCAAATAGAGTTTGAACTTGACGTTTCGAACTAAAATTTATGGAAATAGTGGAAACGATCCAATGACCACTATTTGTAGCAGTGCCAACCCCCTGGGAATAAAAGGCAGCTCGACAGACGCCTTATGAAGTGTTACCCTTTCACCCACTTTCCCCATGCACAATGCATACTCTGAGGGAAGGACACCAATGTGGTGTGGCATATGTCCAGAGGGGCCAACCCTTCCGTGCTTCTGCAGTGAGCATACTTCAAATCAATGGTTCTGCTGCTGTAAAGTGTTGCCCTTTCACCTGGTTTGCCCTATATGATGCAAACAGCAGGGGCAAAAGCCAATGTGGTGTAGGGTATGTCCAGAGGGGCCAAGTCTGCCTGGCTCCTCAACAATGGTGGCCAACTGCATTGAGCGTACTCTAATTCATTGGTTCTGATGTTGTGAAGTGTTACCCCTTTGTCCACTTTCCCTTGCACAACACATACTCTGAGGAAAATACTTCAAATCAATTATTCTGCTGCTGTAAAGTGTTGCCCTTTCACCTGCTTTGCCCTATATGATGCAAACAGCGGGGCAAAAGCCAATATCATGAGGGGTATGTCCAGTGGGGCCAAGTCTGCCAGGCTCCTCAACAATGATGCGGATGCTATAAAGTGTTACCCTTTCCCTGCTTTCCCCTATATGATGCAAATTTAAAAAAATAAAGATTAAAGGGTAAGTTCAGCACAAATACATAGCAGTATTTTCCCATCTAATGACCGTAACCTACCCATTCAGAATTTTGTCTGTGTATAAATAAATCCTTTTGAAATACTGATTTCCTGTTTACAAGGTCTTGCCCTAGACTTAGCGCCTGTGTTGCTTGGTAGAGATCTGAGCTTGTTTGACCCATCCAACAGCCAATCAGTAGTTAGTGTGCATTCTGGATAGAAAAAGGACACATTACAGAACTGAAAATTTAATCTCACTAATGTCCACAGCAGTGTAGAAATTCGACAGATTTTTCAAAATGGAAGAGAATATGTAGAATAACTTGGTATGCATAATATAAACTAAGAATTTTTTTTAAAAAATGATGGGCATGATGCCTATTGTATAAAAATGAGCACCCATTTTTAAAAGATTTCAGAGACCGATTCTAGAAATATTGAATATTCTAGAAATATCAAATTTTCTAAAAATATCACATTTTCAGGTAAATTATCATATGTTGAATACTGAAGCTCGAAAGTTGCTCGCTTGTGAAGAAAGTTACATTATTTCAAGTTCTGGATATTTGTACATGTTCCCCAGATCATTCCCCAGGTCTCAGAGCCATGTACAGTAAGTTACCATTGCTATTTTAATCTTATTTTAATGCAAACTTTTTGAACTATTTGTCCCCATTGACTTACTGTCAGATTTCGGATTTTCAAAAATTCAGAAAAGTTCCGCCATCTCTAGTATATAGTTTACAAAGAAATTCCCAATATTGCTAAGCCTCTCCAAAAATGACAATCTAATAAAGCCAGAAAAAGAAGATTTGTCCACTCATTAAAATATAGCTTTTATCAAGTCTTATTAAAAATATCAAATATGAATATAATTATTAATGTTAAAGATGCAGCCTAGGTGACCCCCCATATATATATATAAAACTTCTGTCTAGGAAAGCCACAGCTTATTAATTAATTATAATTATGATTGTAAAGCCTAACAAACAGTATACTCATCAGTCAGCGTCAGTCATCTTAAGATGTCTGTGCACGGAAATGATCAAATACCTGCAGGGTTATTCAATAAAAGTTCTTATTGTTAAAAATGGTGCTAATTTTGCCCCCACCAATCAGATGTTAGCTTTCAAATGTTAAATAAGATCTTATTGGTTGGAGCAAAATTAGCACCATTTTTAACAATAAGAACTTTTATTGAATCTCTCTGCTGGAGTTACGTAAGTCAGGATAGATAAGTATCAATGATGGTGCTGGCAGAGGGGAGGGGGCCCTGCACCTCAAGCACGTTTTGGCCTGAATATGAAAAATGCAGCGAAAGGTGAGAAAAGTGGGGAAAGGGTGAAATTTTGCCTGTTTATAAATAAAAAATTGTGAAAATAGCGCTGAAATGTCATCTTCGCTGCTTTATACCGATAATTATGCACCCTAAATAGAAGGCAGCCACCCAGCACTCAATATGACTGTGTTAGATTGTGTTAGTTTTGATATTATACTATTATAAGTTCTGGTTTAGTAAAAATGCCAATGGGGCTTTGAAACTGTTGTCACCTAGTCACAGCTGCAATATTGCTGTCTCTGCTGCTGGGGTACTGGTCTGTGATTGTGTCAACTCAACCTAAGCTGTTGGTAGAGACAGGTTTTTCAATATGAACTGGGTGACATTAGCTCATCACTGACACTGGCATTTTCTGTGTCAAAAATACATAAAACAGCTGTAATGATGCCTAATTTTTTTTACATTTTTTTGAGTTTTCGTTTGTGAACATAAAAATTTAAAATAAAGACTTATTTAAAGTTGAATCAATAGATCTATGTTCTGCTGCCAATAAAATAAATGCTTTTCTCATGTTATGTAAAAAGAAGTGGTTTGTGTATCATACAGAACTGCCAGAACAGACACTGGTCTTAACCCTGTGTAAGATTGTGTTTTTTTTTGTTTTTTTTTAAAAAGATACATTGATTAGTGGGCTATTTGCCTGTGGTTTGTACTGGAGCCTGTGCTTTCAGGGATGGCAAATCAAATCTATGACCTAAAACATCATGAGGGGACCTCATGATGTTTTTGCAGAAAGGAGCTACTTAAACCCTTTGGGGCCGATTTACCTAGACTCGCTGGGCAAATATATGGAGTGAAAGTCGCGCTTAACGGTTCAGTACTAATCCATATAAGCATTGGATGCGCGGGTTATGCAAAAATCACTCGCACATCCGACGCTTGTGATTTAATATTGCGTTTGCGCTAGTTTTAGCTCATTTTGCTAGTGTTAAAATACCGCAAAAACACGATATTGAATAGCTACAATAGCGGCTCTGGGTAAATGAGCCTGTAAGTTTTCTAGAGTTACGCCTTACCAATTGAAATGTCTAAAATCTTTCCCATATGTGCATGTTAGCACATAGATCATAGACAAGGTGTGATAGATGTGCAAAAAGGGGAATTCATCACTATATAGCACCAAATTAACTACTAAAGTATGTAGCGCCAAATTCAACCCCTCTTATATGGGGGCATTAAAAAACACACTAATAACCTGACCCGCCGTGCACAATGATTACTGCGTTATGGAAGCGTGGTCACGTAAGTAATGTGTCTCTGCCATTTTACATCTCCCTGTATATTTTCACAACCGCACTCATATCCATCATGTACTAACCTCTTGACAACTGTTAATACATCAAGGGTAGGTATGGCATAAGTTGCGGTCTTTTGCTGGGATTCAACACCCCAATAGAAAAGGCGTTTATTTTGTGCTAAAAAGTAGAGCAAAAATTAACACAAAATATATGGCATTGCTTCCAGAGTGACAGTAATCCCTGCAGTGGCAATTACTTGCTATTGCAGATGTTTGGAAATTACAGCTACCAGCAACTAAAGCATGCTGGGAGTTGTAGTTTCTGGAGTGCCAAGGAATGGAGGTTACTGTATGGTATTACTGTCCATTTTTAGGGCAACTAATACCTCAAAACAATACAGAATCAGGAGGATGGTATCTATTGTTATAAAGATTGCCTTCTGATTCTGTATTATTTTGAGGCTTCAGTTTACCTTTAAATGGACAGCAGAATTCTGGATTTGGCTATTACTGTATGGGACTACTGTATTGGTAAATTTTTCTACCGGTTTATACTCGAGTCAATCACTTTTACTTCTTTTTTCAGGTACAAATAGGTACCTTGGTAAAGTAAAGAGTGCAGGGTAGTATCTATTACGTAGATGTACTGTATAACTCTACTACTTTAAGAAATGACCAATGCATTTCTCTGAATACAACAATACACTAAAACAACAAAACACACCATCCAATAAAGGTTCCACCATTGTTATTAGGGATCACCCCCTATGTTCTATTGAATGCAGTTTAGATAGTGAACAGTGTAAAGGGCTACACCAAGCAATCAACAGGTAGTTAAGTGTGGCTTCAAACTTTTAGTATTATCAATCCCCAAAATCCCCACTTAAAAAAATATTTTTTGCAAGAGGGTATAACGAGAATAAAATTGACCTACAGCTACAGGAGGTGAGAAAAATGGATAGAGGGTCGCTGCTACAACCCAGGATTAAAAGAGGTAGAGAACGTGGTCTAGCTATGGTGTCCAAATTTAGCCATCTTAGCTATAAAATGGAACAGATCGTTAAAAAGTACTGGCCGATAGTTCAGTCAGACAAAGAGTTGCATAAGTGGTGTAAAGAAAAAACAAATTTCTGCTATAAGAGAGGGAGGACACTAAATGATTACCTCTGTCCATCGGAAAAACATGAGGAGAAACGGAAAACTTTCTTAGGGCCACCAAAATATGGTACATACCCCTGTCTACAGTGTAATTGCTGCAATAGTATCATCAGGGGTCCCTCTTTTAACCATCCAACTAGAGGCTATCTAATTACCCCCCAGTGCTATGCAACATGTAATACGGAATTCGTTGTATATATGATTAAATGCCCTTGTGGGCTACCTTATATTGGCCAGACATCTAGACAGGTTAAAATGCGCATCCAGGAACATAAACGGAACATTACAAATTTTAAAGAAGGTACCCACTATGACACCCTGGTGTCGAGGCACTTCTATGAGAATAAGCACAATAGTGCCCAACTTAAATGGAGGGTTCTAGATGTAGTTGGTCCCTTACAGAGAGGTGGGAATCGAAAAGAGAAACTCCTCCAAATTGAAGGAATGTGGATTAAGAGATTGAATGCCATGAGTCCTTCAGGGATGAACGACTCTTGGAGTCTAAATCCGTATCTGTAGTATATATTTTGACCCTTTTTATGCTTATCTCTAGATTTGTGTATTGAATATGAAAATGAAAGAAGCACTTTATGATCAGGTATTGATGTTTCTAACATCTGTTTAAATGTGCATTATGTACCTCTGTTTAAACTATTGTTAAAGGTAGTCATTATGTATGAATGTAGGAACATTTCTTATTTATTCATCTCTAACGATGTTAATGTATATCCATTTTCAGTTATGTAAATTTAACCACTATTATATGGGTAGATTGTGCAACCAATAGTTCCTAGATAGAATATATATGCTCCTAATTGTTACTAAAAATATAGAACTAGGGAGGTTTAGTGTTTGTTGTCTAAAGGAAGAAACTTTTAATTGTTTTGTATTAATGTGGCACTTTTTAATGTATTTAATGTTTGTATTATATGTGTATTTTATTGGTAATTTTTATATCGGTAATTCTTTGACAGTAGCACTTTTCGGGCACTGCTGCACTTTGTAAAAATGGCACTTTATTAGTTACAGGTGGGACTTGAACAAGACTGACCATGATCTTGGATTTGCACTTTTTGAAGCATCGACAGCATGATGTATCTATCTCAAGCATGTTAATTGTAGCACCTATGGGGTTTGAGAGGTGGGGTTTACTGGGGATTTAATTGTTCACTGGGAGTGTTGTAATTTATACACTTGAGAAAGAACGCATGAATGTTCGAAACATGTTGTGATCCTGTTGAAGCAGCATTAAAGAAATTTCACTTTTGAATTGCAAGCTTTAGTCTGCCTGTGTCTCCCTGCCGCAAATTTGTTCCTAGTGTAAAGGGCTAGTTTTCATATGGCAGCAGGTAATGGGAAAAGCACCATTCATTCTGCAAATAAATAAATACCCTTGCATTTTAAAGGGGGCAGTCAATATTATTCTTCTAAACTGAAAAAAAATTACTATTACTTGCCTTTATCCTTTTCTATATTTTTAGTGCTGCCAGGAGCTTTATCCCTTTTTGCTCTCAGTGCTCCCTGTCACTAGATCCCCTTATGTCCTGTTCAGCTCACTCCTAGTTATTATGCATGTCTCCTCTCTATGTATCCACCCACTCCCAAAACAGGCACAGCTAGAGTGTGGAGCATGTGCAGTGGAGGTGATCTGTTCCTCACCACAGCCAATAGCATTCACCCAGTGATTTTGTGTTATAGTGAAAGTGAAAGGAAGTGGGAAGGTAAGCAGCACAGGGAGCTGTAATCACTGCTTGAATCAAGTAAGATTTTCTTTTAGCTGTAGGAATTTGAAGGTGTGTGTGTGGGGGGAACTTCTTTAGCTACAGTGCTATATTGGGACTTAACTAACACAGACGATTTTTTAAGTACATGCAATCTGTATATATTATTCATGTATTTATGTATGTATAGTTTATTTATAAAGTGCCACTTGGAGACGCAGCACTATACAGTAACAAAATCCAATAAAGTCATACAAGGGGAACAAATATATAGATAGTTCAGTATATAAATATTTAAATTTTATAAATAGCAGTGCTAGAGCCTTGCCACAAGAGGAAAGGAGGTCCCTGCCCCATAGAGCTTACAATCTAGTTAGGTGGGTAACATACAGATACAATGGAATGGGTATAAGTGCTGGAGTGAGATGAATGCAGTGCAAATAATTCAAACATATACTGTGCTGGTTACTAGATAGGCAGGATGTAGGGCTAGATTTAAACCTGTCAATTGAGGGTTTTTTTGATGTAGAGAGAGGAGAATAGAATTCCAGAGGACGCGAGCCACAAGAGAAAAAGGTTTAAGGCGAGAGGAAGCAGTACGAGTGGGGGGTCGGTACAGGAGCTGGTTCTGTGATGAGCGGAGTGTATGGGCAGGAACATATAGGGAGACTAGAGAGGAAATATAAGGAGGAGCAGCAGAGTGAAGGGATTTAAACGTTAGGAGAAGTATTTTGTATGCAATTCGCTGCTAAACGGGGAGCCAGGTTATAGGTTATATACAGAGGAGATTTGGGATCCGGTTTATTCGAGAGTGAAACAATATGTACGGCAAAGTTAAGTATAGACTGAAGGGGAGAGAGGTGAGAAGCAGAAAGACCAGAGAGTAGTAGTTTGCAATAGTCCAAGTGCGATAGAATGAGAGCATGCATAAGCATAGTGGTGGTTGGGAGAGAAAGGAACTTGCAAATTTTGGCTATATTGCGAAGGAAAAAGCGGCAGGTTTTCGCAACATGGTTGGGAAAACCTAATGTGGTCTAAAAAGAAGAGAGAGGAGTCAATAATAATATCCACACCCTTTCCTCCTGTTTCCCATTGTTATTCATATCTGGTACGCATTCCATATCCATAGCCTTTCCCCAGGCATTCTATTATTCATGTAAATAATAGAATGCCTGGGGAACAGTGCAACACTTACCTACCGGTGCTTTACTTGTGGCTCCTTCTCAGCTGACAGACGAGCTGTCCTGATCGCGTGCCTATCTTTTGTGTTGGTGTATTGGAGCACCAGTATGGTTGCACTGTTACCCAGGCGATATATTATTCACAGGGAGGTGGAAATAAGTGTTCTCACCTCACTGTGAATAATCGATACAGATTTCATGTACATAAGAAAGTACATGAAATCTGTTTAGTATCCCTTTAACTATTTAATTTAGATCCAATTTGTTAAGAAAATCAAAAACATAGGGGCTGATGCAAAAAATGGCATGAAAGTTTGGCCATGCTAACAATCTGCAGTAACCAGAGTTTGCAGAGGTTATCTAACTGCAGTAACCCAATAAAAAGCTAACATCTTATTGGTTACTGCAGATTAATAGTATGCCGCACCTCTTATTGCATCAGCCCCAAAATTAGCACAGATTTGTGTTTTACAGGAAGAACTTTAAAGGGCATGTCCACCCCCAAAACTATAATTCCCCCCACTACTGGCCCCAATGTGTAGTGTAGTGTGCCTCTCAGCCAATCACAGACGTGACTGCCGGTCTGGCCCCCTGCTTGCATTTTCGCGCAAGCAGAGGGCCTGGCAGTGCGGCGGAGGAAAGTGGGAAGGTAAGTAACTATCAAGGCACTTTCTGTCTAGAGCACCGAGGAGGAGCAAGGAGAATATTATGTCAAAAGTTATTAGGAAGGGTGGACATGCCCTTTAATGGACGAACTAATCAAAAGTTACTCTAAAACAGTATTGGCAAATTAATAATTCTAATTTTTTCTAATAAAATATACACCAGAAATGATAATGTCTCATTTCAACTAATGAAGAATAAGAAAGTTTATTACTTTATCTAGGATGTAATTCTTACAAATTTTGAAAAATATGTAATGTATTAAAACAAGAATACACTGATCTGGGAGATGTTTCATTCAAAAACAATAACTTGCTACCAGCCTTTTACCTTTTCTTGGGAGAAGCCATTATATAGA
Organism: Hymenochirus boettgeri; assembly: GCA_019447015.1. NCBI lineage: Eukaryota > Metazoa > Chordata > Amphibia > Anura > Pipidae > Hymenochirus > Hymenochirus boettgeri. The sequence continues at coordinate 129,085,445 of CM033469.1, forward strand.
AATTATTATTACCTCAGATAGTTCCCAACATCCCGGGAAAACAACACAACTCCTATTTGAAATAAAGGTTGATTGCAGTTAAAAACTATTAGATTGGTATGCTTTCCATTTAGTTTTGACCACATATTTCACATTTTTACAAAAACACGCCTTTGAAATAAGTTCAAGTAGCTTCATTGCATTATGATGGTATTTTTCTGTTCCTTCTCTAATACAATATTGACCTTATCCATTCTTTCTGAAATGAACAGATGTGTTTGAATTGTCCTCACATTTGTAATATGTTATCTTTCCAACTTTTCAACCTAGCTTATCTCTCCTTTCAGCTTCATCATTTTCTTTGTTGAACAAATCTTTTAAAATCAATGCTACAAGAATAGTTGTTCTACTAATTAAACTCCCCTGATAAAATATTGATGGAGTTGAAGGTTTCATTTACTTTTTGGCTACAAAAATGTCAGCCCAGCTGGCTTGGGATACATTACAGGAATCACTTATACTGTTAAATCTGTAACATAACGTTTAGTACCAGACTGTTACTTGAGCCTTAATAGCTATTTCATGGAACAAGTAGGCTAGGGAAGGGTTTTATCTAGAGTTTCACTTTTCATTATGCAAATATTGGGAGTGATTGGAAGTGACTTCTGGGGGATTATTATATTTCCATGGCAGACATTATGTTTATGCTAATCAGAAGTATCTAAAGTGAGCTGATGCCAAAACTGAAACTAACTTATTTTGTCTTTTCGTGACCTCTCAGATGCCTATGCTGCATTGATGATGGCTTATAAAGTGGAAGCCAGTCTAAAACTGGCATTCTGGTTCTTCTACACTTGTGTAATGCAGAACAAGCCTTATAGAAGCTAAAGCACTTACTTAAGGGATGCTGTGGAAAGATTTAAATTATTAAGTACATACTAGTATAACTAAAATCCTAAGAGCTATGCATGTTTCTAAAAAAAGTTATAAAGACAGAGTTACTTCAGAGTTACAGGTATCCAAATGGATATTTCTCTGCAATAGAGTTGTGAATTCTTGACACTCCAGCTGCTGTAGTATGTAGTATTTCAACATTAAAGGGCAAGATTGGCCATTCCTGATGTATAATAATAAAGAAAGAAAAGAAGACAAATTCTAAAATAACTAATTTCTATTCCAATGCTCCACATAAATACCAAACCCCTATATTGCTGGCTCGATGGTTGGTACTACACTTTAACTGCAAGCAAGTATTTTTTTTAAAATTTTGACTGTACTAGAAAATGTCGGCTGTTTGTTCACTCTTAGTGCATACATTTAGCCATTGTGTGAACAACTGAAAAAGAGCCACTAAAGCAGCAGCTCCTTCTACTGTACAGTCTGTAAAAATAACAGATCAAATGTATTGGCAAGTTATGTACCATTTCATATACAGTAGATAAGCATAGGGTGATAGGAGCTGATCTGTTTCTCTCAGTGGATATATTTTCTCATGATTAAAGTTCAGTACACTCATTAGATTTTAGTTGTTCAATAGGGGTGCTGAAGGACGGCTTCTGCCAATAACCTTGAGTGTGTAAACTTGTCAGCCACCATAAGTGCTTTGTCCTGCTGGATCCCTTAACAAGGTTGGGGGGTGAATGCCATTGTTATTTTGAACCAATCACTCCCCATAGCATAGTTCAGACAGCTGAACTACTGCCAAGTTGCTATATATTTGCGAATCCTCAGATAAATACCATTTGGAGCAACATCTAAACATGTCTCCAAAGAAGGCTTAGCTAACGTAATGTAACCCTCCATGAATTTCTATAGGCCGAAAAATTAAGTTGAAAAAGTTTAAAAACCCTTTAAATATTTCTCAGATAAGTGATTCAGGTCATTAAAAACCCTTTATATATTTCTCAGTTAAATGATTCAGGTCATTAGTAGGTCAGCATTTAAAGGGTATGTCCACCCTCCAAACAAATTTAATATATTGCAGGAAATGCCTGAAAACCTCGACCCCGCAAGGTTTTAATCACTGAAAGCTGAAAGTAACTCTGTTACACAGTTATCATCCAGAGACAAATGTCTCTTTGCCGTATTTATTATAATAAAAATGCCAATATTTGACTTGATGCTAAGGCTGGTACACACGGGTCAAGTTTGTTCCTATAATTTCATCAGACAGGTTTATCGATATATCAATTTTCAATTGGGCTGAAATATGAACCTGTGGTGTGTGAACCTTAACTCTTCTACTGTCGCCAATGGTTTTACTGAAATGGATTTAAAGTAATTACAGTAAGTAGATTTTAACAAATCTGCTTAATTAGACATGCAGCAATTTAGGCAAGACAATGAGACAGCTGCAAGGATAGAGTTGATTAGGGATGAGCATAAATTAAAACTAGATTGTCATTCAAAATATTTTATTTTTTTAAAAATCCAATTTAATCTTTCTATCTTTAGTGCAGTTAATGTCATTTTAATGTCCATCTGACCTGCTAACATTTTAAACAAAGGGACATAAATTTGATGTTTTACTTAAAAGGAGAATTGGAAATCAATAGGTCTGAATATTTACTTTGCTTGAAAATCTGATTAATTCAATTCAGGGCAAATTGCACCAACTGGCAGCACGAAAAAATCTGCTGGAAATCATTAGAATAGAAAAATCCTGTCTAATGAAGGCACACATACAGTGTGTGAATGGACACAATTAAAAGCTTTCATTAATAACAGGTATCCCACCCCTCCTGGCAGTCGCAGGAGTCTCCCGGATTTTGGAGTAGTCTCCCGCATTACCCCAAACTCCCGCAACCGCACTTACCTAGATTCTCTGTCCTCAAAACGTCCCTTTTTCGTCCTCCACTCCCCAGAAAGCCCCCCACATGCCCCTAACCCCACCTTCACCCCACTACTTGGCATATTATTCATGTCACATCCCCTTCCCACCATGCCACCTTCGTCCCATCCTACCCGCAAGCCAGATTTGGCAGGGTGGGATGTCTGTAATAAAAACAGCATTGTATTGGATTATGCCAACACCTGTAGTTATAGTACAGCTAGCTAGTGAAGTAACAGGAAAAAGGAGCTGCTGGATGTTGGATAAGCTCTTGTGCTCAGAGCACATGTTCATTAATTTGGCTTGAAAAAGCCAAATTACTGTTCTTTCTTTTTCTTCCATTTTATTCTTCCACTTTTTTGGACCGTATCTCCTTCCACAGTTTTTGAGCTAGAGACATGAAATTCGGTACAGACGTGCGGGGCATATAGGAGAAGTGTGCTATCTTCTAGCTAAGGAATCTGCGGAAGTGTTACGGCGTTATTAGCGTATTTCCGGACATTTTATCCCATAGACTATAATGGTAACAATCCTCAAATGTGGATATTTCAAAACAGTTTGTCTCATGGTCATAAACAGTGGCGTAACTACCAACCCCGCCATCCCCGCGACCGCTGGTGGGGGGGGCCTGGACGGTAGTAGGGCCTGCCACAAGCCCAAATCCCTGCAGTATTGAGCCTTTTTAAAGAGCTGATCGCGCATATGAAGAAAACATACGCACGATCAGCTCTTTAATACCGGACCCAAACTTCCAGAACTGAACCGGAAGTTCGGGTCTGGTTTCAAACAGCTGATTGCGCGTTTGTTTCCTTATGCACAATCCATATGCACAATCAGCTCTTTAAAAAGGCTCGATACTGCAGGAATCTTGGAAGTCTGCGGAGGAGAGAGTCAGGGGCCCGGCCCCCACCCTCTCTCTTCAGGTACGCCACTAGTCATAAATACAAATGGTGATACCTCCAACCCCCCACACAGACACAGGTACACCCACCTACTGACCTACCTTTCCATTACCATGGAAGCCATATTTAAAGGGTAACTAACGTAAAAAAAAACAATTTAGATTTATCCTCAATAAAAGATAGTTTTATGGTTGTAAACACAAAAAAGACATACTCCCTCAACCAGACCACCAGACCCAGGTACACACACCTACTGATCTACTTATCCATTACAGTGGCAGCTATACTTAAAGGATAACTAAAGTAAAAAAAAAAAAACTAATTTAGATTTATCCTCAATAAAAGATCCTCAACAAAAAAGACTATGGCAGCCATAATTAAAGGGTAACTAAAGTAAAAAAAATAGATTTATCCTCAATAAAAGATAGTTTTATGGTTGTAAAAACAAAAAAAGACATACCCCCTTAACCAGACCCAGGTACACACACCTACTGATTTACTTATCCATTACTATGGCAGCCATACTTAAAGGGTAACTAAAGTAAAAAAAAAATTAGATTTATCCTCAATAAAAGATAGTTTTATGGTTGTAAACACAAAAAAGACATACCCCCTTAACCAGACCCAGGTACGCACACATACTGATCTACTTTTCCATTACTGTTGCAGCCATACATAAAGGGTAACTAAAGTTAAAAAAAACTAATTTTGATCAATAATTAAAAGTTTGTTTTTTTAACTTCCAACCTGATCCAGGTACACACACCTACTGACCCATGGCAGCCATAGCAGCCATATTTGAAGGGTAACTATAGTCAAAAAAACATTTAGGGCTAGGCCACACTAATGCACTTTTAAGCATGATCCGATTGTGATTTCTATTTGAAGCGGACACTAGTGTGAAGGCACACATTGAGGCGATCCCTTAATCGGAGTGCATGCAATCCACATTTTTTGCTCAGTCGCATGTGCTTCAATTGCGCAATCGCACCACATGTGTACGGCAATGTGTGTGCAATCGTTTCTAGAGCACTGGTTAGGTGTGGCCTCAGCACTGCCAGAGGGATTGAAGACAAGAGTGAAAAGGTTTAGTGTGCTACATTTTTGCATTTTGCTGGAGATGAAGCAATTGAAGTGAGTAGGGCTAGGCCACACTAGTGCAATTCTCGCATGTGATTTCAGATATAATGGAAATAGTGGGAATGCAAAAATTTCCAATGCACATGCGATTGCGCATCTGTTTTGGTAACCATTTTTTTTGCGTAATCCCATGTGTTACTATAACTCTACATAGAAGTCTGAAGAGATTTCTTGTGGAAATTGTTGATTGAACAATTATATCACAGATCTTTCAATATACAACAAACAAACCTTTATAATTCATATTTACACTGCCTGTATGGTCAAAGTATTGTCAGCATAATAAGTAGCGTGGTATATTTGGGGCAAACACAGGAAAACCTACAATGTAACCAAACAAAGGTAATAGGTGGTTAATATCCTGATTTGGTGGGCATACACGGTGCAATATTCTTCCTTTCGGATTTGCGATTGTCAGAAACGATCGGAAGAACCGTCCAAATATCCCCACCTTGCACCGGCAATCTTCCATAGATTTCAGCTTGAAATCTATGGTAGATGGGGTCGCTGGAAAGTTTTCCATCTTGCACGATCTGGTTTTTTTCGATAGAAAGATCGATATTGCCGATCGGTCTATTGAAAACCCAGAAAAGTGATGATCCCATTAATTCGATCTAATTCATCGGAATATCGATGCCATGTATGCCTGCCTTTAGTTAGGTCTCCTGGGAAATAAGACATGTGTGAACAGACATAAGCTTTTACCTTCTGTTTTATATATATACATGGGCATATGTACTATATTACATTAAACTGTTGACACTTGTCTGTACAGTCTTACATCTTACAGTGGTTTTAATACCTTTGCTGTCTTTAATTAGTGTCCTTTAAATTTATTATTTAAGAAATTCTCTCTCTATTCATCTCCGTTTTCCTTATTTTTACAGTACATATAGGAATTATGTTGCTAGCCTGGGTCACTGTGCAAGGTTTGTCTTTTTTTTTCTATAATATTATCCTCCATAATGCTGGAGTGTCATAATCCCTTTGGAAAAGATGTAAACCAGCTCCATAACAAGAAGCTTATCTGCAGCACAGGAGAATAGAAAAAATGATTAAATTAAGCTTGTTATATGGACTAATATTGCAGCTTACATACGGTAAGAACAAGTATAAACTGAGGATATTTACATTTCATAATCCATTATGCTTAAATGCTTATATTTTTATTTGGTTGCCATGGAAACAGAAAGGTGGGGTGGGTGTTGGAGTGTATAAGTGGGTGTGTGCACCTTTGTCTGTTTGGTGTTAGGGGTATATTTTTATGTTTAAGACTAGAGATGGCTGAAACTCACTAGTTTTAATTCCTTTTCGGATTCCCGGATGTCGGGAAAATCCCGAAAATCCGAAACTGGAATGAATTTTCGATAATTTTCAAATGTACTGAGCTATAATAATAGGATAATTTTTGAAAATAGCCTCGAACGTACGAAAATCCGATCGCATTTTCGAGTTTCCGATTGCATTTTCGAGGGTTTTCTAACATTTCGAGGCTATTTTAGAAAATTATCAAAAATAGCTCTGTACATTCGAAAATTATCGAAAATTTGTCCCCCGAGGTCCTGAAATCCGGACGATCCATCCGGATCATTCGGATTAGCGAACCAAGGATTTTCGTGTCGTATCCGGGTTTGTGTCAGACCTGGATCCCATCTCTATTTAAGACTATTTTAATTTTTGGTTGTTTAGGTATGGTTACCATGAAAACGGAAGGGTGGGTGAGTGCTGGGGTGTATCAGTAGGTACAGTATGAGTACTTGTATCTGTGTGGTGTAAGGGTATTCTTCTTCATTTAAGACCATAAAACTTACTTTTTTGATGATTTAGGTAAGGGTAGCATAGATATGGAAGGGTAGGTTAGGCTTTTAAAGTGTATCAGTAGGTGTGTATAACTGTCTGTGTGGTGGTAGGGTTGTATGTTTTGTGTATGTGTGACCATAAAAGAGAGATGTCTTTCCTGGCCCTGCAGATGTTAAGAAAACTTCAACTCTCAGCATTCACAGCAGATGGCAACAGAGGATTCTTAAATTTGTAGTTTGCAAACATCTGGAGGGCCATAGGATAGGTGCCACCACTATAAAACTAAATTTCATACTATATTGTAAAGACATAAAACATACTTTGTACTTACAGTATATTTATCATTGTGCTTTATTTGATATATTTTAGGACTTTTATTGTATAGTTGTGTGTGTTTGTGTGTATAGCGCCTCGGACCCTGGTGCATTTTATACAGAAAGTGACATTGGGATTTGATTACATGACCCTAAAGCAATGGAATGTTCATGTTTAAGGATCAGACACATTATAGGCAATAAGAAAAAATGCCCCAAAACTCGCTGATAAAGCGGTAACAGACCCCTTAGCTAGGTAATTACACACTTTTCCAAAAAAGCAGAAGAATTCTTGCCTCTTCTATAACAAATAAAAATGATCACTTTATAGAGACTTGTTCTCCCTGGATAAGGTTTATGGAAACAGACAACTACAAATCCCTCTGTACCTCAGAAGTTATTTCATGACTACATTATTAATTTGGCTTGAAGAGCCAAATTCCTGTTCTCTCTATTTCTTCTTCTTACAATTTATTCTTCCTCTTTTTTGGACCGTATCTCCTCCCACAGTTTATGAGCTAGAGACATAAAATTCAGTACAGACGTGCAGGGCATATAGGAGAAATATGCTATTACCTAGTTAAGGAAACATTACAGCATTATCTGTGAATTTCGGGCCATTTTTTCCAATAGACTATAATGGTAACAATCCTCAAATGTGGATATTTCAAGGTTTAAGGGTCATGAGATTAAAACAGTTTGTTTCATGGTCATAAACACAAACACTGATACCCCCAACCCCCCACACAGATACAGGTACACCCACCTACAACTACTATAGCTTTTGAGCCACATCTACCATGAGCCAGAGTGAGACATTTGACTCAGACGGCACTCCTGCACTGAAGAAGAAAGGCGGCAGACAGACAATGGTGGGGGAAAAAAATGTCCTTGACCGGTCAAGAAAAAAAGAATTTTCCCTAGTAACAGATATGATGTAGTTAAAATCATTTTATATGGTTAGGTTAGCTTTAGTTAGTTTGTTAAGCTAGATTAGACTAATTAGGTTAGTTAGGGCCCTGCTAAAAGAGTCTACCTTTGGTAGTATGGCATTTATAATGTTTTGAAACAGTTGAACCAACATGAATAGCACAGGCTATAAAATAAATTATATTGATCTGAGCAACAAAAGGCAGAGCTCCCCCCTTTGTCCAAAAAAGGCAGAGTCCCCCTCTGTGACCCAAAAGGCAGAGCCCCCCTGTCCCAAAAGGCAGAGCCCCCCCTCTGCCCCAAAAGGCAGAGCCCCCCTCTCTTCCAAATGGCAGAGTCTCCCCTTCTGTTCCAAAGGCAGAGTCCCCCCTCTGTCCCAATAGGCAGAGCCCCCCTCTGTCCCAAAAGGCAGAGTCCCCCTCTATCCCAGAGCCCCACCTCAGTCCCAAAGCTCCCTCCTCTGTCCCAGAGCCCTCCCCCCCTTTGACAGAGCCATCCCCTCGTGGCAGAGTCCCCCCTCTATGGCAGAGTCCCCCTCTCTGAAGTAGAGTCCCCCCCTCTGTGACAGAGCCCCCCTCTGTGGCAGAGTTGCCCCCTCTGTGACAGAGTACCCCCCTAACTTCTCTGCTGTTGGTTTCCATGCCATGTGTTTTTTTACTTCTCCCTCTAGTGGTGAATCAATTTAAACGGCAGGGAATATCTCCCTCTCCCTCTAGTGGTGAGTCCATAGGAACTGCAGGGACACACATACGCACGGCAGCACATTGTTTAACCAAACAATGTAATTAATAAATCTTTGTTTCTTTTTGATAAAACATAATGAAAACAGAAATTGAAAGAAAAAAAAAAAAACAGAAGAAAGGGAAGAAGAACTAGAAAGAACAGACATGTGTCTCTTTCAAGTCCAAATAACTAGTAACAGATTTGTTTAGAGACATAATCCCATTCTCTGATTTTCCCAGCTCTCGCGTAATCAGCTTTACATCATGATTGTGCAGTTTTAATGCAATTGATCTGTTTCTATGAATCTCTAACATTCATCTTTATTTCCAGACTTTTAAAAATACGTTGAATATGTTTTGTGCTCTGTTAAAACTTTATTGGTAAATGCAATGAATTCCAAAGTGTCTATGGTACATTGAATAATAGTAAGTCAACTCAACTGAAGCTGTTTAGTGCATTACAAAATGCTGAGTGTAACAAGACTCTACATTTCTCTTTGTGCTGACACAATTCCAAACATAATGCAGCATTACAGACAGAGCTAGAATGTTTGTTGTTGTATTTTTACAATTCTGTTTAGCTGACAACACTCCGAATAAAACCCTACTCATCAGTTTGTGGAGCAATGTAATGTTAAATGTTCTGAATGAAATAAATGAATCAAACTACTGAAAGCCAAGCTATATTATTCTTTATATAACTCTCAGCTGTGAGTTATATAGAAGTCATTTTAGAGTTCCATGGCCTGTGTTAAAGCATACAAATACATTGCTAGTTTGCATCTTTCTTCTGTTGTTTTAATGAAAAACAATACATTAGTATTCATGTGCTTAATTAAAGTGAGGATTTACATACCCTCATGGAGAAAAAATATGACAAGATAAACTAGATCAACATAAATAATAAATCTAAAGCCTCGTACACACTTTGGATAATTGTCGAACGATGCAGCCGACGAACGAGCAATCGCACGATATTCGTACGAAAATATAGCATCAACGATCGTCAAAAACCAACGACTGTCAACTATTGTCAGCTTTTTTCGACGATCAGCCTGGCGGATTTGTCTAACCACTATTTTGCTGTGAGTGACAGTTCTCCGCAACTGATTGTTCGATGCATAGACCGCATAATCGCAGTGATTTTCCAGCATGTCCGATCGGGTGGCGCTACCAGCGAAATCAGCAAAGTTGTTTTGATCCGACTGACCGATACACGTAAATATAGGTTATTCGGGCCAAAAAATCCCCCAAAATATCCAGCCTTTCCCAATAAGGCAGATTACTCCCAAAAAGGCTCTTTTAATCGTTATTTCAAATCATTCCCTTGGTATATAGACACTTGTTTAAAGCTGAAGTGTTTTTACTACCAGACTGTACAAATAATTGTACAGAGATCCTATTTTGCAGGAGCATAACTGTAGGGGCCCAGATCCCCCCCCCTCCCCCCCTGCGAGATTAAAGGTTGGGCCCCCTCCCCCTCCACAACCACAATGTTTCCTTCATACGCGTGATCAGCTGTTTAAAAACAGCAGATCGAGGAGGTTGTGTTGGGCCCTCTTACCATCCAGGGCCCCCACACAGGGGTGGCAGGGACATAGTTATGCCACTGCTACTTTGTTCTGCTTTATTGAACCAAAATGAAGGTTGTAAGAATTATTTTATATTACTTTGAATTCAAGTAAAAAGAAGCATATAAGGTAATTGTAGGAAACATAAACAATCAAACTGGAGTAGGTGGAAATCATCATTTCTTGCAATAACCGTTTCTACTTTAAAATTGAAATGCAATTTGAGCAATCATTTTTTCATAACTATGACCTAGCTATGGAATCCGCAGAAGTGTTACGGTGTTATCGGCGAATTTCGGGACATTTTTTCCCTTAGACTATAATGGTAACAATCCTCAAATGTGGATATATGGTCATAAACACAAATGCTGATACCCCACAAAAAAATAAACACAAACCTGACACAGGTACACACACCAACTGAGCTATCCATTCATTCACGTGTCAACCATATTTATAGGGTAAGTAAAAAACAAAAATGTCCTCATCATTGCCATTTTTGAGTTTTAAAATTTGCATCACAAACCCACACATTCCCTTCCAAAATGCAGACTTTCAAGCCAAATTCAAAGTTTATACTTATTTTCCCTTTCTAGTTTATTTTAAAGAGCAACATGGCATTAAGCTTTCTTTATTTTGAGGGTGGACATGCCCTTTGAATATATACAATGATTAACAATAATTACTACATTATAACCATAACATGTAACCATAACCTATTTTTCGTTCCAATAAAATTTACCTTATATTGTATTGTAGGGGAGTGTTTTCCCCTACAATATAATATAACGTAAATTTTATTTTTTAACTGGAGTTCCCTTTTAAGATCAATAAGGACCTAGTTAGAACTTTATTTTATGTGTATTGCGAAACAGATTAGTAATAATAATATTTTTATGAATGTAGGGTAGCAGGGGATACTTCCCTGCTACACATTCTGTATCATAAAGATTTTAAGATGCCTAGACTAGGAAGACTAGGAGGAGCCAGTTAAAGGACAATTATACTCACCTTCCCTCCGCTCCAGATCTTCATGCAGTAGCTTTTACCCAGGGTGAGGGTGCTGCAACACGCTGCTGTAGGTTTCGTGAATCCCGGGGTGAGGACCTAGCGGTTCAGGTCCTCACCCTGGGTAAAAGCTACTGCATGAAGATCTGGAGCGGAGGGAAGGTGAGTATAATTGTCCTTTAACCAGGAAGTTAGGAGGTGAGGGCGAGGAGCCAGGTAACCAGGAAATTAGGAAGTGAGGGGGAAGAGCCAGGAAGTTAGGAAGTTAGGGGGAGGAGACAGGTAACCAGGATGTTGGGAAGTGAGGGGGAGGAGCCAGGTAACCAGGAAGTTAGGAAGTGAGTGGGAATTAAAGAGAACTGGTATGATAAAAAGTGACTATGATTAAGGTGGATTAACAGGAAGAAGAAAAACCCTTGTCAGGAAACTGTTTTCTCTCCAGTAATACCCTCTAGCATACAATGGATCAGTTTCTGGTTCTGTAACACTCACTCCTGGCTAGCAGATTGTAAGTACTGGTAAAAATTTGATATCTGCCTTAAATTAACATTTACATTCTGTTCAGTGGAATAAAGTGAATACAGAGTAACAGGGTTATTTAATAAAAGATCTTTAAGGAGATTCAGTAAAAGTTCTTATCGTTTAAAATGGTGCTAATTTTGCCCCAACCAATCAGATCTTATTTAACATTTGAAAACTAACATCTAATTGGTTGGGGCAAAATTAGCACCATTTTAAACGATAAGAACTTTTATTGAATAACCCTACTTATCCTTTAAAATGGTGCTAATTTTGCCCCAACCAATCAGATGTTAGCTTTCAAATGTTAAATAAGATCTGATTGGTTGGGGCAAAATTAGCACCATTTTAAATGATAAGAACTTTTATTGAGTCTCCCTGTAGGTTCCCAGGGAGCCTGTCTCAATCCTGGGTGAAGGGAAGCCAATCTGTTATTCCTTCTCTCTCATAAAGCGGAGACACAGGACTCTTGTATCGTCCAATCCAGATTATAAATACCAAACTTCTATTCTGTGTAACCAGAGGGCTACAAATAATTACAATTATTTATTATCATGTGTTTTTTTCTATTCATTAAGCATGATAGCTGTCTGAAGTCTTGATGTGCACAGCTTCCTTCCCTTGACCTGAAAGGAAATAAGAAGGCCCTTAAGGACTTTGGTGTTCCCTACCTTGTCTTTCAGTGGATGCTTATCTCATAAAGGGTTATAATACTAGCTTGTTTATTTGGCTTGAATTTCTTTTTTATTTCACCCAATTTTTTGAATTGTATCATTTCCAGCAGTTTTTGAGCTAGGGACATGAAATTTGGTGCAGACTTTTAGGACTTTTTCGAGATGTGTACTATCTTCTAAAGAAGGAATCCATGGAGGCATTTTTGAGAGAATATCTGGATTTTTTTTTTAGTCCATTCACTTGAATAGACATGTGTAGCACAAATAATCAAGGCTGATTACCTCTCTCTTGATTTCATTTACCTGTGTTATCAGGCATAACCAAGGCTGATTACCCCTTTTTATTACATTCACTGGTGCTCACAATGTAATCAACACTGACAAACTCTTTATTAAATGGATACAGCTAATCAAAGTGCTTAAATTACAAAATAAGATCATAATATAAATTTTTATTGAGTTTTAAAACTCACAGCACTCACAGACACACACATTAATTGAGCTTTGTGCAACCATGGTTGTATTGCCTTCCAAAATGTGGCTTTTCAAGCCAAATTCAAAGTTTAAAATAAAACATCTTCTTTCTAATCCTATCAATTCAGCAACTATTAAACTCGGTACACACACTGCTGATAAAGCCCCAATACCATTGTATACTGTCTGTCATCTTTCTGAGGTCTGCCATGGGTGTACCCAGCTTTAATCTGACCTAAAGCAACATACTTTTATTATGTTTTCTACACTTGTTATTTTTTTTTATACATTTAACTAAACACTGTAGGTTAAACCAAATGTAATATAAATAAATATTTAATAATGATAGTTTTTAATTTTGACTACAAATTCCAACGTCTCAATTTCAAGGTCTAAAATAATTTTGTTTCTGAATAATAAGTGTGATAAAATACTATGTGTTCACAGCACATAACAACTCTAGTTAAACTAAAACAAAACAAGGTTGAGAACAGATTTTATCTTTTTCTGGGAAGACAAATTAAATGTGTCAGATCCACTGTTTGGAGAGAGTAGAATCTGCTAAATTAAAGGGTATCTCCACTCATAATATCGACTTTTGGGAATCCAGTTCTATTGAAGAGCAGGGGGTAAAGGAGCTGTGCCTTACCTTCCATTCTTCAATAGAACAAACAGGAGCCAGGAGAGAAGGTAAGAAACTTACCCGCTCGTTCGCTCCCCCGGCGCTTAGTCTGACAGGTCCCGACGGACCTTGTCTTCTATGCGCATAGAAGACAAGGTCCGTCTGGACCTGTCAGACTAAGCGTCGGGGGAGTGAGCGAACAGGTAAATTTCTTAACTTAACTAAAGGATAGCTAAAGTTTAGAATTTTTTTTTTTTCAATTAGTTATACATTCAGTATTTTTCTGTGAGGTAAAATAGAGTACAGTGCATTGATGTTTCCTCAGTATTGAGATTCTACAAATACCCCACTGAGGGTATTACTGTTTTATTGATGTTAAGGCAAGGAACATAACTGCAGGGGCCCAGACCCCCCTGCAAAATTGGAGGCTGTGCCATTATTAATAGGTTTTTCATTACAATTTTATTTAAAAAAAAATCTCATCTTTTAAAATTGGCTTCAATTCTTGTTTAACATATATACATACTCCTCCTCCTTTCTTATTAAATCTTTTATGTCTAAATCTGGAGTATCTTTCACTATTCACTATCCATTCATGTGAATTATTTATCCATGTTTCTGCAATATCTCACATCATACCTTTCCTTTAAAGCTATTAGTTCTAGTTCCCCAGTTTTTACAGCCATACTTTTGTAAACATACATTTTAGATTGAGGAGCTCTCATCCTGTTTGACCTTTATCTATAAATGATCTCAGTAACTGAACAATTATGGGGGAGTGTTGCCTGCAGAAGGAAATTCATCCTGTTTGAGCTCGTTGGTACCACAGTAATTGTGAGTACCAAAAGAATCAATTTCAAAATCAAGAATGCAAATCTAACAATAATTAATCATCCATTCTAACAAACAAAAATAAAAATCTTCATTTATTCATCTTCATTTTGTCACCATTTGATCTCCTTTTATTGATTTTTAAGGGATAATAACGCTAAAATATAAATGCATCTAAATGGATTGTTTAATAGATTGTCAAATGCCCAGCTAGCAGATTAAAGGACAACTGTGGTCTCAAAACAAGTAAGGGTTAAATAAAAGCCTGCAGTATTTATTTTAAAATGAGCCAACAATCACATCTCTGGCTGGAGCCTGTGAGAAATTACATTGGGGTGAATCTTCAAACTTCCTGCTTCCAGTAGGTTAAGTGACATCAGCCTTGCCTATCCGCCCCGGGGGAGAAGCATGCTCAGTTAAGACTTAATGCTGGGGAAATCAGGAAGTACCTGGGGAATAAATATACAGTTGAGAAGGGGAGCCTATTAATGCAGGCAGAGGCTGCTCACATGACTACAAGCTGGTGACATGGCTGAAAACAGGAAGTGTTCAAGCAGGAAGTAATATTGCTGAACCTTTCCAGCAATAACTTCTCACAAATTTTATCTAGAGATGTGATTTAGGTTTTATTTTGAAGTTACGATGGAATGCTTTATATATAATCCTTACTAGTAGACAGAACTGTGTTCTGGAAGAACTCAAGAACACAATTACCCTTTAACCCTTTCCCTGCCACAGATCGTATATTCACGATCTGTGCAGTGAATACTCAAACTGCCACAGATCGTGAATATACGATCTGTGGCTTCCCCCCTCCCAAAAATTCCCCCCCCTGCTAGGGCCGATCGGGGGGCAGCATTCAACTGCCCCCCTAGCCCCCTCGACCCCCCCTCAGTTTGGTGCAAATTCGAGGGGGGGATCAGGAGATATCCCTACCTTTTCCTGCATCAGCCGGTCCCACGAGGAGGAAGTGAGGAGGAGCTCTTCAAAGACCGAAAGGGAGACCCCGGTGACTCACAGAACTTCCTCCTTCACCGGGGTCTTCCCATAGAGTGGTGTAAGACTGACACCTAGTGGTCTAGTGGAGGTACTGCATTTAGGTCATGCTGCAGTCCCTGGTATAGCAAAAGCTGTCAAGCTGACAGCTTTTACTATACATTTTGTGAATGGAACTCAAAGGATTTTTTCTAAGTCTTTGCTACTTAGCGAAGACTTAGAAAAAAAATGGGGACAGAGATCAAAATTTGGTGATCACTTCTGATCACCAAATTATTGATCGTTGCCAATGAATGAAAAATCACTTCCTGGAAAATGATTTCCGGGAAGTGATTTTTCCGATCGGATTTCGAATGGGAAAACGGGCATTTATGCCCGTATTCCAAGTTCGGTATCATTCCCTAAGATGATTTGATGATCATCTTTGGGAATGATCCCCCAAAAAAAGGGGAAATGCACACAAAAAAATCTTAAAGTGATACACACACCTTTTTTTTTTTTTTACCCTAAAACTATAAATAAGCAAAAAACTTTGTCTTCTCCAATCTTCCCAATGTCCCAGGTGATATCGGTAAAGTAAACGCAGATCATTTATTTGTTGGATTTCAAGGGAAACTAAGCCTATTTTAGTAGGAAATTTTGCAGAGGTACCAAAAAAAGACCGTATTGATTTATTAGGATCAGTAAAGTGTGCAAAAACTTGTGTGACTCTCCGTACTAACTGGTTTTCCACTAAAAGGGGGAGTGGAGATAGGGGTGGGGGGTGGGTTGTGGCGTTTTTTAATTTTTTCTTGTAATTGCAATTGCGCATGGATCCCATTTGAGCTAGTTGGTGGCCCCGTCTCTGTTTGCACCCACCCTTATGGCATACCGTTTGATTCAGGACATGTGGGAGATTGCCGTTTAGTGGGTTTTTTACTTGCCGAGTGGGTTTAGGTAGGATTTCAACCATTGAGTCCTCTTATTTTATTTTTTCACAAAATCTCCTAAAAGCACGGAGTTCTATGGATAACAGCGCCTGGAATTCTTCATGTATATACGAAAGCATGATACCATCACGTAGCTGAAGGTGTGTAGCTTCCAAAAATATATAGTTTGTGGGGGGAATTTCCAAGTTGATTAGGCTGTTCAAATTACAGAACACTTTGATTTTTTTCTTGTAATTGGACTTGTGCATGCGTCCAATTTGAGCTAGTTGGTGGCCCCGTCTCTGTTTGCACCCACCCTTATGGCATACCGTTTGATGCAGGATATGTGGGAGATTGACATTTAGTGGGTTTTTTTGCTTGTCAAAAGGGTTTAGGTAGGATTTCAACCCTTGAATCATCTTATTTTATTTTTCACAAAACCTCGTAAAAACACGGACTTCTTTGGATCAGTGGGTCTGGAATTCTTCATGTATGTATGAAAGCATGGCATTGTAACATAGCTGAAGGTGTGTAGATTCCAAAAATATATAGTTTGTGGGGAGAATTTCCATATTTCGGGACTGCTTCCTTAGAAAAAGTGTAGGCTGTTCAAATTACAGAGCACTTTGATTCTTTCTTGTAATTGCATTTGTGCATGCGTCCCATTTGAGCTAGTTGGTGGCCACGTCTCTGTGTGCATCCACGCATATGGCATAACGTTTGATTCAGAACATGTGGGAGATTGATATTTAGTGGGGGATTTTATTTGTGGGGGGCATTTCCAAGTTTTGGGGCTGTTTGAAATTACAGAGCACTTTGATTTTTTCTTGTAATTACACTTGTGCATGTGTCCCATTTGAGCTAGTTGGTGGCCATGTCCCTGTGTACATCCACGCATATGGCATACCGTTTGATTCAGGGCATTTGGAAGATTGATAATTGACAAGTTTTTTTTACATGACATGGAAATTTGCCATGATTTTTAACTTTGAATTGTATTTTTATACATTTTTCCTGAAAATCTGGTAAAAAAGCGAAATTTTACATGAAACTGCGCTCATACCATTGGTGGTATGCATAAAAGAATCACACCATTGTGTAGCTGAAGATGTGTAGATTCCAAAAATATATAGTTTGGGGGGGTATTTCTAATATAGAGGGGTGTTTAGTCTGACAAATCTGAAAAGTTGCTGTAATTGGGCCATTGTTCATTGGCTCACTTTGTGGCTAGTTGATTCCACGTTTGCGTGTGTAACCATACATAGGGCATACTGTTTGATTCGGGACATTTGGAAGATTGATATTTGGTAACTTTTTTTTACATTACTTGTAATTTTGGCATGATTTCTACCTTTGAGAGTGTTTTTTTCCAAATTTTTTAGAAAATCTGCTAAAACTGTGAACTTCTACGAAGAACTGCGCCCACACCATTGATGGTACGAATGAACAAACTACAGAATTTCGTAGATAAAGGTGTGTGGATTTGAGAAATATATGGTTTGTGGGGGTTGTTTTGTGGGGAAAAATTGCAGACTGTTCAAATTCAGATTTGGCTGAATATTTTTGCTGTTTCTGAGCCATCGTGCATTGTCTCACTTTGTGGATTTTCGCTTCCACGTCCGCGTGTGTAACCACACATATGGCATACCGTTTGATTCAGGACATTTGGGAGATTGATATTTAGTAGCTTTTTTTTACATTCCATGAGGTTTTGGCATGATTTCTACCTTTTGAAGTTGGTTTTTGTTCATTTTTTCAGACAAATGCGAACTTCTACGAAGAACTGCGCCCACACCATTGATGGTATGAATGAACAAACTACAGTGTTACATAGCTGAAGGTGTGTAGATTTCAGGAATATATAGTTTGTGGGGGTTATTTCTAAGTTACGGGGGTGTTTTGTGGAAAAAACTGCAGACTGTCCCAATTCGGAATTGGCTAAATATTTTCGCTGTTTCTGAGCCATCGTGCATTGTCTCACTTTGTGGCTTTTCGCTTCCACGTCCGCGTGTGTAACCACACATATGGCATACCGTTTGATTCAGGACATTTGGGAGATTGATATTTAGTAACTTTTTTTTACATTCCATGAGGTTTTGGCATGAATTCTACCTTTTGAAGTTGTTTTTTGTTCATTTTTCAGACAAATGCAAACTTCTACGAAGAATTGCGTCCCACGCCATTGATGGTATGAATGAACAAACTACAGTGTTACATAGCTGAAGGTGTGTAGATTTCAGGAATATATAGTTTGTGGGGGTTATTTCTAAGTTACGGGGGTGTTTTGTTGAAAAAACTGCAGACTGTCCAAATTCGGAGTTGGCTAAATATTTTTGCCGTTTCTGAGCCATCGTGCATTGTCTCACTTTGTGGCTTTTCGATTCCACGTCCGCGTGTGAAACCACACATATGGCATACCGTTTGATTCAGGACATTTGGGAGATTGATATTTGGTAACTTTTTTTTACATTCCATGGTGTTTTGGCATGATTTCTACCTTTTTGAATGTTGTTTGATGTTCATTTTTTTTGAAAATCTGGTAAAAGTGCAAACTTCTACGAAGAACTGCGCCCACACCATTGATGGTATCAATGAACGAACTACAGCGTTACATAGCTGATGGTGTGTAGATTTCAGGAATATATAGTTTGTGGGGGGTATTTCTGAGTTGGGGGGGTGATTTGTGGAAAAACTGCAGACTGTTCAAATACAAAACTGGCTAATTTTTTTTTGCTGCTACTGACATTTGGCACTGGTCACGCTCTGGGTTAGTTGGTAGCCATGTCTCTGGGTACACCCATGAATGTGGCATACCGTTTTATTCGGGAGGGGTTAGGCTTTCATATTTGAGATGCGTTTGAACTTTCCTCCACAGTTTTTAGCTGAAATTCGCATTTGATTTTGTCTCTGATTTTACAGTTGAGGAAAAAAAGGAAAATGTGAGAAAACAACTTACAATTGGACGAAGAGCTGCGTCCGGGTATCTGCATTTTGATCAAAACTTACCTCACTCATAAAATCCTGCGGGTGTGTAGTTTCTAAAAATATCTCACTTGTGGGGATATTTTAGTTAATTTGGTAGATATTCTATGTTAACTGTCAGTAGTGGTTATACATTTTAATTTGGTGTAATATTCTTGAAGGTGCAGTTTTAGTTTGGGGGAGTCTCCTGTACAGGAAAAGTGGGGTACCTACATATATCTGGTATCGTTGTACTCGGGAGTATCAGAGCTTTTAGAAACAGTAAGATTTTTGTGTGTAACCTTAAGATAACTATAAATAAAAATGGGAAAAATCCATGAAAATTTGCAAATTTTTCATTTTTTTTACATATTTTACCCATAATTCCAGTAAAATTTCCAGAAAAGTTACAAAATACTGTTACCATGTTAAAGTACACTTTGTACTGAAAAAAACAATGTATAATATTCCTGATTTACTGCAAGGTTTCCTACTGTAAAATTAGTCTAAAGCGATTGAGGGCAAAATCCTGAAAATTCTTCTGGCAGTTAACGCAAAAAAAATGAAAATCTCCTGGCAGTGAAAGGGTTAAGGGGGAGATGCAATAAATTTCGCATTCGCAACCTACCTGCACTTGTTTACACAATGTATTTACCCCTTTGCCACCGTTTATATAGAAGTCCCTAATGAAGACTATCAATGTGGTCATTGGATAATGATATGTACACAGTCATATTGAGTCATAAGGAAGCAATTTTCTTTACTTGAAATCATCTAAAAAGAATGTAGTCTCTACAGGAAATAGCAACAAGTAAATAACAAGTACAAATCTAGCTGGAAACTCATTAAGGAGACAACCATTGCAAGAAGAATGTTACATTTTACTCCTTTTTAAGATGCCTAAGGGAAACATACCGGGGTCTAAATCCAATTTATTTGCTCCCTACTGCATAAGCTTTTGTAAAGAAATCTTACATGTCCTTTAGCATCTGGAAATTAGAAAAAAGGACACACCTCTGGGTCTCATAAAAAAAAAACTTTATTGAAGCTCACACAATACTAAAACCATGTGTACATCTTGTGCATCATCTGATGTGTTTCGGGGACCACCGATATGTACAGGTGGTGCATAGACTGCAGATAACACACCCGGAAGAGACCTTCTCCTGCCTGGATGCCTGGAGTGACTTTTACTCTCTCTGTTTTGGTTCTTTAGCATCAGACATTAAAGATTAGACAGAGAATAATTTACAATGTTCATGTATTTTATTTATTTAGCTTAACCAGAGCATGTAGTGATATACCTAATTATAGAGGATGTGCTTCATTGTTGGGCTTCCTGTGATTTCAGTAATTGTGTTTAATTGCAGTTCCTGGTGGAACTTTTATATTGATGATGTTTACCTCAAATTGTTGGAATTTCTCCTGTTTCTACTAGTCAAGAAGTGACGTGGTTTTCTTCACTTTTGACATTTGTTTCAGGCTTTTCTATTCTTCCAAATCCTAACAAGGGCAGGTGGAAATGGCTGTATTTTCCTGAATTTTGAATTTAATGGAATACTCCAAAACAAAATTGTTGGTTAACTACATTTTTCTCTTTTTCCTGCAGTGGTTCTAGGCAGTTTATTTTACCTGTGATGTTATTAATTTAACAGACTCAACCCAGGGTATCATTGCTGATTCTGAATGCTTAAATATAGGTTCTAATTCTTTTAGTCAAACTGTCATCTGCATCCAGGATTCCAAATAGCAAAATCCTGCAGGTCTGAGAATAGACCCAGGCAAACCTGTCACATAGTGTAATCCAGATTTAACAGCAATATTAAAGGGCATGTCCACCCCCAAATCTACAATTTAACCCACCACTGGCCCCACTGTGTAGTGTAGAAAAATCCTTACTTTACATCCCTGCTCCAAATGGCTGCCCTGCAATGTCCCTCCAAAGTCCAAAAAAGTGAGCAGGAGCCTGGCCGAGTCCATATAGGACTCTGCCTCCTGTCTCTCCTCCGGGAGAATTTAGACATGCTCAGTGCAGCCCCCCCTCCCTCTCTCTCTCCCGTTTCTCTCTCCCTCCCACTAGCTCCAAATCCCTTTGCTGCAATGTAGGGCTCCCTCACCCACCCCCAACCACTATAGTTATTTGCAGCAAAGCTTAGCCGATCTATACTTACTTTGCCTGTTTTCCCTGGCGTTCTGTACAGCCAGAAGCCACGTCCATGATTTGCTGCCTTCAGCCAATCACGGACGTGGCTGCCGGTCCGGCCCCCTGCTTGCAGTTTCATGCGAGCAGAGGGCCGTGTCAGATCACCAGGGAAAAGAGGCAAAGCAAGTATAGATCTGGAGAGTTTTGCTGCAAATAACTATAGTGGTTGGGGGTAAGTGAGGGAGCCCTACACTACAGAAAAAGTTTACAATAGGGGTGAACATGCCCTTTAAACAACCTAAAACCATATAGAGGATCCAGATTAATATGCTATGTTCATACTTAGTTCATACTTCATTAGTATTTACCACAGCAAGGTCCAGATTTACAGTTGCTATGAAGTTAGGACTTGGGAACACAGGCTACTGATTAGCTTTATAGGTTAAGGTGAGATGGGGTTAAAGGAGCTAAAAGCTCCCCACAGAGTATAAAATGAAATAGAGCCTTCTTATAACAGAAGGTACCTCACAGCCTCATGTTATAATAGCATTGCCCTAATAATCTAACATTTAAACACATATTTCTCCCTCCAAGCTACATACAAAATATCTTGCTTTATATCCTTTTTCTTTCTTACACATCACTTCCTGTGTCAGTAAGCACAGAACCTTGCTGACAATACCCACTTCCAAATCTTTAATAAATAGATGCAATAGAAGCGTCCCCAACACAGAACCCTGTGGCACTGTGATATACTTTATATACATTTATTGATGATCATTTAAATGGTAATAGTGAGATTCTGGGTGTTAATGCCAAAACCTTTATGCTTGGCCACCTGTAATTATTCCTCTGGGAATAAAACACAAAAAAGTGTTTATGGTACTAACACCCAGGATAAGAAGTTCATGCAGAATAAGAGAATTCCCCTTATCATGAATTATGGCATTGGTAGTGACAGGGTGGGCTGTGCAGTGCGTAAACATTGGCACTTACTCAAAAATTACATAGACATTAAAAGAGTTACAGGAAACCCCTTTGGTCTCATACAGAAGGGGACATACGATTGGGAAACAGATAGTTAGATCAGAATTTAGAACACAAAAGCCTAGTCAAGACACTTTTCTGGACTGCAAACATGTGGGCATGAACCCCTTCTTACACTGCACGCAATGCAGATTTATAAAAAGGGGGAGCCTTTAATCATCCAGTGTAAGGAATCAGTTTTAAAATTAAAAAGTATATTACGTGTGACACCTCGTATGTTGTGTATGAGCTGTGGTGTCCTTGCCAGTTGCTATATGTAGGGAAGACTATGCAACCCCTTAAAGCAAGAATATTACAGCACAGATCCAGCATCCATCTCAAGAATGAGAAGTTTCTATTGTTAAAAACATTCTAAAATAATGAGGCACAAGGATTCGCAATTGCAATTTATGGCATTGGATGATTCCATCAAGGGGTTGTGATCGAGGACTCAAGCTCAAACAGAGGGAGGTCTAGTGGGAGCCAACAGTATCACCATCCTTATAAATCCTAAGGTCAAGGTGATCGATCTCTTCTTTGTATACTGAGATGGTGAATTTTACCGGGGAATCTTTCCTATTTAGAGTCTCCACGAATTCCACACACTCCACTTCTGACCCCTTCCACAAGATAAACAGGTTGTCAATATACCTTTTGTAGATGAGTATTTTGCTGGGACATAAAGGAAGAATGTGTTCTGTTTCAAATCTCTCCATGTATAGATTGGCGAAGGATGGCCCAATATTAGATCCCATGGTCGTTTCCGCTATTTGCTGGTAGAAGGAAGACTCGAATCGGAAGTAATTATACTATTATACATTCCCTTTCTCAAGTGCAACCAAATACAAACAATAACAGTGCTTAAATAGGGTGTGAGAGTTAACTAGACCACAATGCTCCTCCCTTTCCTTCAATTATCTAAAGGGAGTGAGGAATTAAAGGGAAAGTATTACTAATAGGGCATGAGCAGTACATAAACTGACAACAATATATAATATGTGTTAACATTTTAAAAGCAGAGTAAAAAAGTCCAAATGTTGAGTATATCAATCCATAAACTTTCTATCAATCGTAAATGTCAAATTAATAAAGTGTCCTGTGCTCCAACGAAAGAGTAGGAAAATAACCAACAAGCGAGGCTCTTTAAGTCTAGGGAACATGTCCAAAAAAATCCTTAGCGTAGTCCCAAAGAGTCCAATGCCTTATCAAACACATATTCAAATAAGTGAGATAAAGTGTCAAGTGTTGTCCAACTTCCGGTTAAAAAGTGAAGATTTTCATAATGATGACATAAAGTGTTCAACTTCTTTGGTATTTCTGTGCATACGAAGTAAAAATGCCAAACCTATACATTCTTAAAAATGTTACAAAATTAACAGTGGACTAAAATGAATACAAAATAACACCTAAAAAGAGCTATCAGTGTTTAAATGACCACATAATAAGCTGATAAGATAACGTTGTAGAACCATATAATAGGAAACTGCCATCAAGTGGCCTATCCTAAATAAATTACCTTGCAAAAAAGGGGACTATATCATATTTCTTCTATACATATATACCATGAAATAATCGTAATCTATGTTACCGCATCTCGACGGGGACTAACTGTTCTATATTTTGCTGTATATCACAGAGGGATCTAAATTCAATATCTGTATCTGCAATGAAAAAAGAATAACCGTATTATATTACATTCACAGAAAACACGATATGTTGCATTGATCATTTCACCCTTTAGGTTTTTCCGTATTTAATCTTTTAAAGACTGACGTAAATGCGAATAGCATTGCAGGATCGAAACAAAGTAAGACGCACGCCTTTGTGTTACTGGATTCCCCTAATTTGTGTGCTACTAGAAGCACTGCTGGGTACCACCTGACAAAGGTGCATTGGTACTTGGCTATACACCTTTTCATCTTTTTATATACATATGATACCATAAAAAGCTGTTGCTCAACTCCACACTCAGTCAACCTTTCCAAACAGGAGCTGCTCATTGAGGTTCCCCTGCAAAGCAATGAAACAATGTACACACACAGCTACAACTGTACCATGAAACTGAATACACACAAGCAGATGAATAAACCATAACTTTTAATCCTATAACATAAAATCAGACAGGCATGGTTCAGAAGTACCTGATGCATTTTATGTCAACTGAGTCATCATGAAACGTGTCAGGTGCTTTTGAACCATGCCTGCCTGATTTTATATTATAGGAATAAAATTTTAATACATTTTAATCATCTGCTCATGTGTATCCAGTTCCTGATACAGTTGTAGCTTCTCTATGTGTGTACCTTTTAATCTAAAAACCTATTAACTGTTATTTCTGTTCTCATTGTTTCATTTATATTTGCATATTTGTGTTTCAAAATAACATTTTACTATCCTCTTTAGAAAGCCACAGGGCAAATTTTTTAGGGGCAGATAAAAGTATTTGGGGCCGATTTACCCAGACTCGTTGGGCAAATATATGGAGTTAAAATCGAACTAACCGGTTCGCTACCGGTTAGCGTGACTTTATCTCCATATTAGTGTCAGATGCGCGGTTACGCAAAAATCACCCGCACATCCGACGCTCGCTACTTAATATTGTGTTTGTCCTAGTTTTACCGCTAGGTAAATCCCTTACCGGGATTCATCCAGATTCGCAAACGCAATAGTGCGATAGTGGATCTGGGTAAATAAGCCTGTTAGTCTATAAAGGAAGTATCAGTATTTAGAATAGTGTTAATATTTGTTTGCATGCATAATTTCATGTAATGACAGCTGCTAAAATAGCAACCAGACAGAAGAGGCTAAACAATCAGCAAACCCCTACATCTGTGTGAGTCATAGAAACTATATGAGAAATATATCTGCTTTTATCGGCCTTTGTACTAAGCCACAGAGAAAACAGATGATTGCCTGGGAAGAGGTGTGAAATCAAAATGAGTTATTTGTTACTGAAGAGGCCCTTGTCTGTGTTCATTCTGTCTCAGTTAGTCATGGATGAATGCGGTACGTTTCCTCAGACGGTGAAATCAACCATCTGTTCTTATCAAACTTTGCTTAGAAAACATTTGAAAAGGGGTAAAGATTAAAAAAAATGATGAATTCTTCCTTCCATGGTTGATAATTAGTGCTTAGCTTAGATTGCTAGTGAATACTAACAATCATTTGAAACTATATGTGCACCTTTCTTTAGAACTTTGTGTAGTACCAAAAAATTTTGGATTTTCTTTGATTTTTAAAAGCATCCAGACCTGTTTTAAAATCCAATTAACCAACCAGTTCAGTCTTCTGGAAGACTAAAGCTAGCCATTCATGGGCCATTGGTTTTCCGATCGGATTTACAATCTGCTGAAATGTTTGGAAATCTGATCGGAAGAATCTATCGTAATTCCCCACCTTGTGCTTACGATCTTCTATAGATTTCAGCTTAAAAACTGCAAAAGATAGTTTCTAGAAGGGGGTCAATGCAAAATTTCCCACCTTGCCCGATCATAGTTTTTTTTTGAAGAAAGATTTAGAACATTGAGCGGTCTATAGAAAACATGGAAAAATTACTTTTATATTCTGATCAATTCGATCTAATTCGCTGAATTGTTTGAACTATCGATCCTGTGTATGGGGGCCTTTAAACTCTTTTCTTTTGATCTTAAGGTGCCCATACACTGGTTACATACCTGTAACATTAGCACAACATTCCTCAACCTGTGGTTGCAGAAAAAGCCTTTCCCCCTTTTAAATACCCTATTGTTGCTGGAAATGTATTTTGTAGCACAACAGGTTAAAAATAGCCTCTTACACCCCCTTGTGCTACAGTAAATATTTTAAACAGTTTATGTTTTTTCAGTTAATTTAGTTGTGTGTGTGTGGTTTGGGGTGTTGCCTGTTTCAAAGAGCACCGGGCTTTTTGTGCATATATAGGAGGAGTCACCCAGAGCCGCAAACCAAGGGTTAAAGGTGAGGACAACACAGTTTTAAGTGATTAAAGTCACGCTAACTAATGTCATTTAGCACAACTTTAAGCCCTTAAACCCATGCTAAATGAACCTGATTGATAGACTTCTGAGATGTAAATCCAGACCTGCATATCCTTCCTCCAAGTGCCTATATTTATATTCCGATCTTAGATTATTTTATATCCTGTCCCTTTGATGATTATTATAAATTTAGTGGCCCTTTTAGGTCTATTATGTGCTTTTTGTAACCAGAATCCCAAAACTGCACTATAATTGGTTCCTAGCCATTTATTTTTAAATGTTTGATACAACAAAGTCTGGTTACTACTAGCACTTTTAGATCCTTCTTCAGCAGACTCAGATATCAATGTTTTATTTAGAATGAATAAATACATTTTTTTTACCTTACATTCATGAACACTGAATCTCATTTTTAAATTTGGTGCCAACTTCGCCAAACTGTGTTGATCAGTTGTACCCCAGATGTAGCCTGCAGGCTCAGTTAGGGCAAGGCCCCACTAGGCAGTGCACACGAATTGAGGAAGTGCAGTCACAATGTAACGCGATTCATGTGCGCGGCATTGCATTGCATGCTATGCGCACCAAAAATGCTGATTGCATGCTCCACCAAAAGGGTAAAACTTGCAGCGCAGGGCACTGGAGACAGTGGGGCGATCCCCATCCTCTTCTATTGGTGTGCGCTGAGTGTTGCGCTAATACAGCGCACGCCAGAATAGCCTAGTGGGGCCTACAGTAATACAAATTAAGAATTAATTGGAAATGTCATCATTGCAGATTCTAAAAATGAAATGACCCCTGGTAGCAATTGATCCTCAAAAATTCTACAGCTTACACAGTGGACCAAAATATAAACGATTTTCTAAATTGCAACTGAAGTCACAGTGCTGACTGTACTGTGCACATTTTAGTAACAAGCACAGCACATGGCACATAACATTTAGTCATAATGTATCATTTTAGGTTAGCCATACAGTATAACATAATTGTCCAATGAGACCAATTAATGATTCCCCAGAAACCAGGTAATGATTTATGTACCACATATAAAGACCAATTTGCTTAAAAAAATTGATCTGTGTGTGGCCTCCCAAAAGCTGGGTCAGGTGCTAGGTGCAAGGAAAGTACCAGTTGAAATGCATCTGTGATCTGCTAAAGATGTAGCAACACACAGTTCGAGCTAGTTCCCTATATTGAGTACAGGAAAGATTGTTTAAGGCTGCTAGACTACAATACAGGGAGCTGACCTCAAAAAAAAAGGACAATTATTGGTCCGTACTGACCATTCACAAGGTCAATGGTGAACTTTCATTGGCCTTGGAAATGGCTTTGTTTCATACACATGTAGCAGTTAAAGGCCCAGGATCACCCCTCATTAGTACTGTGTGTACCCAGCTTTAAGTTAGATACACACAGTACTGATGAAGCTTTACTAGTTGCATGCATAAAACATTATCACTATGTGTTTTGCAGCATACTCATTAACAGGTGAACACTAGGGACTGTGTGTAGCTACATCTTTAGCAGATGGAATCTTACATATATAGTCTGTGATTAGCCAAAGATCTGTAGTGTGTCCCCCCAGAAGTTCTCTACAGTCTCAGACTTGTTAATGTTTCTTTTTTTAAAAAGTTTTCCCCCATACTAGTCCTGCCTCTGCCTGCCTGCCCTCACATTTCCTGCTACAGTATGATAAAATTTATAATACCAGTCACTGTGGGCAACTTGCACGCACCAGTCACTGTTAGCAACTTGCATGTACTATTCAATGTGGGTATCTCATGTAGCAGTCACTGTGGGCAAATTGCATGTACTAGTCACTGTGGTCAAATTGTATGTAGCAGTCACTTTGGGCAACTTGCATGTACCAGTTACTGTGGGCAACTTGCATGTACCAATCACTGTGGGCAACTTGCATGTACTAGTCACTATGTGCAACTTATATGTACCAGTCAGTGTAGGCAACTTGCATGTACACATCACTGTGGGCAACTTGCATGTACCATCACTGTGGCCAAATTATATGTACCAGTCACTCTGGGCAACTTGCATGTACCAGTCACGGTGGCCAACTTGCATGTCCTAATCACTGTGGGCAACTTGCATGCACCAGTCACTGTGGGAAACGTTTATGTATTAGTTACAGTGGGCAACTTAAATCTAACAGTCACTGTTGGCAACTTGCATTTACACATCACTGTGGGCAACTTGCATATACCATCACTGTGGACAAATTATATGTACCAGTCACTCTAAGCAACTTTCATGTACCAGTGAATGTGGACAACTTATATCTATCTGTCACTGTGGGCAATTTATATTTACCAGTCATTGTGGGCAATTTGCATGTACTAGTCTGGACAACTTATATTCTTTTTTATGGGGCACTCTGGCACATATATTACCACCCTCTATGTGGCATTTATATGTCAGCCATATAAGTCAACACTGGCTGGTGAACTGGAAGGCTGACTTTACAGTGTCCGCTGAACTAGAGGGCTGACCTAACAGTGTCTGCTGAACTGGAGGCCTGGAGGGTTCAGCAGCCACATTTAGGTCAGCCTTCCAGTTCACCAGCCACTGTCATGTCACCAGCCACTGTAAAGTCACCCCTTCAGTTCTCTAGCCAGTGTCAGGTAACCCACCACACCCACAGCCATGCCTACCATGCCTACATCCTCATTCACTAGTCACATGATCAGAAATCCGACCTACTTTTATGGCAGAAGCAATTGAATTGCCACCTTTTATGGCAAATATGTATGTATAAATGCTTCAAATTTCAGGACAGTGTAGACTAAATAATAAGGGCATGTCCTTGGTAGAGTTTAGGCACAACTGTAAATAAGCATTTTTTGAAGGACAAAGTATGCTCTATGACATTTTGGAAATGAAAGCAATTAACACGAAGACAGGCAGAATGGGCTGATTATTTCCTGATGGAGTTGGCTGCCCTTTTCTCTTGCCTTTTTTCATGCCAGACGGACAGAGAGCATCAGATGGGAAACTTTGTGGCTGTCTCGAAATCAGAGAGCTGGATAAAGATTATATTAAGTAGTCAGCATGGGGTCACTGACAAACTATCAGAACACCTTTAAATAAGATGTATTAAAAACAAAACAATGTGTCCTGCCTGCAGATGTTTGAATATATCCTACAAATTGGTATGGTCTTAAAAGTTGGTTTGTAAGTAAATAATTTTATTACTGATTATTTTTCTATTATTTGTAAGGGTGTTTGTTCACCTCCTGCACCATCATGCACCATCATGTCTGCCAGTCGCTTTCCTTCCTTCTTCTGTGCTTTTTGGTTTTAGCCATTATGGCTTCTATTACAGAGACCCCAGAAAGAAAGTGCAAAGTAGAACTAAACGGGGAAACCCATTTAGTAGCTGCCTCAGGGGAGCTATAAGAAGTACTGGGCTTGATTAAATATACACTTACCTGGGGCCCAGATTCTATTGCTTTAGAGGCCCTCAGGTTGGCAAAATGCTATAAAGGAAGGAGGTCGAACCCGTAAGAAGGACTAAGACTGGAGAGTACATCTGATTTTACATTTTAGCTTTGAGGGTATTTTCCTTGTTTAATGCAGACATGCTCCTGAGACAATAAAAAAGAGATGGCATAGCTTTATGCAAAATGTCAGCTCTAATGTTCTGTCTTGAAGTCACATACTTAGTTATAAATAAATGTTATTTAACTGCTCAGCAGATGCGTATTTCCTTTTTAGGGGCTTTGATCATTGACAAGTCTATGATAGAAAGAGAAAATGTGTCTACTATAAATTCTCCAGGATGTTTGCTTTCCAAAACTGTATAAACTTCAGGTTACATTATTGATGGAGATACTAGCATGTATAGTTTTTGTACAGACATGTACAATCTACTATTCCATTGTACTTTTTGTATTTTGATGTCTCCTGGAGCCACAAGTTTAATTACAGTTATGTATATGTAACATTAGACTTCCAAATGTGTGATACATACAGGGAGATGTGATATCCATGCTAATGGGAAAGTGACTGCAAAATTATGTACCAGGTAATATCAAGTTAGCATGGATTTAGCACTAATTTTACAGGACCTGCACCATTTTCTGTGTTCTTTTAAAATAATGCACGGCACCTGATGCAATAAGTGAAAAGTTAACTTTAGCTTGAAATATAATACCTTAACAACTGGTTCATTAAAAACCCTGCAACCCAGCACTGATTAATTTTCTTCATTACTTCAATGCACTAATCATTTGCGAATGTTCATTGAAGGATAGATGAAAAGTGAGCAGCCCCAGAAAAAATTCTTTGCATCTCCCTGCTAGTGCTCTAAGAAATTTTGTAATATATAATTACTATTTGTATTCTGTTGTTCAATTCTAAATGTGTTAAGACATGGCCTGGAGGCCTCAGGTGGCAAATGAACAACCCTGTAATGTTAATGGAGTGTACGACCAGAATTGCCCCCTTTCTAGGGGGTTTTTGTTTACAGAATGCAAAGTGTGGGTGTTTATTTTCTGGCGGTTTTCTAGAGCAAAGATATACATTTACTAAAGGTGGTTCCCAGTTAAAGATGTATGGAAAATTTAAAACATATATTTGGCCAAAATAGATTACTATTTTATCAAACCGGCTGCCACTGAAAGTTCTATGAACTTTTTGCATAGTCATGGTGCAATGTCCAAGCTTCTTAAATGTTGAGAAATATGTAACCCACTCTCCTTCAATTAAAACTACTCCACCTTGGTATTCCAAAGATCACTTGTAAAACCCACTTTTGTGATTGTCAGTATGGTCCAGCTCCACCCGCTTCCTCAGTCTAGGACCTACCCAATGAAAAGTTGTGCTTCTTGCAGACAGCTTCTTCTCATTGGTCAGACCCCAGACACAAGAAAAGGGCAGGGTGGACCATACCATAGATCGCATGATTTGCAATTAAGAACAGGGAGATTCAATAAAAGTTCTTATCGTTTAAAATGGTGATAATTTTGCCCCAACCAATCAAATGTTATTTAACATTTGAAAGCTAATATCTGATTGGTTGGGACAAAATTAGCACCATTTTAAAGATAAGAACTTTTATTGAATAACCCAGTTAGAGTTTAACTCCTCACCCTGAGTAGAGTAGTAACATAGATCTGCAGCAGAATGGCAGAGTACATGGGCGATTGGTACAAAAATAAACCTCACTCCTCAGCACTGTGTAAAACCTCAAACCGCATGCAATTTTATTATAGGGGAATTAAAATAGTAGAATTTGTGAGCTGCAAAAAACATTCAACTTGAAATGTTTCATCTGTTTAAAATGTTAAATGTGCAAAAGATGGTGTCAGATCTTTTTTAATATGCTGGAAATAAAAGCTACAACAAAAGAGGAGACTGAAAGCCCACTTGCAAGCACAGACTCTGTTAGGCACATGTCTAATGTGCCTATTGGTAATTCTCTGACATGGGAGGAAGCTCCTTTAGCCCCTTAAGCCTGCAATTGATGTATCAATGAAGTAGGAAAATTCAAATGGCAAGCTACTTGCTACAGTATAGTTTAATTTGTTTGCAATTTGATATAGTATTTGTAATTGGATCAGAAATGTATTCACAAATGCAGGTTTTTCTAGTAATTAAAGGACAATTATACTCAACTCCCCCTCGTTCCTTTCCCCCCACTCCTGCAAAGTACCTAGGGTGAGGACCTAAAATGCTAAGTCCTCACCTCCGGGTACTGGCACTTTGAGTGACAGGTCGTGAGGCAGCCCTGCTAGGAGGCTTGTCTTCCCATTGGCAGCCTTCCGGGCTGTCACTGACAATGCCAGTGGGGAGGATCTGACCAGAGCGATGAGGGAGATTTCAAGTAAGTAGTGCAGGACTTTTGTAATGTACCCGGAGGTGAGGACTTAGCGTTTTAGGTCCTCACCCTAGGTACTTTGCAGGAATGGATCGGAGAAGTGGTAAGTATAATTGTCCTTTAAGGTATGGATCATTATTTGGTGACCAGTACTTATCATCACATTTAATCTGTCCCAGGTGGAAGAGAATAAATGCTTTCCAGGAAATGAATACACCAAGTAGACTCTAACTTGAAAACGGGCATTTATACCCTTATTTCAGGTACCATTTCACACCCAAAGTTGAACTAAAGCTAGATACACACCTAAAAGATCTTGAAAGATGACAGACAGGATCTGCTAAATCCTGTATGTCATTTTTCATATGATCGGGCTACACACAGTCCTGAGCGCTCCCCCTATGCACAGCATAGGGAGAACACTAGGGACTCTGTGTTCACTCGGCTGTGGCCGACTCCCCTATAGGGAGTCTACCACAGCCAATAGAAATTTTCACTCTTTTCCGAACAAGCGTTTGGCCAACCCAATCGTTCGGCGGGCGCACGCTCGTTGGGAAAACGAAGGTACACACAGTACCAATAAAGCCCCGATACCGTCAGATCCGATTTATGATCATCTTTGTGAAAATTAAAAAACGATTATCTGCACACAAAAAAATGAGTGTTACACACCATGGTATCAACACCTTGGTATTAAAAATGTTGTTATTTATGCATGAAAGCTCCTCTCTTATTTGGATTTGATGATAAATGTACATAATTCTAAATACTTTAGATCTGTCCCTGAAAATAAAAAGGAAATCAAAATATTACAATGATCAAAACTATCAATGGGCAAATGTAGCTTTAATTATTAAAAGATTTTTTCTATGATAAATACACAGAGAATAGAAGTTTGACAGAAGCATCATGAAGGATTTTGAACTTACAGCAATTGAAAAATGTCCCTGTGTTGAAAGTTTATGTGTAGAATTTCTCAGTATCAACCAAAAAGTTTTACAGCCAGTAAATTACTAGAAAAAGATGAATTATTTCTCAGACTGCTATAATGTTTAATACAGATATTTTGAAATATCCTTGGGAACATGTGTTTATCTGAAGCAAAGGTGAGTCTTGCCTGGGGAAATCAATAGGCTAAAAGGTTATCTCCTGCAACCTGTTTATTTACTTACTATTTCTTGTTCCAGAGACTGAACTAATTAATTATGAGGGGAGTTAATCCTGGGCTATTTCTCCTGGAGACTTGTGATGACATCATGACCTTTACCTCTGTGTCTTACATCAAAGCAGCTGCCTGTATTTATGATGGTTTTCATCAATAACAAAATCCCAGCTTAACTACCTATTTGATGCTGAGCCTTTGATGATTTCATTTCAGAAGGAAGGGGTGCTTAACATGGTATACGATTACTTGTAAAATGCTGTCTTGCAAGATTAAGCAATTAGATTTATAAGCAGGTAACAACCTAGGCTGTTTTTATGGGCATACTTATTAACAAGGGTGCAGGGTGTTCAGTGCAACTGAAGGTGGTTATGTAAAAAAATAAATTCTGAAGTTCTAAATCCCAGCTAGAAACAAATTCTGCATAGCCTTTCTAGACAATTAAAAAGTAGAAGCTGGAACACTGACCATATTATGAAGGAGCTGGTTTCCATCTTTAAATCTGCTGGAGCAAGAGAGGGGGCAGAAACTCTAATAAAACCTACTTGTTTGCACATTACTGCGCTGAAGGCTTAGTAGAATGGTTTGTCAGACACGTCAGACATGTATTCTGAGTCAGCAGAAAATGAAAAACTTTATAAAGGTGTAGTATCGCTATTTTGCGATATCACACCTTTAACGGTGGCTATTTTTACAAAAGCAATTGCAGTCTTACATTTACATTATACAATCGCCTATACAATACCATAGTGTTAGTTTAACACTTGGTATTGTAGGGTCGTAAATGTACAGCCATGTACAACCAGAACTTTACAATTAGACACCTAACCTAATAAGGTTTATGTATGTTCTAACAGTTTAATTTTCCTATCACTGGGTACACTTATTCAATAAGAGGTGCAAACATTTCTCAGTGTTAATAGTTTGTAGCAACCAATCAAATGATTTTTTTTTACTGGCCCACCATTTAACAACTGTCAGTTAAATAACATCTGATTGGTTGCTGCAGAATTATAACACGGACACCAGTTTGCACCTCTTATTACAAAAGCCCAGTGTTCCCAGTGATAGGAGAATAAAACTGTATTTGTACAATTTATGTTTGCTGAAATCTTTGTAATCTGTTTTTATAGTGCATAGTATTTTTCAGATGTATGTAAAGCCACACATCAGCGGGCATATTCAATAAGAGGTTTAATTTTTTGCCCAAGCTGTTTATTTTCTTTAACCAATCATATGCTACATTTTTATTGGTCTGCTACAGTTAGAAAACTTTTGATAACATCTGATTGGTTGTTGCAGAATAAGAACATGGAGAAGGCCCTAAATATTGTATTAAAGGACTCCCTAACTAGAGAAACTCTGGCATGTAAATATATTACAGGTGTTTAAGAGGTTTCCTTTGCCCATTAAATTTGAACTTCAAAAAGGTAAATTGGTCAGGTCATCCAATTGAAGAACATAATAGGAATAGTTCATGAGCTAAAATTGAAGAACCATGAATGGGTCAAGAACATAATCTAGTTCATAAACAAAGGGGCACATAACTGATGTAATTTCTAGTAAAGTTACATAACTTCTGATTGCAAATAGAATGAACCTGACATATATAATGTAGAAATCAGAATGTGTGCTTACATGTACTCTTCTATTGCTGAAAGTTGTGTATATAAGACAGATACCTAAGGAAATAGCAAATTGATGTGTGTCAATTTCTGATTTTCCTGCTGTATCAGCTGTGGTTGAATAGGTTTTAAGGTTTTGTACAAGGAATAAGCATCAATTTACTGCATTAGTATTATAATTAATCACATCACACATAAGGAACTAATCTGTGTGATTTATCTTCATGTAATGTCCACACCCTCGTTTTTGTCTTTTAGGATAAAGGGTTTTAAATTTAATATCTGGTTAAACGGAGTAAATGAAACCAATGTCTTTAAGGGGAACTAAAGAATTAAAGTATTTAGGGAATAGTGATAATTATATAGTGTAATTTAATATAGGTTGCAAAAAACAAAAGTGCAAAACTTTTACCTTTAGGAAAGCTAATTTTAAGTTGTTAAAGGAATACCTGTAGGGAAATGTAAAAAAATTAGGTCCTCTCCTACCTGGCTTAATGCCCAGGTAAAAAAAAGAAATGGAAAAAAAGAAAAAGGCATTTAAAAATTTGAAGTATAAAAGCTGCAATAAGGAGTGCAAGAAAGCAATTAAACTAGCTAAAATAGAAAATGAAATACGGATACCAGAACAAAGCAAGTTAAACCAAAATGTTTTTTAAAATATATCAATAGTAAAAAGATGAGGACCGAGAATGTGTACAAACAAACAAGTCAGGGGCGTACTTGCAGGGGCACCCCCCCCCCCGCAAGATTGGAGGCCGGGCCCCTGGCCCCCTCTTTCTGACAAGCCTGCCAAAATCTCCTAAGCCACATACGTGCGATCAGCTGTTTAAAAGACCAGACTCGAACTTCCGTAACTGAACTGGAAGTTACACCACTGAAACAGGTCCATAAATTAAGTTATGTATAAAATGTGTGGAAAATCAAAGCGAAAATCATTGAACACATGAAGAAAAGAGGGTGCAGGAATGTATGGAAAGCCAAAAAAAACCCAACTAAATTCTGTCAGTATTTAGAAAGTAATCTGCCCCCTAGCAGTGCAAATTAATATTAATTAGCTTAGTCCGAACTGATGAACTACAAAAATGTTTCTCATTACCTATTACTCAAGAAACATCAGATGATGGGTAAAGCAAAGAGCTCTCTCTAGCTTATTATTACAAACTATACTGATGACATTGGTTAAAGATGTATTTCTAAGCTACTAAATGATCCACTGATCACAGTTGGGTCCATAATCCTGAAGTGAAAACAACAGCCATAAACCAGCCAAGATTTCTGACACAGGAGTCAGAATTTTTTTTTGCAAGATTTCTGACAGAGGAGTTAAAAGAATAAACAAAAGAGTTCTCTGAGTGCCAAGGACCACTCGGAGAGCATCAAAATACCTGGAATTATCAGGTAAGATGTTTCAAATAGAACTAAAAGTAATGCAACCAAATTACCTCTATGCACACTCACCACACATGACACCACTGCTGAAGAAAAGGCATGTTGAAGCTCATTTCAATTTTGCTGCACAACCTTTATACAAGCCAATGAAATACTGTGAGATTACTATCTAGTAGATTAGACAAAAATATAACTCTTTGGATGTAATTGAACACACCATGGTTGAAAGAAAAATGGCGTTGCACCTCACCCAAAAACACAAAATCAACAGTGAAGTTTGGAAGTGGGGACATCATGGAATGGGGCAGGTTTTCAGCATAAGGCACTGGCAGACCATTCCCCAAGGGAGGGTTCACCTTTGGGAATTCTGAGGTCCTTTAAATAACCCAGACTGCCCCAAACACTCTTATTAAATATCACCAGTGCAAGATCCAGATTCACGGCTTGTATGGGGAAGGACTTGGGAAATAAGATACCAGTCAGCTCTATATAGCTTAAAGCAAGGTGGGCTTAAAGGGACACTGTAGTGAAAAAATGACTTTGCCTCATCTTAATCTATACATTAATACATGTAAGTAGCACATACTCTGAGGTTTGTGTGTCGCTGCATTCCTTAGATACAGTAATTGATTTGCTCAGGCTCAGTATCTCTCCTGCCAATCTTAACCCAACACCTCCTTCCGGACCTCCGGGCTGTCTATAAGGGCAAGCATGCTCAGTAATCACTAAGAGGCAGCATTGGAAGAGGGAATTTCCCATCATACAATTTACATGATTTGCATGAACACTCTGTCCATTCCAGTTATAGCAAAACTGCACCTAGCAGAAGATAGTTCAGATTGGATATCTAAAGATAACTATTTTTTCAGTATAGATGCCCTTTTATACCTGTTACCTTAAAGTAAATGTACAGAAAGTGCTTGCAATAAACTTTGATGTTTGTTGCCGCATTTGAAAGGTCTTTTAACTTATGTGCATCCTGCCACAGACATTCCAGTGGATTATCCAATCTTTTACTTTCTGTATAATGCGGTATCCAAGTTGGTTTTCCTGGCTATGCAAGGGTCTAGGTCTGGGATTTCCAACCTGCAGTTGTTTGGATTTTTGAAAATTACAACTCAGCATTCCTCCATTGCAGAAGCAGAAACCAGGGAATACTGGCAGTTGTAGTTTTCCAACATCTGGAGGGCCACAGGTTGGACATCCCTGCTCTGGGCAATACAGCAATAAATTGTTAGTGGATATATATTTAGTTATCAGATCATCTCATAATTCGTGGGCACTTATAATTAATGTAAGTAACAGGGCTGTGTTAATTACAACCCAATTGTATTTATACTGCAGTGATTCTGACAGCCTTGCTGCATGATTCCAATGTACAACCCCTAACATTCCCTCTGCTGTTTGAGACTGCTTGTCAGAGAATGGTAGAACTAGAAGTGCACCTACATATGTATTAGGCTTGCTCACAATTTTGAAGACTATTTGACTAAAGTAAAGCAAATTCAGGTTCTGCAAACAAAAATCTATTTTTATCATTTATATCAACATGTATGTGCTGTTTATGGACTGCTACACAATGACACAATAAACCAATAAACCTAGGAGCTAAAGATTATTCATTGCTGCAGTCCAACTAAATAACCAACCAATTACATGCAAATCTCTAACCTAAATACAAAGGCAAGACCCGCTAGTTTGACTGCTGATTACCAATTGAGCTTTTCTGAGGATTTTATGAAGTTTTATGGTGTCTCATAAACACACCCTCAAAATCTGATTGGTCCAGAAAAATATTAAATCTGAATAGCGCTTGTATTATTGACCAATCATATGTTGGGGGTGTAGACAGTATAAAACAGCCTGAGACCTTCAGCAAGTCTATTTTAGTAGTAGAGCTGCTACTTTGTTCTGCAAGCATAGCAACTATCAGATGTTTGGTGCCTAACTGAGCTTTCTAAATGCATTAGTTTTGGTGCCTGGTAGGTGCAGTGTGGCAGCTCTCTGTTTTGCTACATCTAATTTATCATTGTTTGGTGCTTGTATAAAAAAAGGTTTCATATAGTTATCTCAGAATTTTGTTGCCATTCCTGATCAAATTCACTGGCTTTGAACAAAATTATTATGGTGTAGTTGAGTTACATCTATCACTTTTTACCCTAAAGACACTCTCTAAGGGCTAGGCCACAGTAGCGCGTTTTGCGTCCGCGATTTTCACTAAAATGGAAAACGCCGGAACGCGAAAATTCCTGCGATTTCTGATCCACATGCGATTGGGCGTCCATTTGCATTTTGGTAACACATGCATTCACCATTTTTTGGTGAGTTAACGCATGCGTTTCCATAACGGAAAACGGCAAAATCGCATGTGCAAAACGCACAAGAATCGCGCACACAATCGCATGTGATAACGCTCGGGGTTTTGTGCGCGATTCCTGTGCGTTGCAGTGTGGCCTCAGCCTAATAGCAGAGGGCAGTCAGGGAATGGTTGGAGTTGTATTTTGAAAACATATAGAGAGTCACAGGTTAATTAGGTAAAACACATGTAGCCAGTCTGAGTTAGAATGATCACAGTATAAAATAAAATCAATTTACAATAACGCAGCCCTGCTAATTACATGAATCTGTCTGTCAGGCTCTGTATAATACAAGGTTTGTTACCATATAACTATCATTTATGGCTTTTACATGTGTGTGGGGAGAGATGGGATAAAAAGTTTTTTCTTTGATTACCGAGTTTCTGAGAGTTTCACCCAGTATTTATTGAAGATTAATTGACTTTATTAATAATTATAATGTGGTACTAGTAGAGACATCTTCAAACTTTCTCTTTGATTTGCCAGTACACGTGTGTCCTGCTTACTCTTAAGGTTCATACACACGTGTGATCGCGGGTCGGCGATAATCGTGCCGTGATTAAACGTTTCGGCCGATAAAGTGGCGATACACGGGCTGATTTATCA
The DNA here is from genome assembly GCA_019447015.1 of Hymenochirus boettgeri. Classification (NCBI taxonomy): domain Eukaryota; kingdom Metazoa; phylum Chordata; class Amphibia; order Anura; family Pipidae; genus Hymenochirus; species Hymenochirus boettgeri. Next base: position 129,124,738 of record CM033469.1, read on the forward strand.
GCTGAAATGGACGTTCATACACATCCCGCGATCGCATGTGTTTACGAACCTTTACACATAGTGGCAGCGTCTGTACTGTTTATATTTAGAGGGATATGGTAATTTACTTCATAGGGAGGACCGTGCATGGGATGTATAGTTTTTTATATGAGGTTTTTAAAAATTTGAATTTAGAATTTAGTTGCCCTTTAACACAGCCCTGTTACTTACATTAATTATAAGTGTCCCCCAATTATGAGGTGATCTGATAACTAAATATATATCCACTAACAATTTATTGCTCTATTGCCCAGAGCAGGGATGTCCAATCTGTGGCCCTCCAGATGTTGGAAAACTACAACTCCTAGTATTCCGTGGTAAGGAGGTGTCGGTTAAGACTGGCAGGAGAGATACTGAGTCTGAGCAAATAAATTACTGTATCTAAATCTGGGTACACACAGTAACGATAAAGCCCTGATACCGTCAGATCTGACGGTATTGGGGCTTTATCGGTACTGTGTGTACCTTCATTTCCGAACAAGCGTGCATTTGCCGAACAATCTTGTTGGCCGAACGCTCGTTCGAGAATGACCGAAATTTTCCATTGGCCGCGCTAGACTCCCTATAGAGGAGTCTGCTGCGGCCGATGTAAACACACAGTCCCGAGCGTTCTCCCTATGATGTGTGTATGCAGATATTTGAAAGATGGCAGACAGGATCTTGCAGATCCTGTTGTCATTTTTCAGAAATCTGTATTGTGTGTACCTAGTTTAAGGAATGCAGCAACACACAAACCTCAGAGTATGTGCTACTTACATGTATTAATTTATAGATTAAGATGAGGCAAAGTAATTTTTTAAGGACTTACCCATCCAACAATAACATAAAGGACTGTTGTGGCTAAACTGGTTTGCTCTGTTTATAAATGTGGGTAGTTATCATGGAAAGGACATACTATAAATAAGAGGTTGGACAGCTGACATTATACAGAAGCTGAATATAACATATTATGCACTCCCACACCATGTAGCAAGATGCTATAACAGGCGTTAACCTATCTAAGCCTGTGTTGGCAGATTCCACACGCAATTTATCATATGTGTTTGGTAACACAGTGGCAAACAGCTTTGTGTACTGATGTTATAAGAATGTCACACACAGCAGTATTTTATGGCACATAGGAACGCACAATCTGATTTGATAACATACAGTAGCAAACCATTCTACTATACTGTGAATCTTTGCAATGGGTTAAAACATGTTTGAGCGACTCTCAGCGCATCACCCTATTTGTTTTGTGAAAGTCCCTGTCTCGGTCTACCATTTTAGATTTAGGAAGGCTTATTTATGGAAAGTGTAGAGAGGTTTCGGAATTTTTTATTTATATATTTATGAATACCATTGGTATTTTTATATAAAGTATGTTTATTTAGAGTAATATATTAAACCCATGCTTTTAAAGAAGTCTTTGCATTGAAGAAACATTACAAAAACAAACATTTTGCGAGTGATTTTGCAGTCCAATGAATATAGTTCTACCACCACTCCCATTACTGTCCAGGCAATATTTTATTGAAAAAAGTGATTGGACCCAGAAGGACGATGACAGTCCTAATGTTAAACTGTGTTAAATAGCAGAAACCACACACTACATGTTTCAGACCCAATTGGCCAAATGTGTCAAGTGCACAGAATATAAAAGCAAAAGGAAGTGACATCATTTAGGTACTGCCCACTTTGTGAGACTCGGTAACAAACATAAATACCATTTTCAAAAACTTGTTTAAAAACCATCTGGTGTACATAAGTGTATTCAGTTAAAATTAAGTGAACCCAGCCACTCGGTCACAGCAAACAGTTGGCCGAGGCTACTATTGCCACGACCGACTGGTCAACCAGTTATAAATGCCAAATGGTTGGCCAGAGTGAAGTGAAGGATGGTGTGTATATAGCTTTATACTTGACAAGGACCAATTGGGTCCAAAACATGTAGTGTGGGGTTTCTGCTATTAAACACAGTTCCCCGTTTGGTCTGGATTCTCTTTTTTCAAGTAATTCTTCAGTTAGTATCTAGATTTCTCCAAATACTTTTTGCCATTTCTATGTTCCAGTCTTAAATGTGTTTCCCATTCTCCTAACTCTATCTTCTCTTATAACCATCAAGTCCAAGAAGCGAAATGTTATGCTTCCTATAAATATGCACTGTAACCACTGTAAGGTTCGTACACACGTGCGATCGCGGGTGGACACTTTATTTGCCGTTCGTTCGGGGATCATTGCCCTATCCGCCGGGTGGATCTCCGAATGAGTGGCCGTTTCAGCCTATAAAGTTCCCATACATGGGTCGGCACCCGCTATCGCACGTGTGTATGAACCTTTACTCCTACTGGTTCCTTTTGTTTATTAGTATACATTTATTACTGTCCCTTTGGCTTTGTATTTAAATCTAAGCAGTTTCCTCTATTGTCTTACCATTGGTGGGTAAGTGGACTGTGGGCCCACCGGGGGATTCCCCTGTAACTCTGTGGGCTAGACTAGCCAGACTGACTATACTAGCCAGAATAGAGGGGCTAGAACAGAAAGATGCAATAGTGATGCAATACATTTTGTGATGATTTTGCACAAAAGCCCCAACAAAAGTTCACAAATTATCTATCGCAAAGTTCTGGTAAACTTTAATGAAAGGTACTTATTTCACCCATATTGTCAAAACCTCTGCCAAAAAGGGATAAAAGGTGGCCAATATTTATCATTAAATATCTATTAAGAAATGGATGTAATGAAGGGCTGGTGTTGGGGGCAAATAAAAGCCAAGTGGCCATTTAAAGGGTATCTCCACTCAAAAACTAAAGTTGGGCCATTTTGATTTATTGAAGAACGGGAAGAAATCGATCAGGAGCCAGAGGGAAAGATAACAAACTTACCCGATCGCTCACTCCCCCAGTGCGTAGTCTGACAGGTCCCGACAGACTCTGTCTTCTATGCACAATGGATCTCAATTTCTTAGTTTTTGAGTGAAGATGCCCTTTAAAACATACAATTCAGCAAGTTAATGTTGACATTTTACCTAATATCAATGTTGGCTATACATGTTGTAAAAGCTCACCTTTTATTAATATTGAATCAATGTTACTTAACAATCAGATTCTCAATGTTGAAAGTATAACCAAAAATCAATACTGGTTCAATGTTCAATCTTCAACACTGACCATTCTGACCATATTTCAATGTTTAATCAATAGCACCTTGCTATCTGGGACTGGATCTAGCTGTCTGCCATTGTTTACAGCTAGCCATGTCATGGTCCATTGTTTTCCGGTCGGATTTCAATCTGCTGAAAATGTTTGGAAATCTGATCGGAAGAATCTATCGTAATTCTCCCACCTGTGCTTACGATCTTTATAAGATTTCATCTTAAAACTGGCAAAAGAATAGTTTCTGAGGGTCAATGCCAAATTTCCTCCACCTTGTGCCCCGTATCATAGTTTTTTTTGACGAAAAGATTAGAACTTGAGGCGGTCTATAGAAAACATGGAAAAATTACTTTTATTTCTGATCAATTCGTCTAATTCGCTGATTGTTTGACTATCGACCGATCCTGTGTATGGGAGGCTTAACTCTTTTCTTTTTGATCTTAGTGGTCCCATACACTGTTACCATACCTGTACCATTAAGGCACACATTCCCAACCTGTGGTTGCAGAAAAAGCCTTTCCTTCCTCCCCTTTTAAATCCCTAATTGTTGCTGTAAGTATTTTCGTAGCAGCAACCAGTTACATCCTCTTACACCCGCCCTTGTGCTACAGTAACATTTTTAAACGGCATTTTAATGTTTTTCGTTAATTTAGTTGTGTGTGTGTGGTTTGGGGTGTTGGCCTGTTTTAAGAAGCCACTCGGGCTTTTTGTGCATATAATAGGAGCTAGCACCCAGAGCGCCGCAACCAAGGGTTAAAGGTGAGGACAACACAGTTTTAAGTGATTCCTCCCTAACTAATGTCATTTGACACAACTTTAACCCTTAAACCCATGCTAAATGAACCTGATTGATAACATTCTGAGATGTAATCCACAGACCTGCATATCCTTCCTCCAAGTGCCTATATTTATATTCTATCTAGATTATTTAATAATCCTGTCCCTTTGGTGATTATTATAAATTTAGTGGCCCTTTTAGGTCTATTATGTGCTTTTTGTAACCAGAATCCAAAACTGCACATAATTGGTTCCTAGCCATTTATTTTTAATGTTTGATACAACAAAGCTGGTTACTACTAGCATTTTAGACTTCTTCTCAAGCACTCAGATATCAGTTTTTATTTAGAATAATAAATACATTTTTTTTTACCTTACTTCATGAACACTGAATCTCATTTTTAAATTGGTGCCAACTTCGCCAAACTGTGTTGATCAGTTTGTACCCCAGATTGTAGCCGCAGGCTCAGTTAGGGCAAGGCCCCACTAGGCACGTGCACACGAATTGAGGAATGCAGTCCACAATGTACGCGATCCTGGCCGGCTTGCATTGCATGCTATGCGCACCAAAAATGCTGATGCATGCTGCCCACCAAAGGGTAAAAACTTGCAGCGCAGGGCACTGGAGACAGTGGGGCGATCCCCCTCCTCTTCTATTGTGTGTGCGCTGATGTTGCTACAAAAGCGCACGCCAGAATAGCCTAGTGGGGCCTACAGTAATACAATTAGAATTAATTGGAAATGTCATCATTGCAGAGTTCTAAAATGAAAATGACCCCGTGGTAGCAATGTGATCCCTCAAAAATTCTACAGCTTACACAGTGACGCAATATAAACGATTTTCTAAATTGAAACTGAAGTCCAGTGCTGACTGTACTGTGCCCACATTTAGTACAAGCACAGCACATGGCACATAACATTTAGTCATAATGTATCATTTTAGGTTAGCCATACGTATAACATAATTGTCCATAGACCAATAATGATTCCCCAGAAACCAGGTAATGATTATGTACCACATATAAAGACCAATTTGCTTAAAAAAATTGATCTGTGTGTGCCCTCCAAAAGCTGGGTCAGGTGCTAGGTGCAAGGAAGTACCAGTTGAAATGCATCTGTGATCTGCTAAAGATGTATGCAACACACAGTTCGAGCTAGTTCCCTATATTGAGTACAGGAAAAGATGTGTTTAAGGCTGCTAGACTACAATAAAGGGAGCTGACCTCAAAAAAAAAGGACAATTATTGGTCCGTACTGACCATTCACAAGTCAATGGTGAACTTTCATTGGCCTTGGAAATGGCTTTGTTTCATACACATGTAGCAGTTAAAGGCCCAGGATCACCCCTCATTAGTACTGTGTGTACCCAGCTTTAGTTGATACACACAGTACTGATGAAGCTTTACTGTTGCATGCTAAAACTTATCACTATGTGTTTTGCAGCATACTCATTACAAGGTGAACACTAGGGACTGTGTGTAGCTACATCTTTAGCAGGAATCTTACATATATAGTGGATTAGCCAAAGATCTGTAGTGTGTCCCCCACAAAGTCTCCTACAGTCTCAGACTTGTTAATGTTTCTTTTTTTAAAAAGTTTTCCCCCATACTAGTCCGGCCTCTGCCTGCCTCCCTCACATTTCCTGCTACAGTATGATAAAATTTATAATACCATCCTGTGGGCAACTTGACGCACCAGTCACTGTTAGCAACTTGCATGTACTATTCAATTGGGTATCTCATGTAGCAGTCACTGTGGGCAAATTGCATGTACTAGTCACTGTGTCAAATTGTATGTAGCAGTCACTTTGGGCAACTTGCATGTACCAGTTACTGTGGGCAACTTGCATTACCAATCACTGTGGGCAACTTGCATGTACTAGTCACTATGTGACTTATCTGTCCCAGTCACGTGTAGGCAACTTGCATGTACACTCACTGTGGGCAACTTGCATGTACCATCACTGTGGCCAAATTATATGTACCAGTCACTCTGGGCAACTTGCTGTACCATTCACGTGGGCCAACTTGCATGTCCTAATCACCTGTGGGCAACTTGCATGCACCAGTCACTGTGGGAAACGTTATTATTAGTGTACATGGGCAACTTAAATCTAACATTCCCTGTTGGCAACTTGCATTTACACATCACTGTGGCAACTGCATATACCATCCACTGTGGAAATTATATATTTACCAGTCACTCTAGCAATCTTTCATTTACCGTGAATGTGGACAACTTAATATCTATCTGTCACTGTGGGCAATTTATATTTACCAGTCATTGTGGCAATTTGCATGTACGTCTGGACAACTATATTCTTTTTTATGGGGCACTCTGGCACATATATTACCACCTCTATGTGGCATTTTATATTCAGCCAATAGTCAACACTGGCTGGTGAACTGGAAGGCTGACTTTACAGTGTCCGCTGAACTAGAGGCGGACCTAACAGTGTCTGCTGAACTGGAGGCCTGGAGGGTTCAGCAGCCACATTTAGGTCAGCCTTCCAGTTCACCCACCACTGTCATGTCACCACGCCACTGTAAAGTCACCCCTTCAGTTCTCTATAGCCAGTGTCAGGTAACCCACCACACCCACAGCCATGCCTACCATGCCTACATCCTCATTCACTAGTCACATGATCAGAAATCCGACCTACTTTTATGGCAGAAGCAATTGAATTGCCACCTTTTATGGCAAATATTATGTTAAATGCTTCAAATTCAGGACAGTGTAGACTAAATTAAGAGGGCATGTCCTTGGTAAGGTTTAAGGCACAACTGTAAATAAGCATTTTTTGAAGCACAAAGTATCTCTATGACATTTTGGAAATGAAAGCAATTAACACGAAGACAGGCAGAATGGGCTGATTTTTTCCGTGATGGAGTTGGCTGCCCTTTTCTCTTGCTTTTTTTTCATGCCAGACGGACAGAGCATCAGATGGGAAACTTTGTGGCTGCCTCGAAATCAGAGAGCTGGATAAAGATTACTTAAGTAGTCACAGGGGGGGTCACTGACAAACTATCAGAACACCTTTAAATAAGATGTATAAAACAAACACTGTGTCCTGCCTGCAGTTTGAATATATCCTACAAATTGGTATGGTCTTAAAGTTGGTTTGTAAGTAAATATTTTATTACTGATTATTTTTCTATTATTTGTAAGGGTGTTTGTTCACCTCCTGCACCATCATGCACCATCATGTCTGCCAGTCGCTTTCCTTCCTCTTCTGTGCTTTTGGTTTTAGCCATTATGGCTTCTATTACAGAGACCCCAGAAAGAAATGCAAAGTAGAACTAAACGGGAAACCCATTTAGTAGCTGTGCCTCAGGGAGCTATAAGAAGTACTGGGCTTGATTAAATATACACTTACCTGGGGCCCAGATTCTATTGCTTTAGAGGCCCTCAGGTTGGCAAAATGCTATAAAGGAAGGAGGTCGAACCCGTAGAAGGACTAAGACTGGAGAGTACATCTGATTTTACATTTTAGCTTTGAGGGTATTTCCTTGTTTAATGCAGACATGCTCTGGACAATAAAAAGAGATGGCATAGCTTATAGCAAATGTCGCTCTAATGTTCTGTCTTGAAGTCACATACTTAGTTATAATAATGTTATTTAAACTGCTCAGCAGATGCGTATTTCCTTTTAGGGCTTTGATCATTGACAAGTCTATGATAGAAAGAGAAAATGTGTCTACTATAATTCTCCAGGATGTTTGCTTTCCAAAACTGTATAAACTTCAGGTTACATTATTGATGGAGATACTAGCATGTATAGTTTTTGTACAGACATGTACAATCTACTATTCCATTGTACTTTTTGTATTTGATGTGTCTCCTGGAGCCACAATTTAATTACGTTATGTATATGTAACATTTAGACTTCCAAATGTGTGATACATACAGGGAGATGTGATATCCATGCTAATGGGAAAGTGACTGCAAAATTATGTACCAGGTAATCAATTTAGCATGGATTTAGCACTAATTTTACAGGACCTGCACCATTTTTTCTGTGTTCTTTTAAAATAATGCACGGCACCTGATGCAATAAGTGAAAAGTTAACTTTAGCTTGAAATATAATACCTTAACACTGGTTCATTAAAAACCCTGCAACCCAGCACTGATTAATTTTCTTCATTACTTCAATGCACTAATCATTTGCGAATGTTCATTGAAGGATAGATGAAAAGTGAGCAGCCCCAGAAAAAATTCTTTGCATCTCCCTGCTAGTGCTCTAAAAATTTTGTAATATATAATTACTATTTGTATTCTGTTGTTCAATTCTAATGTGTTAAGACATGGCCTGGAGGCCTCAGTGGCAAATGAACAACCCTGTAATGTTAATGGAGTGTACGACCAAATTGCCCCCTTCTAGGGGGTTTTTGTTTACAGAATGCAAAGTTGTGGGTGTTTTTTTTCTGGCGGTTTTCTAGAGCAAAGATATACATTTACTAAGGTGGTTCCCAGTTAAAGATGTATTGAATTTAAAACATATATTTGGCCAAAATAGATACTATTTTATCAAACCGGCCTGCCACTGAAAGTTCTATGAACTTTTTGCATAGTCATGGTGCAATTGTCCAAGCTTCTTAAATGTGAGAAATAGTAACCCACTCTCCTTCAATTAAACTACTACTCCACCTTGGTATTCCAAAGATCACTGTAAAACCCACTTTTGTGATTGTCAGTATGGTCCAGCTCACCACCCGCTTCCTCAGTCTATGGACCTAACCCAATGAAAAGTTGTGCTTCTTGCAGACAGCTTCTTCTCATTGGTCAGACCCCAGACACAAAAAAGGGCAGGGTGGACCATACCATAGATCGCATGATTTTGCAATTAAGAACAGGGAGATTCAATAAAGTTCTATCGTTTAAAATGGTATAATTTTGCCCCAACCAATCAAATGTTATTTAACATTTGAAAGCTAATATCTGATTGGTTGGGACAAAATTGCACCATTTTAAAAGATAAGAACTTTTATTGAATAACCCAGTTAGAGTTTAAACTCCTCACCCTGAGTAGAGTAAGTCCATAGATCTGCACAGAATGGCAGAGTACATGTGGGCGTTGGTACAAAATAAACCTCACTCCTCAGCACTGTGTAAAACCTCACCGCATGCAATTTTATTATAGGGGAATTAAAATAGTAGAATTTGTGAGCTGCAAAAAACATTCAACTTGAAATGTTTCATCTGTTTAAAATGTTAAATGTGCAAAAGATGGTGTCAGATCTTTTTTAATATGCTGGAATAAAAGCTACAACAAAGAGGAGACTAAAGACCCACTTGCAAGCACAGACTCTGTTAGGCACATGTCTAATGTGCCTATTGGTAATTCTCTGACATGGGAGGAAGCTCCTTTACCCCTTAAGCCTGCAATTGATGTATCAATGAAGTAGGAAATTCAAATGGCAAGCTACTTGCTACAGTATAGTTTTAATTTTTTGCAATTTGATATAGTATTTGTAATTGGATCAGAAATGTATTCACAAATGCAGGTTTTTCTTTCGTAATTAAAGGACAATTATACTCAACTCCCCCTCGTTCCTTTCCCCCCACTCCTGCAAAGTACCTAGGTGAGGACCTAAAATGCTAAGTCCTCACCTCCGGGTACTGGCACTTTGAGTGACATGTCGTGAGGCACCCTGCTAGGAGGCTTGTCTTCCCATTGGCAGCCTTCGGCTGTCACTGACAATGCCAGGGGGAGGATCTGACCAGAGCGATGAGGGAGATTTCAAGTAAGTAGTGCAGGACTTTTGTAATGTACCCGAGGTGAGGACTTAGCGTTTTAGGTCCTCACCCTAGGTACTTTCGGAATGGATCGGAGAAGTGGTAAGTATAATTGTCCTTTAAGGTATGGATCATTATTTGGTGACCAGTACTTATCATCACATTTAATCTGTCCCAGGTGGAAGAGATAAATGCTTTCCGAAATGAATACACCATACTCTAACTTGAAAACGGGCATTTATACCCTTATTTCAGGTACCATTTCACACCCAAGTTGAACTAAAGCTAGATACACACCTAAAAGATCTTGAAAGATGACAGACAGGATCTGCTAATCCTGTATGTCATTTTCATATGATCGGGCTACACACAGTCCTGAGCGCTCCCCCTATGCACAGCATAGGAGATACCTAGGGACCTGTGTTCACTCGGCTGGGTCCGACTCCCCTATAGGGAGTCTACCACAGCCATATGAAATTTTCACTCTTTTCCGAACAAGCGTTTGGCCACCCAATCGTTCGGCGGGCGCACGCTCGTTGGGAAACAAGGTACACACAGTACCAATAAAGCCCCCGATAACCGTCAGATCCGATTTATGATCATCTTTGTGAAAATTAAAAAACGATTATCTGTCACACAAAAAAAATGAGTGTTACAACCCATGGTATCACACCTTGGTATTAAAATGTTGTTATTTAATGCATGAAAGCTCCTCTCTTATTTGGATTTGATGATAAATGTACATAATTCTAATACTTTAGATCTGTCCCTGAAAATAAAAAGGAAATCAAAATATTACAATGATCAAAACTATCAATGGGCAATGTAGCTTTAATTATTAAAAATTTTTTCTATGATAAATACACAGAGAATAGAAGTTTGACAGAAGCATCATGAAGGATTTTTGAACTTACAGCAATTGAAAAATGTCCCTGTTGTTGAAAGTTTAGTGTAAGAATTTCTCAGTATCAACCAAAAAGTTTTACAGCCATTAAATTACTAGAAAAAGATGATTATTTCTCAGACTGCTATATGTTTATACAGATATTTTGAAATATCCTTGGGAACATGTGTTTATCTGAAGCAAAGGTGATGTCTTGCCTGGGGAAATCAATAGGCAAAAGTTTATCTCCTGCAACCTGTTTATTTACTTACTATTTCTTGTTCCAAGACTGAACTAATTAATTATGAGGGGAGTTAATCCTGGGCTATTTCTCCTGGAGACTTGTGATGACATCATGACCTTTACCTCTGTGTCTTACATCAAAGCAGCTCCTGTATTTATGATGGTTTTCATCATAACAAAATCCCATCAGCTTAACTACCTGTTTGATGCTGAGCCTTTGATGATTTCATTTCAGAAGAGGGGGTCGTCTTAACTGGTTACGATTACTTGTAAAATGCTGCTTGCAAGATTAAGCAATTAGATTATAAGCAGGTAACAACCTAGGCTGTTTTTATATGGGCATACTTATTAACAATGGTGGCAGGGTTTTCAGTGCAACTGAAGGTGGTTATGTAAAAAAATAAATTCTGAAGTTCTAATCCCAGCTAGAAACAAATTCTGCATAGCCTTTCTAGACAATTAAAAAGTAGAGCTGGAACACTGACCATATTATGAAGAGCTGGTTTCCATCTTAAATCTGCTGGAGCAAGAGAGGGGCAGAAACCTAATAAAACCTACTTGTTTGCACATTACTGCGCTGAAGGCTTAGTAGAATGGTTTGTCAGACACGTCAGACATGTATTCTGAGTCAGCAGAAAATGAAAAACTTTATAAAGGTGTAGTACGCTATTTTGCGATATCACACCTTAACGGTGGCTATTTTTACAAAGCAATTGCAGTCTTACATTTCATTATACAATCGCCTATACATACCATAGTGTTAGTTTACACTTGGTATTGTAGGGTCGTAATGTACAGCCATGTACAACCCGAACTTTACAATTAGCACCTAACCTAATAAGGTTTATGTATGTTCTAACAGTTAATTTTCCTATCACTGGTACACTTATCAATAAGAGGTGCAAACATTTCTCAGTGTTTAATAGTTTGTAGCAACCAATCAAATAATGATTTTTTTTTACTGGCCCACCATTTAACAACTGGCAGTTAAATAACATCTGATTGGTTGCTGCAGAATTAAACACGGACACCAGTTTTGCACCTCTTATTACAAAAGCCCAGTGTTCCCAGTGATAGGAGATAAAACTGTATTTGTACAATTTATGTTTGCTGAAATCTTTGTAATCTGTTTTTATAGTGCATAGTATTTTTCAGATGTATGTAAAGCCACACATCAGCGGGCATATTCAATAAGGTTTTATTTAATTTTGCCCAAGCTGTTTATTTTTCTTTTAACCAATCATAGCTACATTTTTATTGGTCTGCTACAGTTAGAAAACTTTTGATAACATCGATTGGTTGTTGCAGAATAAGAACATGGAGAAGGCCCTAAATATTGTATTAAAGGACTCCCTAACTAGAGAAACTCTGGCTGTAAATATATTACAGGTGTTTAAGAGGTTTCCTTTGCCCATTAATTTTGAACTTCAAAAGGTAAATTGGTCAGGTCATCCAATTGAAGAACATAATAGGAATAGTTTCATGAGCTAAATTGAAGAACCATGAATGGGTCAAGAACATAATCTATTCATAAACAAAGGGGCACATAACTGATGTAATTTCTAGTAAAGTTACATAACTTCTGATTGCAAATAGAATGAACCTGACATATATAATGTAGAAATCAGAATGTGTGCTTACATGTACTCTTCTATTGCTGAAAGTTGTGTATATAAGACAGATACCTAAGGAAATAGCAAATTGATGTGTGTCATTTCTGATTTTCCTGCTGTATCAGCTGTGGTTGAATAGGTTTTAAGGTTTTGTACAAGGAATAAGCATCAATTTACTGCATTAGTATTATAATTAATCACATCACACATAAGGAACTAATCTGTGTGATTTATCTTCATGTAAGGTCCACACCCTCGTTTTTGTCTTTTAGGATAAAGGGTTTTAAATTTAATATCTGGTTAAACGGAGTAAAATGAAACCAATGTCTTTAAGGGGAACTAAAGAATTAAAGTATTTAGGAATAGTGATAATTATATAGTGTAATTTAATATAGGTTGCAAAAAACAAAAGTGCAAAACTTTTAACCTTTGGAAAGCTAATTTTAAGTTGTTAAAGGATACCTGTAGGGAAATGTAAAAAAATTAGGTCCTCTCTCTACCTGGCTTAATGCCCAGGTAAAAAAAAAGAAATGAAAAAAAGAAAAAGGCATTTAAAAAAATTTGAAGTATAAAAGCTGCAATAAGGAGTGCAAGAAAGCATTAAACTAGCTAAATAGAAAATGAAATACGGATACCAGAACAAAGCAAGTTAAACCAAAATGTTTTTTAAAATTATCAATAGTAAAAAGATAGGACCGAGATGTGTACAACAAACAAGTCAGGGGCGTACTTGCAGGGGCACCCCCCCCCCCCGCCAATTGGAGGCCGGGCCCTGGCCCCCTCTTTCTGACAGCCTGCCAAAATCTCCTAAGCCACATACGTGCGATCAGCTGTTTAAAAGACCAGACTCGAACTTCCGTAACTGAACTGGAAGTTACAACCACCTGAAACAGGTCCATAAATTAAGTTATGTAATAAATGTGTGTGGAAAATCAAGCGAAAATCATTGAACACTGAGAAAAAGAGGTGCAGGAATGTATGGAAAGCCAAAAAAACCCAACTAAATTCTTCGTAGTAGAAGTAAATCTGTCCCCCTAGCAGTGCAAATTAATATATTAGCTTAGTCCGAACTTAGGAACTACAAAAATGGTTTTCTCATTACCTATTACTCAAGAAACATCAGATGATGGGTAAAGCAAAGAGCTCTCTCTAGCTTATTATTACAAACTATCTGATGACATTGGTTAAAGATGTATTTCTAAGCTACAAATGTCCACTGATCACAGTTGGGTCCATAATCCTGAAGTGAAAACAACAGCCATAACCACCAAGATTTCTGCACAGGAGTCAGAATTTTTTTTTGCAAGATTTCTGACGAGGATTTAAAGAAGTAAACAAAAGAGTTCTCTGAGTGTCCAAGGACCACTCGGAGAGCATCAAAATACCTGGAATTATCAGGTAAGAGTGTTTCAAATAGAACTAAAAGTATGCAACCAAATTACCCTCTATGCACACTCACCACACATGACACCACTGGCTGAGAAAAGGCATGTTGAAGCTCATTTCAATTTTGCGTGCACAACCTTTATAACAAGCCAATGAAACTGTGAGATTACTATCTAGTAGATTAACAAAATATAACTCTTTGGATGTATTGAACAACACCATGGTTGAAAGAAAATGGCGTTGCAACCTCACCCAAAACACAAAATCAACAGTGAAGTTTGGAAGTGGGGACATCATGGAATGGGGCAGGTTTTCAGCATAAGGCACTGGCAGACCATTCCCCAGGGAGGGTTCACCTTGGGAATTCTGAGGTCCTTTAAATAACCCAGACTGCCCCAACACTCTTATTAAATATCACCAGTGCAAGATCCAGATTCACGGCTTGTATGGGAAGGACTTGGGAAATAAGATACCAGTCAGCTCTATATAGCTTAAAGCAAGGTGGGCTTAAAGGGACACTGTAGTGAAAAAATGACTTTGCCTCATCTTAATCTATACATTAATACATGTAAGTAGCACATACTCTGAGGTTTGTGTGTCGCTGCATTCCTTAGATACAGTAATGATTTGCTCAGGCTCATATCTCTCCTGCCAATCTTACCCAACACCTCCTTCCGGACCTCCGGCTGTCTATAAGGGCAAGCATGCTCAGTAATCACTAAGAGGCAGCATTGGAAGAGGGAATTTCCCATCATACAATTTACTGATTTGCATGAACACTCTGTCCATTCCAGTTATAGCAAAACTGCACCTAGCAGAAGATAGTTCAGATTGGATATCTAAAGATAACTATTTTTTCAGTATAGATGCCCTTTTATAACCTGTTACCTTAAAGTAATTTACAGAAAGTGCTTGCAATAAACTTGATGTTTGTTGCCGCATTTGAAAGGTCTTTTAACTTATGTGCATCCTGCCACAGACATTCCAGTGGATTATCCAATCTTTTACTTTCTGTATAATGCGTATCCAAGTGGTTTTCCTGGCTATGCAAGGGTCTAGTCTGGATTTCCAACCTGCAGTTGTTTGGATTTTTGAAAATTACAACTCACATTCCTCATTGCAGAAGCAGAAACCAGGGAATACTGGGAGTTGTAGTTTTCCAACATCTGGAGGGCCACAGGTTGGACATCCCTGCTCTGGGCAATACCGCAATAAATTGTTATGGATATATTTTATTTATCAATCATCTCATAATTCGGGCACTTATAATTAATGTAGTACCAGGTGCTGTGTTAATTACAACCCAATTGTATTTAACTGCGTGATTGCTGCAGCCTTGCTGCATATTCCAATGTACAACCCTAACATTCCCTCTGCTGTTTGAGACTGCTTGTCAGAGAATGGTAGAACTAGAAATGCACCTACATATGTATAAGGCTTGCTCACAATTTGAAGACTATTGACTAAAGTAAAGCAAATTCAGTTCTGCAAACAAAAATCTATTTTTAATCATTTATATCAACATGTAGTGTGCTGTTTAGGACTGCTACACAATGACACAATAAACCATAAACCTAGGAGCTAAAGATTATTCATTGTCTGCAGTCCAACTAATAACCAACCAATTACTGCAAATCTCTAACCTAAATACAAAGGCAAGACCCGCTAGTTTGACTGCTGATTACAATTTAGCTTTTCTGAGGTTTTATGAAGTTTTATGTTGTCTCATAAACACAAACCCTCAAAATCTGATTGGTCCAGAAAAATATTAAATCTGAATAGCGCTTGTATATTGACCAATCATATGTTGGGGGGTGTAGACATAAATAAAAAGCCTGAGACCTCACAAGTCTATTTTAAGTAGTAAGGCTGCTACTTTGTTCTGCAAGCATAGCAAACTATCAGATGTTTGGTGCCTAACTGAGCTTTCTAAATGCATTAGTTTTGGTGCCTGGTAGGTGCAGTGTGGCAGCTCTCTGTTTTGCTACATCTAATATTTATCATTGTTTGGTGCTTGTATAAAAAAGTTTCATATAGTTATCTCAGAATTTTGTTGCCATTCCTATGCAAATTCACTGGCTTTGAACAAAATTATTATGGTGTAGTTGAGTGTACATCTATCACTTTTTACCCTAAAGACACTCTCTAAGGGCTAGCCACAGTAGCGGGGGGGCGGCCGCGATGTTCACTAAAATGGAAAACGCCGGACGCAAAATTCCGCCGATTTCTGAATCCACATGCGATTGGGCGTCCATTTGGCATTTTGGTAACACATGCATTCACCATTTTTGGTGAGTTAACGCAGCGTTCCATAACGGAAAACGGCAAAATCGCATGTGCAAAACGCACAGTCGCGCACACAATCGCATGTGATAACGCTCGGGGTTTTGTGCGCGATTCCTGTGCGTTGCAGTGTGGCCTCAGCCTAATACCAGAGGGCATCAGGGAATGGTTTGAGTTGTATTTGAAACTATAGAGAGCACAGGTTAATAGGTAAACACCTGTAGCCATCTGAGTTAGAATGGTCACATATAAATAAATCAATTTACAATATGCAGCCCTGCTAATTACATGAATCTGTCTGTCAGGCTCTGTACATACAAGGTTTGTTACCATATAACTGTCATTTATGGCTTTTACATGTGTGTGGGGAGAGATGGGATAAAAAGTTTTTTCTTTGATTACCGAGTTTCCTGAGTTTCACCCAGTATTTATGAAATTAATTGACTTTTTAATAATTATAATGTGTGTACTAGTAGAGACATCTTCAAACTTTCTCTTTGATTTGCCAGTACACAGTGTCCTGCTTACTCTTAAGGTTCATACACACGTTGTGATCGCGGGTCGGCGATAATCGTGCCTGATTAAACGGTTTCGGCCGATAAAGTGGCGATACAACCGGGCTGATTTATCAGCTGAAATGGACGTTCATACACATCCCCGATCGCATGGTTTACGAACCTTTACATAGTGGGCAGCTGTCTGTACTGTTTATATTTAGAGGGATATGGTATTTACTTCATAGGGAGGACCGTGCATGGGATGTATAGTTTTTTATATGAGGTTTTTAAAAATTTGAATTTAGAATTTAGTTGCCCTTTAACAGCCCTGTTACTTACATTAATTATAAGTGTCCCCCATTATGAGGTGATCTGATAACTAAATATATATCCACTAAACATTTATTGCTCTATTGCCCAGAGCAGGGATGTCCAATCTGTGGCCCTCCAGATGTTGGAAAACTACAACTCCTAGTATTCCGTGGTAAGGAGGTGTCGGTTAAGACTGGCAGGAGATACTGATGTCTGAGCAAATAAATTACTGTATCTAAATCTGGGTACCCACAGTAACGATAAAGCCCTGATACCGTCAGATCTGACGGTATTGGGGCTTTATCGGTACTGTGTGTACCTTCATTTCCGAACAAGCGTGCATTTGCAACAATCTTGTTGGCCGAACGCTCGTTCGAGAATGACCGAAATTTTCCATTGGCCGCGCTAGACTCCCTAAGAGGAGTCTGCTGCTGCGCCGATGTAAACACACAGTCCCGAGTCGTTCTTCCCTATGATGTTGTATGCAGATATATTTGAAAGATGGCAACAGGATCTTGCAGATCCTGTTGTCATTTTTCAGAAATCTGTATGTGTGTGTACCTAGTTTAAGGAATGCAGCAACACACAAACCTCAGAGTATGTGCTACTTACATGTATTAATTTATAGATTAAGATGAGGCAAAGTAATTTTTTAAGGACTTACCCATCCAACAATAACATAAAGGACTGTTGTGGCTAAACTGGTTTGCTCTCTGTTTAAAATGTGGGTAGTTATCAGGAAAGGACTACTATAAAAAGAGGTTGGACAGCTGACATTATACAGAAGCTGATATAACATATTATGCACTCCCACACCATGTAGCAAGATGCTATAAACAGCGTTAACCTATCTAAGCCTGTGTTGGCAGATTCCACACCAATTTTCATATGTTTTTGGTAACACAGTGGCAAACAGCTTTGTGTACTGATGTTATAAGAATGTCACACACAGCAGTATTTTATGGCACATAGAACGCACAATGATTTGATAAACATACAGTAGCAACCATTCTACTATCCTGTGAATCTTTGCAATGGGTTAAAACATGTTTAGCGACTCTCACGCGCATCCCCCTATTTGTTTTGTGAAAGTCCCTGTCTCGGTCTACCATTTTTAGATTTAGGAAGGCTTATTTATGAAAGTGTAAGAGGTTTCGGAATTTTTTATTTATATATTTATGAATCCCATTGGTATTTTTATATAAAGTTGTTTATTTAGAGTAATATATTAAACCCATGCTTTTAAAGAAGTCTTTGCATTGAAGAAACATTACAAAACAAACATTTTTGCGAGTGATTTTGCAGTCCAATGATATAAGTTCTACTACCACCACTCCATTACTGTCCAGGCAATATTTTATTGAAAAAGTGATTGGACCCAGAAGGACGATGACAGTCCTAATGTTAAACTGTGTTATAGCAGAAACCACACACTACATTTGTTTCAGACCCAATTGGCCAAATGTGTCAAGTGCACAGAATATAAAGCAAAAGAAGTGACATCATTTTAGGTACTGCCCACTTTGTGAGTACTCGGTAACAACATAAATACCATTTTCAAAAACTTGTTTAAAAACCATCTGGTGTACTAAGTGTATTCAGTTAAAATTAAGTGAACCCAGCCACTCGGTCACAGCAAACAGTTGGCCGAGGCTACTATTGCCACGACCGACTGGTCAACCAGTTATAAATGCCAAATGGTTGGCCAGAGTGAAGTGAGGATGGTGTGTATATAGCTTTATACTTGACAAGGACCAATTGGGTCCAAAACATGTAGTGTGGGTTTCTGCTATTAAACACAGTTCCCCGTTTGGTCTGGATTCTCTTTTTTCAAGTAATTCTTCAGTTAGATATCTAGATTTCTCCAATACTTTTTGCCATTTCTATGTTCCAGTCTTAAAGTCATGTCCACCCCCAAAACTATTTTTTGTTGTAGTGTAGAAGCGCATCCTGTTACTTTGCCATATACTTGCATTATTATTTTTTTGAACAATTTATCAAGTTATTTCATTTTTGTGTTTCCTATGGGTGTATCAATTGATTTCCTCCTCCTATAGTGGTCAGTGTGCTTGTAAGTCTATGGAGATATGTCCACCAATCAGAAGGAGTTTTGGCATAATGGTTCAAATTCCCTTTTTTTTCCATTATTAATTAAACATGCAGAATCTGTGGCAACTGATTTGCAAGTGCCACCTGGGATCGGACTTTTACCTTAACCACCCATGCCCTCTCTTATCATAGAACTACATTATCAAATATGTTGTTTCGCAAGTACATGTTATGTCAGATTGATGCAGTTTATCATGATATATATATAATATCTATATATTAATCTATATATATATATAATTCATATATAATATCTACACACACAACACCACAGAAATTAGAAGACGAATGCACTCACAGGTCTGAACTTTTGAATGGGCACCCAGGCATTTCCTTGCCTTGGAATGGAGTTCTGATCGCTTCTGTTTGCTCTATAGTAAGACACAACATTTGGTTACAGCAAGCTGCATTTATTACAAGACTGGTTGCTTTTTTAAACAACTGCATTATTCACACTCATCTTTGCTGCATGTGTTTCTGATATCCCTTTGATTGCCATGTTGATCTCTACACTGTTTTGCAATCATCTCCCTCTGTTTCTATACTGAGATTGTTTATGGTGAAAATTTGTTTTTTTTTGTTATTGTGGACCGATATTGCCAATACATCAATAGCTCTGTTACTCAATCCCCTGCTCAATATTTATTTTGAACAGCAACCAAACTTTTCTGGAATTATTTTTATCTTAGATACAGAAAGCCAAAATACTGATAACTACCTTGATAGCCATCTTCCTAAGGGCTGCCCATTCAAGCCACCCAGCCATATCACTCAATAAGCTTATATCCCAGTACATGCCTCAGACCAAAGGCCTTTTTTATAACACTCGTGATATGCAAAACTTAACTAGCTCTCTTACTGAACTCACTATTTGTATTGACTCCTAAACCCACCCCCGAATATCGATTTGTCCAGATCCAAATCCAATCAGATTTAGATTGGATCTAGACCAATCATATTTTGGCTGTGTTTTTATGAGACACTATAAAAACCGCATGAAATCTTCAGAGAAGCACAGTTTCTATTCAGCAGTCAATAACTAGCAGGTCTTGTTGCCTTTGGTATTTAAGTTGAGACTTGCAAGTAGATGCGGGTTCTATACGCTGAGACTGCCCAAATGAATATTGTTTTTTTAGTGCTGGGTTCAGACCTATGGTGTTGTATAGGATGCTCTACATGTCACATAAATGTTGTTATAACAGATCATGAAAATAGTTGTTTGGGATTGGGCCGAGTTGAAATTACTTTCCTTTAGGCAAAATAGTGACTAACCCCAGTGCCTATTCAGTTGCACTTACTAGCTAGTTTTCACCTTCCCTGCAAGTACTCCTCAAACAAGCAAGGAGGGCAGATAGGGAATGGAAGTGAAATAGGAATTGTATCTTGCAAACATGCGTGTAAATACAACAACCAGGTTGTAATAATTGAAGCCCTGCAACTTACATTTACTATAATCATCCCCAATAATGAGATGATCTGATAACAACAGATATCCACACTTAGAATATAAGCTTCTTATCAAATAAAAAATATGCTAAAACAAATGCAATGTGTTTCTCTATATGCCCCTTTGCAACACATAGCCAGACAAAACCGAAATTTACACCTCATTATAAGAGAAATGATGGTGGACCTAAAGAGTACTTGTTTATTTATCATAGTAACTCTTTAGTGTCCACCATTCCCGTAGAAGGAAGGACACATGTAAACGACCTTTCAAATTCGGCAACAAAATCACAGTTATTTCAAGCACTTTTCTGCAACAATTTTACATGGTATCAAGGACATCTAATAGGAAAAAATGTTATCTTTAGATATCCAATCCGAACTATCCTCTCTGTGTGGCAGATTTGTATAACTGAATGTTCATGCAATCACGTGAATTGCATGATGGGAAATTCCCTTTTCAATGCTGCCTCTTCTTGATTACTGAGCATGCTTGCCCTCTATAAAACCTTGATTAGGAACAGTTACAGGCAGTAACAAATTACAACTAGAAATGGCGTCCTACTCTTATTTCTCTGACTTTCAACAGACATTGCAAGAGAACCATAAAGATCTGAAGCAGTACGGTAAGGTTTTTTAAACACTGCACAGTGGGCGCGTATGAAGGTTAAATTTAGTTTTGGGGGGTGGACATGCCTTTTAAATGTGTTTCCCCCATCCTCTAACTATCTTCTCTATGAACCATCAAGTCCAAGAAGCGAAAGGGTTATGCTCCTATAAATTGCACTGTAACCACTGTAAGGTTCGTCACACGTGACGACTCGCGGGTGGACACTGTATTTGACGTTCGTTCGGGGATCATTGGCCCTATCCGCCGGTGGATCTCCGATGAGTGGCCTTTTTCAGCCCTATAAGTTCCCAATACATGGGTCGCACCCGCTATCGCACGTGTGTATGAACCTTTCTCCTACTGGTTCCTTTGTTATTAGTATACATTTATTACTGTCCCTTGGCTTTGTATTTAAATCTAAGCATTTTTTCCCTATTGTCTTACCATTGGTGGTACGTGGACTGTGGGCCCACGGGGGATCCCCTGTAAACCTGGGGCTGACTAGCCAGACTGACTTATACTAGCCAGAGAGAGGGGCTAGAACAGAAAGATGCAATAGTGATGCAATACATTTTGTGATGATTTTGCACAAAAGCCCCAACAAAAGTTACAAATTATCTACGGCAAAGTTCTGGTAAACTTTAATGAAGGTACTTATTTCACCCCTATTGTCAAAACCTCTGCCCAAAAGGGATACAAGGTGGCCAATATTTTATCATTAAATACTATTAAGAAATGGATGTAATGAAGGGTGGTGTTGGGGCAAATAAAAGCCAAGTGGCCATTTAAAGGGTATCTCCACTCAAAAAACTAAAGTTGGGCCATTTTGATTTATTGAAGAACGGGAAGAAATCGATCAGGAGCCAGAGGGAAAGATAACAACTTACCCGATCGCTCACTCCCCCAGTGCGTAGTCTGACAGTTCCCGACAGACTCTGTCTTCTATGCACAATGGATCTCAATTTCTTAGTTTTTGAGTGAAGATGCCCTTTAAAAAACATACAATTCAGCAAGTTAATGTTACATTTTACCTAATATCAAAGTTGGCTATACATGTTGTAAAAGCTCACTTTTATTAATATTGAATCATGTTACTTAACAATCGATTCTCAATGTTGAAAGTATAACCAAACACATACTGGTTCAATGTTCAATCTTCAACTGACCATTCTGACCATATTTCAATGTTTAATCAAAGCACCTTGCTATCTGGGACTGGATCTAGCTGTCTGCCATTGTTTCACAACAACTAACTGTTACCAATAGATGCTCAAAGCAAAGGTCTATGGGGAGCCCTGGGGAAAACGCTATGTGGGGGTCTTCTTTTTATCTTTTGCCAATGGAACCATTTGGTTTAGGCCCCTTAGGGGTTTTGGCCCAGGACTATAGCTCTTTTGGCTTACTCATACTTTCAACTACCATTGTCCAACTTAAAGGTTAGGCAAATGAAGTGTTTTAACCTCAATTACAGTAGGTCTAACTCTTTTTCTGCAATTTCAATAATCGTATCTACGATAGGTTTGTAATGATTTTACACCATATGTGATGTTATTGCCCTACATAACATATAGTAGCAATTGCACAGACATTACTTCTCACACCTGTTTCTAAGCCCTAAATAAATTATAAAATATAACCATCCCAGATATAGAACCTTGCAGTACATCATCTACCAGAGTAAAGAAGACAAGGACACAGAAATAGTGTTAATGGAATCTAATTTTATTTTAGGCTATTTTAAATCAAACCACACATATATCAAATAACCGTATATACTCGAGTATAAACCGACCCGAGTATAACCGAGGTACCCAATTTCAGCAAAATTCCTAATAAAAGTTGTTGGACACCGAGTATAAACCGAGGGTAGAAATGCCAACTCACTTGCATTCAGATGTTTGGAAACTACAACTCCCAGCATGCTTATTAGACTGGGAGTTGCAGTTTCCAAACATCTGAATGCCAAGTGGGGGGGCATTCAGATGTTTGGAAACTACAACTCCCAGCATGCTTTATTAGCTGGGAGTTGCAGTTTCCAAACATCTTGAATGCCAAGTGAGGGTGGCATTCAAGATGTTTGGAACTACAACTCCAGCATCTTTATTAGCTGGGAGTTGTAGTTTCCAAAACATCTGCATGCCGCCCTCACTTGGCATTCAAGATGTTTGGAAACTCAACCCCAGCTAATAAAGCATGCTGGGAGTTTGTAGTTCCAAACATCTTGAATGCCCCCCTCCCACCCAGTTTCAGTTTGTACCTGTGGGCTCTCTTCTCCCTCTGGGCTCTCTTCTCTCCTCTGGGCTCTCTTCCCCCTCCGGCTCTCTTCTCGGCATTCTGGCAGGCATTCCGGCAGCCGCGCAGCGCATTTCCTGTACTGGCGCGCGCGGCTGACGTCCTGCCCCGGCGCCGGCTTGCGCCGGGCAGTGACGTCAGACCGCGTCCCAGTACAGAAAAAGATCGCGCGCTGCCGAATGCCCAGGTAAGTGGTTGACTCGAGTATAAACCGAGTCCCGATTTCAGCTTGTTTTTCAGCCTGAAAAACTCGGTTTATACTCGAGTATTACGGTATGTGTTAAATTTGATTATTTACTGAACAGTTTTATTATTTTTAAGTGAAATGATTAAATAAAATGTGGAGGTCGGAAGGGAGAGGTCAGGGGGTGGAAGTTTGAAAACTTGGAAGAGAAAACCGAATAAGAAGAAAGAGTGAGGTAATAGAGATGGGCCGGTTCCGGACAGGCCGAACCTGCTCCGCGCGGCTATTTATCCGTCCGCGAAACGGCGGATTTATTACCGGATTTTTCCGGAGTTCTCCGCCTTCCGAACTCCGAACCGCGGATTTTTTTTTTTTTATTCGAATGAAGTTTCGAAAATACGAGTATCTCCTAATTACGAGAATCCGCGATCTTACCGGGCCCGCCGAAACCGCGAAACCACGTAATTACGACGGAATTCTCGTACTTACTGAATTTTTGTAAAATAGAACATTCTGTAATCATTCGATTTTTGGGCTGTATTTTCACGACGGAGCAAGCCACATGCCCACATTAAGCAATGGCACTACATGATTATTGGCCCAGCCCCCTGGGTATAAAGGCTGCTTCCAGGCGACATTTGTCAGTGTTGGAGTTGTGTTTAGTGGAGTACCACTGACATGTAGGAGTTGGAGAAGATTTTTTTTGCGCTGTTTGGAGCTTTCTGTGTTGTGGATTTCAGTGGGTGGTTTAGCACTTGTTGTTACCACCCCCTGTATTCACACATCTTGAGACCCAACAGTCCTTTAAGGAACTAACTTTGTGAGACCCAAAAGTCCTTTTAAGGACTAACCCCCCGTAAGTTCCTTTGAAAATTTTGTGTTAGACCTTTTAGAGGTCCTAGGTTTCCTGTTTTTTTGTTTGTCTTTCTGTATCTGTGTGTCAGTGTCTATGTGTTTTGTGTAGCTGACGGTGCTGCCTTTAGCAGCAATCAGCAGCTTTTGCTGTCTGATCTGCTTTTTGCTGTCAGTTGTGTCTGTGTCTATTTGAGTGCTTTAGTGTAAAAAAAAAAAAAAAAAAAGCTTTGTGTTTATTTGTTTGCTTCTGTGTTGTTTTGTTGCTTTGTGTTTTGTGTTTGTGTGTGTGTGTGTGTATTTTATTTTATTGATTTTTTGGGGGTTTTGGGGGGCCTGTCCTGGCAGGGCACGACGGGCGACCCCAGAGCAGGGTGCTCTGCACGTGGCAGGGACGGGAGAGGCATAGGGAGCCTACTGAAGCTCTGGCCAGGAGCTACCTGGCCCTTCGCAGGGCCGCCGGGTTACCGTGGCCCGATATTTTTAGGGTAGCCGGGCTAGGCTATCCCTTCTGATCAAGGAAGCGGGTATTAGAGTGGATTACCCAGCCTTCCTCATCCACCTCCTCACAGCAAGAGCGCTGCCGAGCTGCTACTGTATATTGTTGTCCTGCTCCTCCTCACCTGAGGCTCTACTGTGGGCATGGAACCTGATCTCGCTCTATCAGGAGTTCGTGCCCACATGCCCGTACCTTCGGGGATCACGAGGAGGAGTCTCAGATTGTTTGCACACTATGTGTGGGGCTAGTGTGCTAGTGAGGAAGCTTTGCACTGATGCACAATCTTTCCTTGCGCCCGAGGCGGAGGAAGTGCTCAGTGCACAGGGGGACAGGAGGCTGACGATGTCAAACGCAGCAGTCTGTGAGCACCAGGGACTAATGCAGGGGGTGAGGTTCCAGTGCTGCGCTGTTAGTGATGCAGCCTCAGTATTAGGAGGTGGAAGTGGACGATGAGGTCACCGATCGTCCATGTTGCCCTCTTGTGAGGAGAGAGGATAGTGTCTCTGAGGGATTTCCCTCAGAGCATGAGCACGATCTAACCCAGAGTCAGGACTGGGGCAGGGGCCGGGGCAGAGGCAGTGCACCTAGTGGTGCACGTGGAGGTACGGCACCAATGAGATCTGGTGCAGTGCCCCACAGCAGCAGGTGACCTCTGCCCGAGTCGTGTCGGTGGCTAGCGGTGTCGGAGTTCTCTCACTGGCTCCCAGGTGACAGCACGTTCAGTGTCAAGTTGTGCCTGCAAACGTGTTTAGCCGTGGGAGACCACATCACATTTGGGCACCTCCTCTATGAGGAGCATATGATTCTGCACCACTTTGCCCGGTGGGAGCAGCGACAGGAACGTGCAGCACCACACGTTCCCTACCTGCGTGCCCAGGTAGCCACCGTTCCTCCTCCTCCCCTGCCGGCCCCATCAGCTCGCTTCCTCGTGGAAGTTGGGAGGAGAGGCAGCCGTTGGCCCAGCCCGCGTGTTAAGAGGCCTCTTGACACTGCTGCTGAGCGTCAGCTAAAAGGCAGGTCTCCTTCCCCAGGTTGTTGGAGCGACGCGAAACTGTCCCCCATTCCCCCAAGCCCAGCGTCTCACTGCCGGCTTAGCCAACTCTGGCGGTGCAGCTGTTTTCACCTTTCAGCCTGGGTAGACATGCAGCGTCAGGGGTTTGTGGCCATTGGCACACCACATTGGCAGGTCCCTGGCCGTAGGTACTTTGCCCAAAGGCAGTACAGCCTCACGACCATTGCAGGCAATATATCTGCTTCAACTGGACCACAGTGTGGGCAAGTGTGTCCACATTACTATGGACGCGTGGTCCAGCAAGCACGGCCAGTGCGGTATGTGTCAATTTACCGCCCAATGGGTCACTCTGCTAGCCGGCAGAGACGCGGCACGGAGCGCAAGTGGGGAGATGGTGGTACCAACCACTCATGGTGATACGCCAGTCTCCACCCCCCCTCCTCATCCGTGAGCCCTCTTCCCGGACAGCTCCGTGCCCCCCCAGAGCCTATGCTTCGTGTCCAGGCAGACGGTGCCATGCAGTGTTGCAGCTTGTGTGCCTCTGATATAGGAGCCACACCGGGGCCGAGTTGCTGGCAGCACTGCAAGGGCAGGTTGAGAGGTGCTGACCCCACACCACCTCTCAATAGGCAGGTCGTGTGTGACAATGCCACCAATCCTGTCTGCCTTCGCATGGGCAGAGTCACACATGTTCCTTGCCTGGACACGTGTCTCAAACCTGGTCGTCCAGCGGTTCCTCACCAAGTCCCTGGTCTCCAGGAGTACTGAGGGGGCTAGGAGGGTGTCCAGTCACTTCAGGCGGTCATACACGGCCACAGCCGTCTGGCCGAGTTTCGCAGCAGAATGGTCTGCCGAAGAACCGCCTGATTTGTGACACCACCCACCCGCTGGAACTCTAGTCTTATGATGCTGCTGAGGCTGCTCCAGACGGCGGCCATCATGACTACTTGTACGAGTACGAGGCAAGATCGCTCTGGGGACCTGGGTTTGCTGTTACCCAAGGCAGTGGCTGTGATTAGAGATGCCTGCGTGTGCTCGCGCCATTTGAGGAGGCCACCAGGATTGTAAGCGCAATGATGCCACCATGCGGATACCATCCCCATGGGTTTCCTCTTGAGCCACTCTGCGCGGCATACTCGACAGGGCACTCGCTGTCGAGCAGTCAGGCACTGGAAGAGAGGACCCGACACCGGATGCTTTCCGAGCCCGAACATCACGTGCAGAGCAGCGTCCGATGATAGGGGGGATTTAGGTGACCTGGACCCAAGGGGAAATGGGGCATTCCTCTAGGGGACATCTCAACCCTCCCAGTACCACATGTCATCGTGGTTGGGGAGAGTTGAGCCGCACACTACTGGTCCTCATGACATCGTAGGGACATGGGTCCTCTGCGGCAGGCAGTTTGCGGCGCTGGGCTCTTTCATGCTGCAATGCCTTCCAAGGACCCCAGGATTAAGGCCATCAAGAGAAGGAGCAGTACTGGGTGGCCACCCTTATAGATCCCCGCTATAAGGGTTAAAGTGTCGGAGTTTATCCCCGCATCTCAGAGGGAAGGTAGAATGCAGCACTATGAGGCAACACTGCTACGTTGCCTCTGTTCTGCCTTCCCAGGTGTCTGACGAGGCCTACAGCACCTGATGTTGGGGATCAACAGGCTCACGTCCCCCCTCTGCCTGACAGGAGGAGCAGCAGTTACTGGAGGCGGCCTCGCGGCCAACTTCAGGCTGTTTTCCAGCCCAGTTGCCAGGCCCATCCACTGGCAACTCCACCAGGCAACACCTCAGTCCCAGGTCACCGACTACATCGGATCCAGGGCCGGTGTAGCCACATCAGAGACTGAGGATCCCGTGACTACTGGGTGGCGAGGCTTGATATCTGGCCCGAGTTGGCACAGTATGCCATCGAGGTCCTTTCATGCCCGTCATCCAGTGTTCTTTCGGAGAGGACCTTCAGCGCAGCAGGGGTGTGTTGAACGGAGAGGAGGACCCGTCTCCCACTGAGAATGTGGACCGCCTTACATTCTCAAGATGAATGAGCGTGGATCACATCTCAATACAGCACCCTATTGCTGATGCCCGTGACTAAGGCCTCCTGCCCCTGGCCACCCATACTGCTCCTTCCGCCTTATTTCCACCTAGAGGCTTAGCTGATGCCAGCTTAGCTGGCAAATGGCTAATTTTTCTTATTGCAGGGCCATATATGGTCCTACCTTGCTCTACTGCATTCAGTTATGAAATAACAATGCTCAGCGACACAGCTACTCTGTGGCTATTTTTCTAAGATTGGTCGATCCTACTTGGCCCGAGAGCAGTACTCCATATTGATCTTCGTTCTCTCTCCATGACGCACCTTTGTGGTGTCACCTACTCTGACCATCTCATACAGCCGCAACAGCTACTCTTGGCTAATGTTTTCAGCTCTGGTACAATACCTGCCTGGCCGAGAGCAGTACTCCATATTTGATCTTCGTTCTCTCTCCATGAGGCACCTTTTTGGTGTCACCTACTCTGACCATCTCATACAGCCGCAACAGCTAATGTGGCTAATGTTTTCAGCTCTGGGTCATCCTGCCTGGCCCGAGAGCAGTACTCCATATTTGATCTTCGTTCTCTCTCCTGAGGCACCTTGTGGTGTGCACCTACTCTGACCATCTCACTCCACAACAGCTACTCTGTGGCTAATGTTTCAGCTCTGGGTCAATCCTGCCTGGCCAGAGAGCAGTACTCCATATTTGATCTTCGTTCTCTCTCCTGAGGCACTTTGTGGTGTCACCTACTCTGACCATCTCATACAGCCGCAACAGCTACTCTGTGGCTAATGTTTTCAGCTCTGGGTCAATCCTGCCTGGCCAGAGAGCATACTCCTATTTGATCTTCGTTCTCTCTCCATGAGGCACCTTTGTGGTGTCACCTACTCTGACCATCTCATACAGCCGCAACAGCTACTCTGTGGCTAATGTTTTCAGCTCTGGGTCAATCCTGCCTGCCCGAGAGCAGTACTACCATGTCCAGTGGGGCCAGGCCTGCCTGGCTCTTCAACAATGGTGGCAAACTGCAGTGTGCCTGCTGTAACTCAATGGTGCTGTTCCTACGAAGCATACCCTTTCACCTGCTTTCCAGCACACGATGCATACCTTGAGGGAGAGTAGCCAATGGGTGAGGGTATGTCCAGTGGGGCCAAGCTTGCCTGGCTCTTCAACAATGGTGGCAAACTGCAGTGGGCCTCTGTAACACAATGGTGCTGTTCCTACGAAGCCTTACCCTTTCACCTGCTTCCCTTGAACGATGCATACTCGAGGGAGAGTAGCCAATGTGAGGGGTATGTCCAGTGGGGCCAAGCTTGCCTGGCTCTTCACAATGGTGGCAAACTGCAGTGGGCCTGCTGTAACACAATGGGCTGTTCCTACGAAGCCTTACCCTTTCACCTGCTTTCCCTGCACGATGCATCTCTGAGGGAGAGTAGCCAATGGGGTGAGGGGTATGTCCAGTGGGGCCAAGCCTGCCTGGCCTCAACAATGGTGGCAAACTGCAGTGGGCCTGCTGTAACACAATGGTGCGTTCCTACGAAGCCTTACCCTTTCACTGCTTTCCCTTGCACGATGTACTCTAAGGGGAGTAGCCAATGGGGTGAGGGGTATGTCCAGTGGGGCCAACTGCCTGGCCCCACAAAATGGTGGCAACGCAGTGGGCCTGCTGTAACTCAATGCTGCTGTTCCTACAAGCCTTACCCTTTCACCTGCTTTCCTTGCAACGATGCATACTCTGAGGGAGAGTAGGCAATGGGGGAGGGGTATGTCCAGTGGGGCCAAGCCTGCCTGGCCCCACAACAATGTGGGCAAACTGCAGTGGGCCTGCTGTAACACAATGGTGCTGTTCCTACGAAGCATTACCACTTTCACCTGCTTCTCCCTAGCACGATGCCTACCTTGAGGGAGAGTAGCCAATGGGTGAGGGGTAGTGTCCAGTGGGGCCAAGCTTGCCTGGCTCTTCAACATGGTGGCAAACTGCAGTGGGCCTGCTGTAACACAATGGTGCTGTTCTCTCACGAATCTACCACCCTTTCACCTGCTTTCCCTTGAACGATGCATACTCTGAGGGAGAGTATGCCAATGGGGTGAGGGGTATGTCCAGTGGGGCCAAGCTGCCTGGCTCTTCAACAATGGTGGCAATGCAGTGGGCCTGCTGTAACACAATGGTGCTGTTCCTACGAAGCCTTACCCTTTCACCTTCTTCCCTTGCACGATGCATACTCTGAGGGAGAGTAGGCAATGGGGTGAGGGGTATGTCCAGTGGGGCCAAGCCTGCCTGCCCCACAACAATGGTGGCAACTGCAGTGGGCCTCTGTAACTCAATGGTGCTGTTCCTACGAAGCCTTACCCTTTCACCTGCTTTCCCTAGCACGATGCATACCTTGAGGGAGAGTAGCCAATGGGGAGGGGTAGTCCAGTTGGGGCCAAGCTTGCCTGGCTCTTCAACAATGGTGGCAAACTGCAGTGGGCTGCTGTAACACAATGTGTCTGTTCCTACGAAGCCTACCCTTTCACCTGCTTTCCCTTGCACGATGCATACTCTGAGGGAGAGTAGCCAATGGGGTAGGGTATGTCCAGTGGGGCCAAGCCTGCCTGGTCTTCAACAATGGTGGCAAACTGCAGTGTGCTGCTGTAACTCAATGCTGCTGTTCCTACGAAGCCTTACCCTTTCACGCTTTCCCTAGCACGATGCATATCTTGAGGGAGAGTAGCCAATGGGGTGAGGGGTATGTCCAGTGGGGCCAAGCCTGCCTGGCCCCACAATATGGTGGCAAACTGCAGTGGCCTGCTGTAAACTCAATGGTGCTGTTCCTACGAAGCCTTCCCTTTCACCTGCTTTCCCTTGCACGATGCATACTCTGAGGGAGAGTAGCCAATGGGGAGTGAGGGGTATGTCCAGTGGGGAAGCCTGCCTGGCCCCACAACAATGGTGGCAAACCGCAGTGGGCCTGCTGTAACTCAATGGTGCTGTTCCTCTACGAAGCTTACCCTTTCACCTGCTTTCCTTGCACGATGCATACTCTGAGGGAGAGTAGCCAATGGGTGTGAGGGGTATGTCCAGTGGGGCCAAGTCCTGCCTGGCCCCACAACAATGGTGGCAAACTGCAGTGGGCCTGCTGTAACACAATGCGCTGTTCCTAACAAGCATTACCCTTTCACCTGCTTTCCTAGAACGATGCATACCTTGAGGGAGAGTAGCCAATGGGTGAGGGGTATGTCCAGTGGGGCCAAGCTTGCTGGCTCTTCAACAATGGTGGCAAACTGCAGTGGGCCTGCTGTAACACAATGGTGCTGTTCCTATGAACGCTTACCCTTTCACCTGCTTTCCTAGCACGATGCATACCTTGAGGCGAGTAGAGCCAATGGGTGAGGGGTATGTCCAGTGGGGCCAAGCTTGCCTGGCCCCACAACAATGGTGGCAAACTGCAGTGTGCCTGCTGTAATCAATGGTGCTGTGTTCCTACGAAGCCTTACCTTTCACCTGCTTTCCCTTGCACGATGCATACTCTGAGGGAGAGTAGCCAATGGGGTGAGGGGTATGTCCAGTGGGGCCAAGCCTGCCTGGCTCTTCAACAATGGTGGCAAACTGCAGTGGGCCTGCTGTAACACAATGGTGCTGTTCCTACGAAGCCTTACCCTTTCACCTGCTTTCCCTTGCACGATGCATACCTTGAGGGAGAGTAGCCAATGAGGTGGGGGTATGTCCATGGGGCCAGCTTGCCTGGCTCTTCAACATGGTGGCAAACTGCAGTGTGCCTGCTGTAACAAATGCTGCTGTTCCTACGAAGCCTTACCCTTTCACCTGCTTTCCCTTCACGATGCATCCTTGAGGGAGAGTAGCCAATGGGGTGAGGGGTTATGTCCAGTGGGGCCAAGCTTGCCTGGTCTTCAACAATGGTGGCAAACTGCAGTGGGCCTGCTTAACTCATGCTGCTGTTCCTACGAAAGCCTTACCCTTTCACCTGCTTTCCCTAGCACGATGCATACCTTGAGAGAGAGAAGCCAATGGGGTGAGGGGTATGTCCAGTGGGCCAGCCTGCCTGGCCCCACAACAATGGTGGCAAACTGCAGTGGGCTGCTTAACAATGCTGCTGTTCCTACGAAGCATTACCCTTTCACCTCTTTCCCTAGCACGATCATATCTTGAGGGAGAGTAGCCAATGGGTGAGGGGTATGTCCGTGGGGCCAAGCTGCCTGGCCCACAACAATGGTGGCAAACCGCAGTGGACATTATGTAAACCAGTACCCCATCGCCTTCTTTGCCTTGTTGTGGCAAACTACTATATAGGGAATGTGGCCAAGTGGTGTGTGTAAGGGCATTAATGGTAAGTTATATACAATTAAGTACCAGACTATACTAGCTAAAAATATGTGTATTGTATTTTCAAATAAAATGATTATGAATCTATCTGAAATTTGATGAATCAAAAATAAAGCCAAACATTTTTTTTTCAGAACGTTTATATATATATAGTGAATTAAAAAAAAAAACTATTTACAAAAAAATAAACAAACAAAAAAAAGGGGGTTACTGGGGGTGCCCTCCTCTCCAGTCTGGTCAGGCGGCGGTCCAGGCGGCGGTCCAGGCGCCGCACCATGTGGCGCATCTCCTGCCGCATGCTCTGTAGTTCTGTGGAGGAAGATATTGAGAGAATGTGGGTGAAGATGTTCGAGCACATTTCCTAAAGCACCATGCGGTAGATGCAATTTTGCACCTGATAACTACTTACACATACATGGTACTGCAATGCTATAATGTTGCGGTATGTGATAAAAGGAAAGCTCAGTATAAAGATATCATTATTTACTAAATTCTAGTTATATTATGCATACCTAGTTATGGTAACAGTGATTTCTCTGATTGGCTGTTGGATGGGTACACATGCTCAGATCTCTACTGAGCAACTGAATCAACCCAGGCCTGGGTCAAGGGCAAGACCATAACGGTCTCTATTAGGGGTCCGCAAACAGGAGTCATTATTCCGTTGCATTTATTTATACACAGACACAATGGATTGCTGAATGGGCAGATTAGGTAATTGGGATGGATAAATACTGCTCTTTTTTTCCTTAAAAGTATAATATAGTTATCACGAACTTCCACTTAAAGCGATATTATTGCATCATGGGGATCACTGATAAACAGCAGGAGGTAATGCTGGCTTAAAACATTACGTTTATTGCTAAATTGTATCAGAACATTCTGGTTTTGTATCATAGGACTGTGTCATACAAAATTTTTGGAAGTGGTGCAGCCCCCATAAAAGCATTGTCAAACCCACAGTACCACATGTTCAATCATAGCGTGGATTTTACACTGGGAAAATACAGATATTAATAGTGTCTTGTATATAACATTTCATTAAAGTTAGTATGATTTACTTACGATCTCAAGCATGGCCGCCAAGTGACTGGAGAGGCAGAGGTGCTGGAGGGGCTGGAGAGGGTGGAGGGCCTGGAGGGGCTGGAGAGGGGGGAGGGGGTGGAGAGGGTGGAGGGCCTGTAGAGGCTGGTCCTGCTTCTAGAAAAAAAAATGTTTTATTTATTCACAAATCACCGTCCAATCCATTATAATATTATAAGAACATTTCCTAAAAGCTATGTAGTGAACATTTCTTGGATATTTTGGACGTTTGGACCGAATTTCTGACTTAAGCTTAAAATGAGGGACAAGATACAGCCCAAACAATGGGGAGTTGGGGACATAAATGGGAATGAGAAATAGAAGCTCTGTCTCTCAAGCCAAATTAATAGATTGTTTTCTGTTTCTTTTTTTCGACAAAATTTTTATCAGTGAAATAATAAAATTCAATTAATTATCAATGATATATTCACTAATTATTTGCTGACAATCAAGGTCAATAAAAAGATTAAAAAAATTGCTTGGATTGCACTTACGTGTCTGGTGGTCCCGGTTCCTCCTCTTGCTTGGGCGGTGGACTCCCGTGGGGGCGATGGTGAGCCCGGAGGGGGCAAGGGACTGCCCGGAGGGCAATGGGCTGCCCGTAGCTCTGAGGGCTAGTTGGGTGGTAGTGCTAAAAAAAAAAGGAAATTTATTTTAACTCTCACTGTCATTAAATGTTCAAATAACATTTCACTAAACAATTCTCGAGAAGTTGTCAAAAATTATGCAAACATTTGGATAAAGGGCTTGGCATATCAACGTGTTAAAAAGCACACAATAGTGTGGCACATATGTGATCCTCAATTTTTGCACAATTATGCTATCGTACTGCACTCACATGGCAATACACATGAGCACCGGAAACACGCGCTTGTTTCTGGAGGGCTCGTGTGCGCTGTAATGTGGCCTTGGACAATGAAAGATTTAGAAAAATGTTTTTTTTTCAAAGGCTGCACTTACATCTTCCTCTGCGGGGGACGGTGGTGGGGGGTGGGGTATCCGAGGAAGATTCCCCTGCAAATTAAAATAAAAATACATAATGAATGATATTCTAAGGAAATATTTAATTATACTTTGAATTCTGCTTGAAAATACAGATTAAATAAGGCAATATTTAGTTTCTTAAAAGTCAATCATATTCTATGGCAATGATTTCATACCTTATTCTGGCTAGTACTATATTTTTATTGTGTGTATTGTAGCCAGGAAAGGGAAAGAGTTGGTTGGTGTGTAGGGGAGCATCAGTAGCTGTGTGTACTTGTATCTGTAGATTTTGTGGGTAACACAACATTTTAATTTTGGAGTGTATAAATCAATTATTTAATAATTGATCAACATTTTATTTTTGACTTTATTTCCCTTCAAATAGGGCTGCCATGTACTAAAAGGGGTGGTTCAGTAAAGTGTGTTTAACTGTGTCTATGGTGGGTATCGTGTTCATTTATAGATAAAAGAAATCAATTTTAATGATCGATTTCATTTTTAACTTTACTTAGCCTTTAAATAAGGCTGCCATGGAATGGAAGGGTGGGCCACCAAGTGTGTCTATGTGTGGGTATCATTTAAATTTATAGGAGGTTTATGTTAAATAAAGTCACTTTTCAGTGATTTATTTTTTGACTTACTTTACCTTAAATAGGGCTGATATTGAATAATAACAAGAATAATAATAATGTAAAATAACCAGTGAATGAGAAATACAAAAACTTGGATCTCTCTCTCTCAACCAAATTTAAGGATATTGATGTTTTAAAAACATATATATATATAAATATGTTTTGTCAGAAGTGAATTAAAATATTTTATACGTATATAATACAGTAATATAATAAAAGTATACTTGCCTCTATCATTTGCCGAACGGCAGCCACAATATTGAGGCCTCGCCTCTGAGGTCTGACCACTGTCTCTGGAGGGTAGAGACAGTGGTCTGGTATCAAGCGTCGCAGGATGCGGCGCTGTAGCCCCTCATTATCTGCGCCTCGCGCCGCACATGATGGGGTGCCAGGGGGGAAATCATCATACCCCCTGAGCGGAGGTAGTTGGAGGGCATATAGTTGCCTTGCAGCACTGGCCATTTGATAGGCAGGAAGTTCCGTTCCTCGTTTTACGAAAATCCTCGTTTTTACGGAAATCCCGCGTTTTTACGAAAATCCTCGTTTTTACGGAAATCCTCGTTTTTACGAAATCCTCGTTTTTACGGAGATTCGCGACTTACGGAAACCTCGGTTTTACGAGATCCTCGTTTTTACGAAATCCTCGTATTTTCGAAAATACTGTTCTCGCTAGCGGACTGTAATTTTTAGGTATTGTAGGCATTGATACGTGTTTTAAGGACATTACCAGGTCCCTGAGTGACTAAGTTAAACATTACCAAGGCTATTTAGAACCACTTTTAATGCGGATTTTGCCGAACTTTCATTTTAATACGTTTTAACGGGTCCGCTCGCGGATTTTCGAATTTACGGATTTTTTCGAAATCCGCGGATCCTCGCGCGGACCGGATTTTTTGAAGTTCGGACATCTCTAGAGGTGAAGAGTGAAAGAATGAAACAGAGAATTAGGAAGTGGTAGGATAGGGAGGAGCGTAAGTAGAGGAATTGGTAATAGGCGGAGAGGGACAGTCAGGGAGATGGGGAGGGGGGAAAGTGGAGAGAGGGAAGATGGGGAGGCAATTGAAACTAGTAGGTGATCAGGGGAAAGTAGAAATGTCAGTGAGAATAGTGAGAAAATTTATAGATATACAGGTGGGGAGGGAAGGAGGACAAGTAAGTACATAGGGAGAGTAAAGAAGGGATGAGAAATAGGAGAAGGAGGGAGAAAGAAATAAAAAATATGGAGAGAGGAAGTGAATGAAAGTAAATATTAGAGACTGGCAGAGTGAAAAGAAAAGGACAGAGGGAGAGAGAGAGGAGAGATAGAAAGAACAATAGAGAGAAATAAGGGATAATAGAGGAAAGGAAAGAGGGAGAGAAACAGAGAGATAGGAGAAGAAAAATATTGAAAAGAAAGATAACGTTAGAAGAGAGGAAGAAGAGACAAGGCGACGCGACAGTGACAATGTAATGTGTGGGTCAGATAGACAGTGTGTGAGTGTTTGATATATATTATTGGATCGATAAGGCAAATTATCCATTTAGTTAAATCTTTTTACTCTACCCTTACGCCTGCCTATGGTTGATCCAGAAGAAGGCAAAAAAAACCCGTCTTAAGGGGGAAAAAATTCCTTCTGACTCCAAATGGCAATCGGAAGAATCCTGGATCAACAAGAACTTTGCACTGTATTTATAAATTAAATAGCAGTACCAGCGGTATTTGTTGACCGCCTTAATGGGCCGGAATTCCGATATATCACTCCTAACTGCCTCTAATGGCTGTACATTGGGTTTGTGTGTTGATGAAGTTTTTGTATTGAGAAAAGGGGAAAAAGTGTAAGAATGGTTGAAGAGATTGGGATAGAAAGGGAAGGGGTCAGAAAGGCGAATGATGAACCCGGTGAAGTGAGAAGGAAGAGATAAAATATATGGTAATGCCCTCTGGGATTTCCTTCCTTGCCAATCCCTAGTCGTCACTTCGGTCACGTTGCCAGGCCCAGTGGGATGGGTTAGCTGCCATCAACTAAAAAAATACACAAAAACACATTCAGGGAGATTCAATAAAAGTTCTTATCCTTTAAAATGGTGCTTATTTTGCCCCAACTAATCAGATGTTAGCTTTAAATGTTAAATAACATCTGATTGGTTGGGGCAAAATTAGAACCATTTTAAACGATAAGAACTTTTATTGAATCTCCTTGTAACTTTTTGATAATTGGCCAAAATGTGTTTTTGTTTTTTTACTATACTTACCCTTTAAATATGATTCAATAGGAATTCAAAGAAACAAACCTTTTTAATTATTGATCAAAATTTATGTTTACCCTTTAAGTATGTCTGCCACAGAAATGAAAAGTAGGTCAATAGGTATGTGTACCTGGATCAGGTTGGAAGTTAAAAAAAAGTTTTTTGATGATTGGTCAAAATTTGTCTTTTGATCTGCCACAGTAATGGAGGGGTAGGTCAGTAGGTGTGTGTACCTGTGTCAGGTTGGGGATTAAAAAAAATAAACCTTTTGGTCAAAATTTTTTTGACTTTAGTTACCCTTTAGGTAGGGCTGCAACAGTAATGGAGGGGTAGGTCAGTAAGTGTATGTACCTGTGCCACGTGGGGGTTAAAAAACAAACCTTTTTGATTATTGATCAAAATTTGTTTTTTTTTTACTTTAGTTACCCTTTAAGTATGGCAGCCAAAGTAATGGATAAGTAGATCTTTAGGTGTGTGTACCTGTGTCGGGTTGAGGGTTAAAAAATAAAAAACTTTTTTGATGATTGGTCAAAATTAGTTTTTTTTTTACTTTAGTTTCCCGTTAAGTATGGCTGCCACAGTAATGGATAAGTAGATCAGTAGGTGCGTGTACCTGAGTCCAGTTGGGGGTTAAAAAAACCAAACTTTTTTGATGATTGGTCAAAATTAGTTTTTTTGACTTTAGTTACCCTTTAGGTATGGCTGCAACAGTAATGGAGGGGTAGGTCAGTAGGTGTATGTACCTGTGCCACGTGGGGGTTAAAAAACAAAGTTTTTTGGTTATTGATCAAAATTCATTTTTTGTGTCTGTGTGGGGGGTTGGGGGTATCACCGTTCGTATTTATGACCATGAAACAAACTGTTTTGAAATATCCACATTTGAGGATTGTTACCATTATAGTCTATGGGTAAAATGTCCCGAAATTCACAGATAACGCCGTAACGCTTCCATGGATTCCTTAGCTAGAAGATAGCACACTTCTACTATATACCCCGCATGTCTGTACTGAATTTCATGTCTCTAGCTCAAAAACTGTGGGAGGAGATACAGTCCAAAAAAGCGGAAGAAGAAAACGGAAGAAGAAAGAGAAGAAGAAATAGAAAGAACAGGAATTTGGCTTTTTTAAGCCAAATTAATAATGCAGCCCTGCTAATTACATGAATATGTCTGTCAGGCTCTGTATAACACAAGGTTTGTTTCCATGAGCCATATTTATAAAGGAGCGCCTTTAACAATCGGTTTTACAATCGGTTCAACAATCGTTAATCTACGATCGTTATCGTAAATTACCGAGCATAAATCTACAATAACGAAATCGTAGATTTATGATCCCCATAGAATACCATTGAACATTTGGTAATTACTGAACTATTGCTCGTAAATGTACAATCGAGATCGTAGCCTAGCTTCTGCGTAAATTAACTAACCCACCGTAACGCTAAAAAGCTATAAAGGGTTTATAAATATGACCCCTCAAAACTTTCATTTATGGCTTTTACATGTGTGTGGGGAGAGATGGGATAAAAAGTTTTTTCTTTGATTACTGAGTTTCTGAGAGTTTCACCCAGTATTTATTGAATATTAATTGACTTTATTAATAATTATAATGTGGTACTAGTAGAGACATCTTCAAACGTTCTCTTTGATTTGCCATAACACGCATATCCTGCTTACTCTTAAGGTTCATACACACGTGTGATCGCGGGTCGGCGATAATCGTGCCGTGAATGGGCACTTGCTCAGAGATCCCCCATGGCCGGTTGTGCAATGATCCCTGACCGAACGGCCGTTTCAGCCGATAAAGTGCCCATACACAGCATACACATAGTGGCAGCGTCTGTACTGTTTATAGTTAGAGCGATATGGTAATTGGTAATTTACTTCATAGAGAGGACTGTGGCTATGGTAATTCACAGCAGTAGGAGGGCGTGACTATACACGCCATTCACTTTGATTGACAGTTCCTCCCTCTGAATCTTTTAAACTTATTAGTCTAATATCTACAAAACTGGTGGACAAATTGGAAAGAGAAACACATGTTGGGGGATGGGATGAAGTATAGTTTAATAGTATGAGGTTTTTAAAAGTTTGAATTTGGACACTATAGTTACCCTTTAAGGGATGCCCTCATGTCCTCTGACATGCTCTATTGGTGAACAATGCCCCAGATTGTAGAAGACATACGTCCATCCTGTCCAACCCATCTAGCAATACCCTCATTTCCTGCCTAACTGTTGATCCAGAGGAAGGAAAAAAAAACAATTTATGAAGAGAAAGAAAATTCCTTCCTGACTCCAAGTGGCAATTGGAAATTTCTCTGGATCAACTCTTCTTTATGTATCAATACCAGTAACTTGCCACACTCCTTGTTTGCAGAAACTCATCCAGCTTTTTTTTAACTGTCCAATGAACCTGCCATAACAATGTCCACTGGAAGACAGTTCCATAGCTTTACCGTTCTCACAGTAAAAACCCTTTCCCAACTTGAAACCTAAACTTTTTTTCTTCAAGTCTTAAGGGATGTCCTCGTGTCCTCTGACAAGTTTTATTGGTGAACAATGCCCCAGATAGTTTATTGTATGGCCCGTTAATGTATTTATACACAGTAATCATATCCCCATGCAAGTGTATTTTCACAGTCTTCATATTCAAGCTCCCCCAATCTCCTTATTAATTTAGTTGCCCTTCTCTGAACCCTTTCCATTTCAAAGATGTCCTTTTTGTTCACAGGATTTCAAAATTGCACTGCATATTCCAAATGAGGCCTTACCAATGCTTTGTAAAAAGGGAGAATAACATTTTCCTTTCTTGAATCCATACCTCTCTTTATACAAGACTGGCTCTAGCTGTTACTGCCATGCTGGCTCTAGCTGTTACTACCTGGCACTGCTTGCTACCTAAGTTTGTTATCCACCAAAACTCCAAAAACACCCAGCCCACCACAACGTAGCATGTGAGTATTTGTTAGCAAAGAGCCACTCTGAGTTTACAAGCCTAAAATTTGCTATGTATTAAAAAGTGGACTCTATCAGTGCCTAAATACATTATTTATGTGTATGTTAAAATTGCATGACTCATCCTGTACTCAGGGGTGCTCTAACACTATATTGTTTCTATATTTGTTCATTGTACAATGAGGGGGTGCCCAGAAGGAGGATTTCGGAAAGCGCTGTATCAGAGGGCAGACTACTGTACATAATCGAGAGTGGCCAGAAGTTCCCAAGAGGATATGCCTGCTCAGCAAACAGTGGGTGGTGAGTACAGTCAAGCTACAGTATGGGGTACACAAGGGGGAATTAGTGTTGGCTGCAGGGTAGCTATACTGAATTTATTAAAGCTGATTTGGGAGAAAGATCAGCTAATACAGGAGACAGTTAGCCGGCCTAAAGTTGCACAAGGAGAAGGGAGGGAAGAATTTAAAGAGGGACTGGGTGAACTTCCTCTTCTTGGGCATGTAGGTATAACAGCAACCCCTAGGCAGAGTACTAATACTGAGGGGCATAGTTTGTAAGCAAACTCATTAGGGTTCGGAAGAAAAGAAAAAATTTGGGCTTGTAACTATATAGACCTTTTTTATGTTAATCAAACTTGAGAAAGATTCGGTATATAAGCCCCTTAGAAAACAAGAGGAGTATGATGAAAAAGTGAAAGAGAAAAAGAAAACTGCAATAAATAATAATGTGATATGGATCACATACTATAATTGGATACTAGCACACTATGTGAGCGCTTTCCAGATCCCAGTTTTTTTGCTACTTGGAGCTGATCTGGGGACCCTACAGGACTTATGGTGGATCTTGTAGGCTCCGATATGATGTGCCGTTTTGTAAAAGAAAATGGCTTTTAGGGTAGATACTAGGCCAGGATTTAGGCTTAGACTCATTATTACACAGAGTAGACCAGCGTCTTTGCAGTCCTTTCTGGGGCCTGCCAAGGCTACACAGTTTGGAGTGTTGGCGACACCTGGATGTAAAGGAACAAGCTGGCTCTTTAATGAGAGCCACTGTAGTTGGTTCTTCTCCTCGAAGGAGAAGCGCACCCTGCAGCAAAAATGTTTTAAAGAATCAAGACAGACAGGGCAAAGCCATGTGTCCCCTCCTTTCAAGGGTCAGAGTACCAATGCTAGTGGAAACACTTTTTTGATGGCTAAGAACATATGATGCTAGACAAAAAGGCCTGTCAACAGTTATAACATTCCTGGAATTGTGGGGTGCCAAAATGCAGGACAGTCGGAAAATCAGTGATAGTAGTGACAGCTATTAACTGCCAAACTTCATCTTCCTTACCAGTTGTAGTGCTGCTCAGGGAGTTCGTTTTATTGTGCTTTCTCTATAATATTTGGTTTAGGGCAAAACACACCCCGAGGATAGAGAATAGGTTCCCAGTTTCAGTTCCACTGGCATGAGTGGTTAGTAATCTTTGAATGGGAAGGTGGCATATGTAGCCATGATAACAAGTTACACTGACATATTTTTGGCGCTAATGGGTCAGCGACATCCATGCCAGATAGGTCTCTATCCGCATTATCCTTTTCTTTCCAAATGTTCCGCTGGCAAAATGTACCCAGAGATTTCCTGGTACATAGGATTTTAACAGGGTGGAAGAGAGGTTATCTGGCAGTAGATGTGTCCTGTGTCCTTTTATTTACTGGATAAGTTAATATCACATGGCAAGTTAGTCTGCAGCTCTTATTTTGAAATGGTGTCCATTTGTTGTTTCAGCACCTCCTACGTCTGCAATATTTGTATATGCCATTCCAAGACTGACCAGCTGGGAAAGTGTAGACGGGTAGCGCTATTCTAGGGACATCTCATGTCCTGTTTTCTTGTTACAGTTATACCTAACTATCAGACCAAACCACCTAAACCCTTTATTCATTCATGAGAATGGTACATGTTTATCCCAATTTCAATTTCCAGACATTTTTAGGGCAATTCTAAAAGTGTTGGCAAAACAGATAGCAAATTCCTCATCCTTGGGTTGTACCTTAATTCAGCATGCAAAGCCTCAGAAACCTGCTTCTAAAAGCTGTCTCTGGGATAATCTTCTTCACTTCTGGGGTTTTAACCAATTGGAAGACACCTCCTTTGCAGATTGCATCTTCCATTTGATCAGTCCTGCCATACTACGGGACTATGGCAGGCAAGCCCTGCAAGCAGCTCACAAAGCCGAATTTGCAGGGCTCATTTGAAGGAATTAAGTTAGACCCAAGGGTGAGTATCCCACACCCTGGGAACTATTAACTAGGGAGTGGGGAATTTTTTGAGTGTGATTGCCCTTTAAGTGAAGGGAACTCAATAAAGCTGTGGCCTTTCAAATTCCAACACTGCATTCTTGTATTATTTATAACAAGGTGTGTTGGGGGGCAACATGGTGGTTACAAGTTGATCATAATTTGGCCTTAAGAAGCCAAGCAAAATACCCTGTAAATATATACTGTTTTTACAGAATGAATGGTCTTTTTAACGCTGACCTCAGATAACCACCCTAAAGTAATAAGAATTCCTATCTAAATAATGAGTAGCATGTCTACCAGTAGATCATCTACACTAAATACATTTTGTTCATTTAAATATAAACAAAGTGGTTTTTGCAGTCCTTGGTTTTGCAGACTTAACAGTTTTATTGGCACATCAAATTTAAGAATGAAGTACATCTGTGTTGATTACATTTTTTCTTCCCAAAAAACATTGGATCTTTATAATGGCATCATTGTTACTCAAAAATACGTGTGCCATAAATTGCCAATGCTATTAGGTAAAACTAAAGGACAAATAAAACTAAATAATTCGGGGGCTGGGGGAATGAATTCCCTAATAAGTGGAGTTTAATGTAAAATCCCATATCGATAGAAGACATATATCAGTAAATTCCAGGGCTAGGAAGTTTTCCCTGTAACATATTTAGCAGGAAATCACACTAGGTCAGTTTTGTCCATTTCCCTGACAGAAATAAGTGTAGCAGATTGACCTGGTCGGTTATGAAAAAGCTCACTGCCGCACGCATATCTGTCTGGGAACGGATCCATTTCAAGCCTAGAGACTGAAGCCCCTTTCATCAAACAATAAGTAATGATTTATGTTGCAGGGCTGACTTAGTTGCTCTGATATGTCCTGCTGTAATTGTTATGCTGAAACCAGACCACATTTGAACTATTTTCTAAATCATATTTACTAATAGCATGAATGCTAGCTATACCCTGTATATAGAATGGAACTTAGTAGCTATAAGGCAAGGTTCACACTAGTGTGGTTTTACCGCTGCGATGAACATCACACTACAATCAATGTTGAGCGATGTTCCCCTAGGTTATCGGGGGACATTGCACCAAAATGTCCCCTAGTGTGAACAAGCTCTTATATTTAAATATACTTTTATCTCTAAAGCTGGGTGCTAAAGTTTCAAAGACGACAGACAGAATCTGTAAGATGTGGCTACACACAATTCTGAAAGTTCTCCCTATATAAAGTATAGGGAGAACATTTGGGACTGACACACACCCTATAATTGCTCACATGCTCCTTATACTTTGGTAATTTAGTATTTTCTGGAAGAAAAAAAACGTTTCCCCTACTGACACAGATCATTCGTCTGCATTGGATACGGTAACTACGTTTTTTAACTACCGTATATACTCGAATATAAGTCGATCCGAGTATAAGTCGAGGTACCCATTTTAACCTAAAAAGGAGTAAAAACTGATTGACTCGAGTATAAGTCAAGGGTAGAATTATGACCACTACTGCCTTCTGATTCCTTGGCACTCCAGATGTTTGTAAACTACAACTCCCAGCATGCTTTAGTTGCTGGGAGTTGTAGTTTACAATCATCTACAGTGGAACTGCACACACTGAACCAACTATCCTGTCCCTGACCCAAATGCCCCCTTACTCTCCCTCCCTGCACCCATCTTCTCATGCAGCCTTCTCCCATGCCTTACCTTCTCATGCAGCCTTCTCCCATTCAGACTTTGCCAACTTGAAATGTAACTTGAAATGAGGAATCCAGCGTCCGCACCAGGAGTCAGAGGCCGCCATCATCTGAAATGAGGAATCCGGCGTCCGCATGCACTGATGGTCGCATCCACTGACGTCACTACTCGGCGCGGTCTCATTTCCCGGGCCGAGTGGTGACGTCAGTGGATGTGACCATCAGTGCATGCGGACGATGATTCCTCATTTCAGGTTAGTTAGTGACTGACTCGAGTATAAGTCGAGGTTCAGATTTCAGGCTGTTTTTACAGCCTGAAAACTCGGATTATACTCGAGTATATACGGTACATCTTTTTAACTACATCTTTTTAACTACATCTTTTAACTACATTTTTTTGATTTACTATTAGGCCATAAGAGAAGAAATAGTATAATTAGCTTCTGAGTCTTCTCAACCTGCTTAATATAATATTCATAAAATATTTTTGAAACAACATACTGTAACTTGAGTCTATCCTTTGTAGGCAAAGCATTCTTGT
Organism: Hymenochirus boettgeri; assembly: GCA_019447015.1. NCBI lineage: Eukaryota > Metazoa > Chordata > Amphibia > Anura > Pipidae > Hymenochirus > Hymenochirus boettgeri. Next base: position 129,169,393 of record CM033469.1, read on the forward strand.
TAGAAGTAGCCGTCAGTGTTCCTTACCTTCCGCCTGTTCCCTCATAGATCCTTCCTGGTCTGGCACTTTGCGTTTCTCTTCCAGCTGACTTCTGTCCTTTTCGCAACTGCAGCTATTTCCAGAACAGTGCCTTCTTGTCTCTCTTAGCCGAGTCTGATTGGTCTTCTGTATTTTGGCAGCAGATTTGAATCTTCTTAGCCTATCTTGGTCTCTGCTTGGTTTCTTTTGCTCGTATTTGTCATTTTAGCCTTTTTAAGTTCATGTTTCCTCTTCCTCATTGACAGTTATAGCTTTTGGTTTGCCTCATGCTCTTGGTGTGTTTTTCGAATAAGATTTCTTGTTGCTGACTTTGCTGACACCTTGACTACATTTTTTCACCACCTGTCCTGACCTCTGCCTGTTTCTTGACTATGTCTCTTTCTTTATCCTTGGTGCCTAGTTTGTTTTGTTCTACTTGAGTATCAAATATCTTGCATTCCAAGTCCTGGGGGCAATCCTGCCTGGTGAGGCCTGGTGATACCTGGACCGCTCTTACGCGAAAAACATTTTATTTGCTTTATTTAAAGCTCAGCATATAAAAAAAATTTGTGTTGACTCCCTTAATCCTACTTCATAATGTACCTGTGCTTCACACTATTCCTATGCATATAATATAAATATAAATATATACCAGTAGGACAGGGTAAAAACATCTTACTGAAACATCATACTGAAATCTTAGACAATATAAGAATTCGATAATTTTTCCTATAATGATATTGTACTGTTCCTATTTAACAACTAGAATTTCAGTATAATTTGCATGTCATTAGGTTATTTTTGAACATTATGACCAATCAGGGTTAATTCTGTGCCCATTAATGTGTTTGCTATCCAAGCAGTGGGCAGGTTTCGGTTGGATGACTAAGATGTTCAGAAATTTGGCTGGACTTTTAGGCAAATGGGTATTTCATCCTTTTTAATTACAAGAAACAAAAAAAAATAATTACTAGGGGCATTTATAAATCCCTAATACAGAATTGGCTTTCATTTGACTAGGGATTCTCTTAAGAACTAAGGAGCAGCTGTTACTGTTTCCTGGCACATTCTCAAGTTAAAAAACGTCACAAATATGTAGGGGAAAAAAATGTTAACAAACGAGGAAGGGGAAATAGCATTTTGTCTTTAAACAACCATTAATGGCATGTCCGTGTTTATTTTACTTTGTCAAATTGTCAAGATAATAATGCATAATATGGCACTACATCACAACAGACAAGTAACAAACAGTGCAGAACAAAATGGTATTACAAAAATGTAATAAAACTATGGCCAATACATACATGGCCTACATAGAAACATAGTTTTGGAGGTTGAATAAAGACTTACGTCCATCTAGTCTAAACTTTATAGCCTACTCATTAACCCTACCTAAAAGTTGATCCAGAGGAAGCCACAAAAAAACCCTGCTGAAACTGGGGAAAATACATCTTGACTTAGTCAGCATATTCATATTTTATAAATAAAATTATACATATATACATACATACATACATACTATATATATTTGAATCTACATAACTTTAGCTACGTAATGGTTCCATTCTTACATTCAGACATGCAGATTTCTAGACACATTTCTCCATAGAACTCCATGCTTTTAGGAAATTTTATAAAATTAAAGAAAGATGATCAAAGTTAGAAAACTTCTTAACAAATACCGTATATACTCGAGTATAAGCCAAGGTTTTTAGGTTTAAAAATCAACCTAAAAACCTTGCCTCGGCTTATACTCGAGTCACAAGACACTTACCTTCAATCCAGAAGCAGCCGCGAGTCAGGCCGGCAGTTCCCAGTACTGCTTCGCGGCTGCGCGATGAATATCATCGCCACGCTGGCGGGATGACGTCATCGCGCAGACGCGAACAGTACTGGAACTGCCGGCCTAACTCGCGGCTGCTTCTGGATTGCGGCAGCCAGCAGAGAGAGGAAGACTGAAGACCAGTGAGCTGGGGGGGACTGGGGGGATGGCTGGGTGGACAGTATGCCATGCAGACAACCACATTACCTTTTTACTATAGGTGGTTGGAAACTACAACTCCCACAACCAAGCATGCTGGGAGTTGTAGTTTCCAAACATCTACAGTGGAAATGTATTAGGGTGGGGGACAGTATGCCATACAGTAACCCTCAATACCTTTCCTATAGGTGGTTGGAAACTACAACTCCCAGCAACCAAGCATGCTGGGAGTTGTAGTTTCCAAACATCTACAGTGGAAAGGTATTAGGGTTACTGTATACCCTCGGCTTATACTCGAGTCAATCATGTTTTTCTCATTTTGGAGGCAAAAATGGGTACCTCGGCTTATACTCGAGTCGGCTTATACTCGAGTATATACGGTAAGAAAAAAAATGGAATGTCAATCTCCCACATGTCCTGAATCCAACGGTATGCCATATGTGTGGGTTTATATGTGATATGTGGGCACCAACTAACTGCAAATGGGATGTATGTGTAAGTGCAGTTACAAGAAAAACAAACAGGGAGATTCAATAAAAGTTTTTATAGTTTAAAATGGTGCTAATTTAGCCCCAACCAATCAGATCTTATTTAACATTTGAAAGCTAACATCTGATTGGTTGGGGCAAAATTAGCACCATTTTAAACGATAAGAACTTTTATTGAATAACCCTGCTAGTGCTCTGTATTTTTAACAGCTTCCACTTTTTCAAATTACATACCCACCAACATCCCCCATACACTAGCAGGGAGATTTATTGAAAGTTCTTATCGTTTAAAATGGTGCTAATTTTGCCCCAACCAATCAGATTTTATTTAACATTTGAAAGCTTACATGTGATTAGTTGGGGACAAAATTAGCACCATTTTAAACGATAAGAACTTTTATTGAATAACCCTATATATATTTTTATGAACCCACCCAGGGGCACTTCTAGGGTTTTTGCTGCCTGAGCCAAACTTTTGATTGACCCTTGATTATTTCCAGGTGTGGCGCAAAGCAGCTGTGTATAAGTGGGTGTGGCTATGACGGTGGGCTTGGTTTTAGCGTGGCTAAAATGTTACAATTTGAAACTCCTATCCCATAGGTATATAAACAGTTCCTCAGACAGTCAATTATCAATAATGGAAATTCCTAGAAACAGATATTACATCCCATTCTAAAACAGCATGTGTTCTCACTACCATATTGCTCCTTTCAGGTTTTTGTTGCTCAAATCAAAATAACTTATTTTATAGCCTGTGCTATACATGTTGGTATAACTGTTACAATACATTAGAAATGCCATACTTTCTGTAATATAAAAGATTTTAGCCAAAAGATTTGTAAGCCTGCCACCATGTCAAGGTAGACTCTTGCAGCAGGGCCCTAACTAACCTAACTAAATCTAACCTAACCATATAAAGTTATTTTAACAACATCATAACTGTTACTAGGGAAAATTCTTTTTTTTTTCTTGACCGGTCAAGGGAATTTAATTCTTCCACCACTGCCTGTCTGCCGCCTTTTTTCTTCAGTGCAGGGGTGCCGCCTGAGACAAATGTCTCACTCTGCCTAATGGTAGAAGTGGCCCTGAACCTACCTCCCCCTTAGTTACAAGATGTGACGGTGTAGTTCTTTTATATATATAGATGCAAAATAATGCACATGTTTCTTTTTAGAAATTTTTACTTTTTGCAGATTTTCAGGAGTAAAAAAGTTGAAAAGAAGCTTAAAACTTAGAAATCATGACCAACTCCCCAGTAAAAATATAAAATCCCTCTATATATTGTTCTCCCACATGTCCTCAATAAATCAGTACCCCACTTGCATCAATGTTCACCAAGACACTGCCAGCAAACAAACTAAAAGGAGCCAATGTATAATTTAGGGGCTGAACTCTAAGGTCACACTTTGGACTTGAACAATCTATTTTACCTAATAAAGCCCCTGGTTTTGGTTATGAAATATCAAATAATCAAATATTTTTGATAAAAAAAATACTCCAAAGCAAAAAAAATTGGGTTGATATGTCTCTCTTCACATTCTTAGAGAAAATATTTTTTTTAATGAAATGGTTTTATTGGGGAATTGGTTTTATTGGTGTGTGTTCCACTTTAAAGGGTATGTCCACCCTTAATTTACATTTTTAGTATATAATAGTAAATGCAGGCAGGGGGCGGGAGCGGCAGACACGTCTGTGATTGGCTGTGAGGCAGCCAATCACGGACGCGGCTGCCGGCTTTTCAGTGCAGTGAAGGAGCGAGGCATGGTAAGTAGCTATCTGGGGACTTTCTAAGATTTCTAATTATTACAGCGGTTGGGGCTGGGGGCACATTTACTATTATATACATAAAGGGATTTATGCTAGGGGGAGGGAGACCAGAGCGGGTGGGAGAGGGAGGGAGTGGGAGGGAGAGAAGTGCTGCACTGCACATGGCAAAATTCTCCCGGAGGGGAGACAGGAGGCAGAGTCCTATATGAACTCTGCTCTCCTCCTGGTGGCCACTTTTTTTGACGGGGGGGGGGGGATACTGGAGAACCACTTGGAGCTGGGATGTAAGGTAAGGATTTTATTGCACTACACATTGGGGCCAGTAGTGGGGGGGATTATAGTTTTGGGGGTGGACATGCCCTTTAATTATTTTACCATTCCCAAAGATGATCATCAGGGCATCTGTGGGAATAATAAACTTGGAATATTGGCATAAAAGGACGTTTTCCAAATGGAAATGCGATCGGAAAAATCTCATCCCTGAAAATGTTTTCCACCTTACACACGATCCTCCACAGCAGCAGTAACAGATCCCGACCTTCCTGTTTCAGAAAAACTATAACGTGCATGCACAATAATGCGCGCATGCACGATAAAAATTCCTAAACAAGAAGCAGTCGGGAATTTTCACTGCTGCAGCAGAGAATAACGTGTAAGGTAAATATCTTCTTTCTAGGTACGTCGCTCCTGCTCAATTGATTGAAGAAAAAGAGGTAAGGCATAGCTACTTAACTTCCCAGTCTTCAATCAATACATAAAAGGAATAGTTCACTTTTTGAGTGAACTATTCCTTTAACCTCAGACTGCTGTAGCCACCCTATGTACAGGAGATAGCTAATTGGTCGCTACTACATAGAATGTTTTTATTGGTTGCAAGGAGAGGGATTACTCATTATAACCTATGATGAAGGACGCTATAATCATCTGAAGTATTTGCTATCCAGGCCATCTAGCTCACTGTTCTATGAGCTTTCAAATATATTATGATATAATAAACTGTTTTAATCTGCTACAGCAGGACCGTTTGGGGCATAGGCCACCTAGAGCTAGTGCACCTCTGTTAAACCAGGGCACCCAGTGTTCTCCCTAGAATCTCCCTGACAGCTTTTACTTGCTGTGTTAGAACTGCTCTCCTTGTTCTGCTGTAATGTGTAACATTGTAGTGAGTACAGAGCCTGAACTCAGCTCACTCTACTTAGAAACAATGTTACAAATGAACTGAAGGTGAAGGAAGGAGGGGGGAGGATGAGCTCAGCTAATAGTACTGAGGAGAACAGTTCTAAAATGCCACGTAAAAGCTGCTGCAGACTTTATAACAGTGGCCCCTGTGACTAGCAGCCATGAGATCCCTATCCCTGCCTCTTTCTTCCTTCTACCCAACTCTCCAATTACAACTTAGAGTAGGTGAGGAGTGAACAATGGAGGAGACATGGAAAGTAGGTACATACTGTATATCATGTCAATGCTGGCAGCTGAAAGGGTGAAAGGTATGTTGGCACTGAAAGTGTTAATGGCAATATTCTGGGAAAGTGCTGGCACTATAAGTGTTAATGCACTACTCTTGGAGGGCTAGGCCAAACTACTGCGCTTTTGAGCCCAGTGAGATTGCAATCTGATCATGCTAGGGCACTAGGATGGATAGAAATGGCCCTGTGCTACAGCCTGCTTCTTTTAAATGTGATTGTACACAGTGGTTTGGTGGTTTGCCTGCTTTAGTAACATTACCTATCCTGGGCTCTGCAGAAATTGAAATTAGGTTTTTATTATTGAACTGAATCTTCTAGGGAAGCAGGTGTTTTTTCCATGTGTAGATGTGAGCTGGCACCTCCTTTACAGGCTTTGCACCAAAAGAACTAATAAACAAAAGAGTTGAAGTAGAAGTGCCGCTGTACCTTCAATTCTATTTTTGTTTCCACTTGCAGCAGAGCACCGAGACTTAGTGACATCATGCGATATGGCGAAAGCAGAACAGGAGTGTTCGGATACACGGACAGTGAAACACTGAGTATCATCGATGCCTTCCCTGGCTCCACAGATTTTCTCAACGATCTCCAACCAGCACAACTACTTAAGTGGCTTGAGTTCTTACAGAGGCGACACACTGACTTGGAGCTGCAGGGGCTTTCACTTACAGCATATTCCCAACAGAAACGGATCCTGCGAGGACTTACTGTAAACTTAAAGGCGAAGTTCAGTGCAAATACATATGCTTTTCAGAAAAAAAGAGCAGTATTTTTCATGCCAATGACCTTAATTTGCAAATTCAGAATTTTGTCTGTGTATAAATAAATGCAACCAAAATACTGACTTCCTGTTTGCAGGACCCCTAGTAGAGACCGTTATGGTCTTGCCCTTGACCCAGCGCCTGGGTTGATTCAGTTGCTCAGTAGAGATCTGAGCATCTTTGACCCATCCAACAGCCAATCAGTAGATATTACTGTTAGGAACATTCCAAGGATGTGGTGCATCCTGGAAAAAAGAAGGACTGTTAGAAACGTGCCTATGAGTAAGGGGATAGCACATTCCCGAAACGCGTCAGGCAGTTCTGCATTTTTAGACATGTATGTATAATAAAGCTGTTTAATTATAACTGAAGTGCCGAGGAACTGTTTGTTGTGAATCAAGAGTCTTTTACTATATTATGAATTTACTGTTAGAAATGTCAGCTCACTAATGTCAACAGCAGGAAACAGCAAAGGGTATGAAATCAACTGATTTTTCAAAATGGGAGAGAATATGTAGAATAACTAAGAAGGCATTACACAAACTAACAAATTAACAAATATTGATCATTTCCACTGAACTGTCCCTTTAAAATCCACCCTCTTTGCCTATAACGAGGAATAGAAGGTACAAATCTGAAACAAATGTTCCTTAGACATTATGACTCTGACTAGACTTAAAACAAAAGGAATTGGATACAGTAAAAACGGAGGTTGAAAGCGTGTCTACATTGTTGCAAACTTGTCTAAATGAAACAGAGCTGGCAGAGTGTAAGGAACAAATGGATGAGGTGATACAGGTATCAACAGGAGGGGCAAAAGGGAAAAAAGGGAGAAGTTTGATCAGGACAGATTGGTTTACCAATTGGGTTGGGTGTATCTATGGATGAGGGGTGATTTAAGGAAGGGTTGCAATACTGTCTGATGTCTGACTTAGGAGAGCTTACTTGGCCCCCAGCCTGGAGATACACACTGACAGGGGACAACCAATAGTCTAACACTAATAGACTACCAACATCTCAGGAACAGAGAACAAGCAGAATCGGAAAAGGGTGGTAGGAAGATTTGAAGGAGCTGGAAGAAGGAACGTTCATGTGCAGCGCACAATGGCAACCAGGAGGACCAACAAATAGTCTACAATTTATCCAAGCATGAATTAAAAAAGGCAGAAAAGCAGGTCCTAGCTATAGGCATGAATTTCTGTCTGGACTTTAAATATGATTTGTTTGATTTGGACAGCATCACCATTAGACCTTCTGATAAAGGAGGAGCTGTGGTGTTGCTGGAAACTGACTATTATGAACAAGAAATTTTACAGCAATCGACAGACACTGAAGTCTATTGCGTATTACAAAATGATCCCCTTGCAAGTATTATGAAGGAAATTAAGGAATGTTTGATTAAGTATAAGAAGAAGGGAGTTGTCAGAGAGTATTGAAGACTACTTGATGATAAATCATTGAAAGACTCCATACTTCTACTCTTTACCCAAAATATATAAGAACCCACTCTGGCCACCAGGATGTCCTATTATACATTAGGGATAGTTTACATTTTTTACAGAGACTACACCTCCCCTTTTTAAAATTTTTTATAACTTTAACAGGGTTATTCAATAAAAGTTCTTATGTTGCTAATTTTGCCCCAACCAATCAGATGTAAGCTTACAAATGTTAAATAAGATCTGATTGGATTGGGCAAAATTAGCACCATTTTAAACGATAAGAACTTTTATTGAATATCCCTGTTAGTTTTTATTAACAATTTTTCTTTATACAATCTTTGATGATAGCCTTTTTTTTTTTGCCTTCCTCTGGATCAACTGTTAGGTAGGTTTAAAAGTTTGGCTTGATGGATGTTTGTCTTTATTCAACCTCATTTACTATGTTACAAGAATTTTCACTTGAGATGACTAGTGGATTATGGGCACTGTTGATGTGACATCATTGTACACATTGATACCTCATGATGCATGCTGTCACTCATTTGTTAACAGTAACTACATATACTGAGACTCAGGGAGTCCTTTTTTGAATTACTGTCAATTACTGTATGCTTGTGAAGGTTCTCATTCATCTAGGTCATGATATATCTGTTGTATTCAGTTAGATCAACTGGACTTAATGTTTAGTTCTTGAAGATGTTTCGCTAGTCATTTGACTGGCTTTCTCAATTCAGAATCACTTGTACAAGAATCTGTTGGCAATATTGTGGAAAGTCCCAATTAGTATATGACAGCCAGGTGTTAGGGACCTTCTGAATGGTCCCTGAATGATCCAGACTGGGCCTTTGTCAAAAGAAGTAGAAGGAAAGAAAAGAACACAAATAACAGTGAAGGGGGAAAGCTAGACAGGAGAGAGAACATGGTCATCCCATATGTAGCAAAATTAAGAAGAATTTTCAAAAAACACTATATACTGGTCTCCTTCAAAGCAGACAACACACCAAGGCAGCAATTGGCACATCCGAAACACAAGAAAAGCAACATCATATACGCAGTGCAGTGCGGTGAAGAGTGCTCTGATTTGTATGTGGGGGAGACCAAACAGCAACTGCACCAACATATGGCCCAGCACAGAAGAGCCAATTTCTCGGGTCAGGACTCAGCCGTGTACCTGCATTATAAGGAAAAGGACATACTTTTAAAGATGTCAACATCTTGCCAAAGAAACAGGACTGGTTCAAGAGAGGTTTCAAGGAGGCCATTTATGTGAAAATGAAGAAACCAAGCCTGAATAGAGGTGGGGGGGTTCAACAGCAACTAACTACCATGTACAATGTTTTGACACCTTACCCTGGGCAGTTTCGTTAACCCCCCTTAGACTCAATGCATCCGCACCTTGCATTCAGAAGGTCCCTAACACCTGGCTGTCAAATGCTAATTGGTACTTTTAAGGGTACTCATTTTCCAGAGGGGGGCCAAAAGGAAATAATAACTGCCGTGGGATTGGGCATGGCCTCGTAAGGGGGATAGTTTGGAAAATGTAATATAATATTAAAAAATATAAATATAGCATTATATAATAGACAGATAAACAGAAATAGACAGATAAAGAGATATGAATAGATAGACAGGTATTAGGCACAGAGAGACAGACAGAGAGATAAAAATATAGATATAAAGAGACAGACAAAGATATTGACAAGAGAGAGATACAGGCAGATATCTACAAATAGAGTGCTAGACATACGCAGATACAGAGACAGATGGAGAGAAAGTGCTTGAGAAAGAATGCATAGCGTTCGAAACATGTCGTGTGGTATGCTGTGGATTTAATAAACAATTTTTCAAGCTGATATCAGCTGCAGAGTGTCTTCGTGCATCTTGTCTTTTGGGATTATTGATACAGGTACAGCAAACTGGGATTATTGATACAAGTACAGCAAACTGTGATTATTGATACAGATACAGCAAACTGGGGGTTATTAATACAGGTACAGCAAACTGGGATTATTGATACAGGTACAGCAAACTGGGATTATTGATACAGGTACAGCAAACTGGGATTATTAATACAGATACAGCAAACTGGGGGTTATTGATACAAGTACAGCAAACTGGGATTCTTGATACAGATGCAGCATTTTGGGGTTATTGATCCAGGTACATTATAGTAGGATTACTGATATGGGATTTTTTTGATACAGGTACATCATACTGGTATTATTGATACAGGTATATCATACTGGGATTAATTTTTTTTCCTGCTGCTCTGCACTTGTGATTGGATTGGCAGTGCAGAGCAGTGATTTACAGAGTCAGAGCAGGAGTTTTGAATCTCCCGCTCACTATGATTTTTGTAACACTCGCGATTGGCTGAGACTCGCCCTCTGCCTTTCATTAAAGGGCCAGCAGAAAATCGGCGAAGTGCACATTAATTTAATTTTTTTAGAGAGAAATCCAGGGAGGGGCAAGCGCCCTCCCTTGCTCCTATGTGCGGATGCCCATGAGGGTATTTATATTGCCAACAGATTCTTGTACAAGTCATTCTGAATTGAGAAAGCCAGATGACTAGTGAAACGTCTTCAAGAACTAAACTTTATGCCCAGTTGATCTAACTGAATACAACAAATATACTCACGATTATATTGACTAAAATTATTTAATTTTACTTGCAGCTGCGTGGGACCGAGATGGGGTCCAAAGTTGCCCCGTCATATGCCAAAGCCTTTATGGTGTAGTTTGAGGACCGAAATATCGTCACTGGTGACCTCTTCCAGGTCCTCTGTTTGGCCTGGTGGAGGTATATAGATGATGTGTTTGTCATATGGCAGGGAGACGCAGAGACCCTAGACCCAAGTGAAGTGGAAATCCACATTTGGATGTTAAGATTGTTAATAAAGGGTGGGGCTTTGATACACAATTGTATTCAAAGCCCACTGATAGAAACCAAATTTTGCATTTAAAAGTTACCATACGTTGCACATGAAAAAGTGTATCCCAGTGAACCAGTTAACTAGTATAGTAGTTGAGGTTGTATAAAGACATACTGTATGTCCATCCAGCCCAACCCATCTAGCAATACCCTCATTTCCTGCCCACTGAACTAGGGTTCAGAGATAAGTGAGTGATGGGGAAATACCCAGAAGGCAGAAGGAAGATATGTGTAATACATTTTGGTATAATGAGTGGTAAAATAAGTCAAATTATAATAAAAAACTGGCACGTTTTGCAGGATATGTATCCACAGATTAGTTTAGGGAATATTCTGTTAGCTTAAATCGGGTCGAAGTAGTGGGTCAACAAATGACACAATGAAGCCAAGACACCGAGACTACCAAGACATGGCTTCCAGTTAGAAAACAAGGAATGTATAGACGTCAGAATTGCACAGTGTACACATTATTATCGGTGATACATTTATACACCCAAGTACAGGAGATTCGTTTCCCTTAAAGTGGATGTACATGTGTAACACCACATTTGCTATTTACTGTATGTATTGGTCTCCCCCTGTGGTTTATTGTACATAGAGGAGACCATACAGAAAATAAAATCCGGCACATCACAACATAAATCCTTCATTGCTCTTAAAAATATCCATTTACCAGTACCTAAACATTTTGTTTAAAAAGTATACCAGTCACATCAATTGAAATTTATGCCCTTAAGGGGTGGGGACAGACAACTAGAGCTTATCTATTAATAATGGTTTGTGTCATTGAGTGTCCCATCTACTACTATTCCCTTTAATGTTTCATGCTCCTAAGAAGAAAGCTTTTAACAAATTATTACCATAGGAAATCAATTTTACAAATTAGGATTTTAGATTTCAATTTAATGTTTAAATGAAAGGTTAATAAACCCAATGTAAAAGAATGACTATTTTATCCTGCCAGAATGTTTTCTGTGTATTGCACATCAACAGGTTTTAAAGATGAAAACTGTTAATAAAATTCTATTTAAATCAATATATATTGAATTTCTGCTGCAAGCAATAACTATAAGCTGTGAAGTCTGCAAAATCTTTTAATCTTTTTTTCTTTAGGAAATCCAATTTGTATCACACTGCTACACTTTTACATATTTTCGATGCAAAAATCTCTAGCAAAGGCTAAAATAGCCAGACTAGTCAACTAGTAGGATTCATCTAAAAGTCATCTATAGGCACAATCATCCAGAAAAATGGATTCTCTTTTGTGGTTAACATTGGAACTCATAGGTGACTTTCAGGTGATTCTGTATTGCATAAAAATTAATGGCATCAAATCTTGAGAGAATTTTTTTTTTCTGGACATTTTATTCAGCCTTTTTATATACTTTACTTAGGCTAGGCCCGCTATGAGCAAAATATGCGTGATGCAATCTGTTTTTCATTTCTCATTTGCTTCACACTAGAGATGTACTGTGGGTTCTAATAGAACCCAGTTTCGAATCGAATCCGAGGGTTTCGAAGTCCTGATGAAACTTTTGGAACTCCCGGAATTTACAAAACCCGGATTTTCCGAGTTGAAAGTAGATGATTATCGAAAGTAGATGACCATCGAAATCGAAAGTAGATGATCATCAGAAATCGAAAGTAGACAATTTTCGAAAATCGGAAATAGATAATTATCGAAAGTAGATAATTATCAAAAATCGAAAGTAGATGATTTTCACAAGTAGCCTATTTTCGAAAATCAAGACTCAAACTTTCAAAATTTCTGAAAATTTTGAAAATTCGAAAACGAAACAAAACTCAACAGTTTCGAACATCTCTACTTCACACATCACACGGACACCACAAATACATGGAAATTGAGGTTGTTGCTCCACTACGTGTGCTGCAGTCCGTTTTCCCAATGCATGCAATCACCATTTTTGGTGTGTATCTTATGTGTTGCTATTTAACTAATTTACAGGGCAAAACAGAAGCTCATGGGCTAACATGCAAAATCTAACCATGATGCTCCAATTGGAGCAGGATATTGAGGCCCAACTTTAAATGTTTATGTGCATGCTCTAAAATTGTATGACAGATATAAAAAGGGTAAAATAAGAAACAGTCAAAAAGAATTATTAAGGCTTGATATTTTTCACAATATATGTTCCACAAGTTAGGATTTAAGTACATTACTTACCTTTGCCACATCAATAGCTTCTGTGTTCCCCTGGTCAATAAGTTGGAAGGAGGGTGGAACATGCATAATTTTAGGCACTACTGCTGCTAGCCAAATATTCTGTAAGATAAGCAGCTTCATAGGGAAGCAGCAGAAAGACACAAGATAAATTCTGTTACTGTAAATCCAGGGTGCTGGATTGCAGCTTTTATTTTCTTCCAAAGTTGGGATTTCAAGGTTTGTTCTATTTTTTTTTATTTACTGTATATAAATATTTTATTTTTTTTGATATAAAGTACAAAAATTAACATGGCAAATGTAAGTAATCCTAGTTAAAGGGGAACTGTGGTCAAAAATGACTTTAGGTAAATTGATAGGAATTGCTCTCCTGAGAATTTTTGCTATTTATTTTCATAGTTTATTTTACATAGTTTTGAAAATATTTACATTTTTGTGTGTGATATAGCATCAGAATCACAAGGTCCCCTGCACTTCCTGCTCTGAAACCATGTCAGTCAATCTGCCCTGTGTCTCCTCCTCCCCTTGCAGACCCACTCCTCTTGCTGGCCCCCCTTGGCCCCGTCCCTTATAACTCATGTGGCCCTGTCCACTCGTGGGTGCCACGACCCGCCCACTTATGGGTGCCATGGCCCCGCCCACTCACAGGTGCCGTGGGACACTCAGACACCCCCCCTATAGAAAACAGCCCAGAGTGAGAACAGAGTGAGAAGAGCACGTAGAGAGGTGATTGATGGCTCGGAAGGTAGGTACTGGCCTTTCATTACACTCAAATTGTTTGGAGACCACAACGTTTTCTTTAACGTTATTGACAGATGTAGAAGCTGTGTTAAGGTTATAAAGACACTGCCATGCATATGCTATGTTAGAGTATTAACTGCCAAGAGAATAAACTTCTCTTTATTTAGTTGTTTGCATTTCTTTAACAGATGTAAAATATTCAGTAATTATGAATAATTTTACCATAAAAGGCATAACTACTGCTAATGAATTTGTGAGTTCTGTAATGAACCTCTGTCAATAATAATATATAGTGTTAACAAAAAATAAAGCCCAATTGCCTTAACATTAGATTATCTTGCAATATATACTTTGTGAGAAGCAGCTGATATTGGATTGGACAGCAGTCAAGAGCGGAGAACTTCCACACAAACATTACATAAATTCCATGGAAACCACAAAACAAATATTAAAACATCTGTATTTATATTAGATTCTCCTTTACAGGATTATCCCCCCCCCCCCCAAAAAAAAAATGAACCCCTGGCTGAACATGTTATGTGTGGTTGCATATGTTGAGCAGTATTTGTTTTAATCACAGTGTAGCTGGTAGTGGTGCCATAAACATTATGCTCTCCTCTGGGACTTGTGGAATAATAGAAAGTTCTTTAGTGCTAGAACAAGAACATGTCAATTGAAATTTGTACTTACTATGTCTACCCACCCAATGATAGTGAGTGAAGAACAAACCGTCCCTCAGAAATTACATCAATATTACCGATATCATGCTATTATGACCAAGGACCATGATTAGTCACCACAATTTTGTTTTACTGTTTGCTAATGTGAAATTGTCTATTGGTCCACAGCAGTTAAATAAGAAAGTGATATCTTAATATATTTAAAGGCTACGTTCACACTAGAAACTGACAGTAATGCACAGCATGTGTTTCTGTCGGTTTGTATCCATTTTTTTCATACATTTGTATCCATTTCTTAACAATATGTATTCCATAGATTTCTATAGAAAATGCATGAAAAAACGGACAGAAATGCTGCATGCAGTGCGTTTTTTTAATGGACTGGAACAGAACGGATTATAACGCAGCAGGTGTGAACGATATTATGAAATCCTATGGGGTTTTACTGTCTGTTCAAAAAACGGATATAAACTGATGTAGTGTGAACGAGCCCTTATCATTTAACACAGAATGCTATATACAAGCATATAAACACATATATACACAGAAAAATCAATAATTCCTTATCTGTTTCAGCTTGTTAAAAACTTCCCTGTAAAGGGGAAGTATCTGTGCTAAGTTCTATTGTGGATACCTCCAGGGCAGACAACGCTCTGGAAGTATCTAGGCAATGAGTACCCAAAATTATAGTTCTTTACATTTTAGGTAGATTCTATTTTCTGTGGTTGTTATACTGCTGATAGCTGAAATGAACTCGTCTTAGTCTTATCTTTGTCTCTTTGCATTTTTGGATGTTGAGCTATAGACAGTCATTGTTCACCCTGCCACTTGTTTTAAACACCATTGCATTTTCACACTGCATTTTTAATTCCTGCCTCCAGGTCTTATAAAGAGCTAGTGTCTGTGTATGTCTTGGATTAATGTGAGAATATTTGCCAGTGACCTTACAATAAATGTTATTATCTCCGTTTGTATTAGCAGAATACACAGTTAAGAGCCAGAAACTCTAGGTCAAATCAGTGCTTTAGAACTGTCTTTGCACATAATATTTTGGTTGTAAAATTCAAGTAAGGTCACCACATTTTAACCAAAATGCTCAGTGTACCTAAAGGTAAACTAAAGGTACAAAATTAATCAATGTGAATAAATGTATTTTATCAGCTAAAGGGAACTGGCATGGATGCATTATACAATAAGGTTCATACAGACATCCCATTTGATGATAAACCCCCAAGCACACGTCATAGGCGTGACAAACGTTTTGGCTAATAGTCGCACGTGTGTATGCGTTCAGTCTGGGGTCGTTAATTGATCCGTCATGGCAGATCAATGAACGATCCCTGACTGAACGCATACACACATGCGACTATCAGCCGAAATGGCCGTTCCGGGGTCGGTCACCAAATCGGACATCTGTATGAAGCTTTAGGCTACTCCAGTCAGATACCTACTGAATAATGAGCTATTTATGCTACCGGTTTACCTCTCAGTTTCAGGCTGTCTGTATGCAGATTACATTTTCCAGCTCTGAAAAAAGTTCTGATTAGACACAAATCTACTTCTTTTCTGCAGAACTCAATGTTCATTTAGCTTCAGGTAATGAAGAGGTCTGCTTCAAATGAATCTACCATTCTCCTGATTTTCAATGAACATGAATTTTACTGGAAAGATGTTAAATGTCTCCAGTACTGTATGAATTCAGCATTTGTAGCACATTATGCAGAAAAGTTAGGCACAATGCCTAAAGATATGTTTGTCTATAGGATAAGATAACCATTGGTGAGAGCATTTGGAGGTGCGGTCTTCCAAGCCTATACCACAATGTACAGTAGGCAAATGAAATCAACTTAGAGTATCACATAAGGGTAGACGCACACTTGATATACAAGTGATCAAACTTTGCTGCTAGACTTCTCCCAGTGCTTGTTACATACTTGTTACTTTGAATGTTAAATATATTGTTACATTTTTAACTGAGCATGAAATGAGAAACATTTTTTCAGTTTCAAAAAATTATCCGGTTTGCCCTGTGATTGACAGCAGTATAGAGATATGTATAAACATTAACCTTGGAGCTGCCTAGGGTGATTGCTGAGACTGGGTTTATATTCAGTACTTTTTTGTTACCTGATTCCTAATTATAGCAAAGGTTGGAATGAGTATTTCTACCTTCATTTTGGGTTTCCTTACTGAAAAATCCTCTTTAAAAGACAACTTAAAGGACAACACTAGTGTCCTATGCACCCCCCTTCATTTGAAACAAAATGAAGAAGAGTATAGGGAGTATAAATGTCCTTTAATTTTACATACTGCTTAAAGGACCTGTAAACTCCAACTGTGCTTATAAATAACTAAGTGCCATTCGTTTCTATTATTCACAGGGAGGTGAGAACGCTTATTCTCACCTCCCTGTGAATAATAGGACGCTCGCCTCCAGGGGACCAGGAACTTACCTTACCCGCCGCTCCACTCGCAGCCGCTCAGTCTCTGACAGCCGCTCTGCCCGACCACGCGCCCTATCTTTGGCGCATGCGCGCCAATTCAAAAGATAGGGCGCGCGATGGGACAGAACAGCGTTAGAGACTGAGCGGCTGCGAGTGGAGCGGCGGGTAAGGTAAGTTCCTGGTCCCCCGATCGTCCTATTATTCACAGGGAGGTGAGAATAAGCGTTCTCACCTCCCTGTGAATAATAGAAACGAATGGCACTTAGTCAATTTTATGGGTTTAGTGTTCCTTTAAGAATCAACCGACAACACATTTTTTGCTATACTTTCCTTTGCCAAAAATCATTCTGCAGACAGATCCCTCACCTGCTGGTAGAAGCCTCCACTGCTGCTGTATGTCTAATGTACGTGCCACATGCCCTGGGGCACTGCCAGGGGGAGCAATGCAGTGAGCAGATTGCCTCTAGTGTCGCTTCCCTTACAACAAAAGTCAACTTTTATTAGTCAGTATTACGGCACCCCTTTAAAGTTTGTGCCTGCTTTTTATGGAAATTAAAGCAGAAGGTAAAATGAATATTATTTTTTGTAATAAAAGCCAATCTGTATTGGCTAACTGTGATAATAAATATGGCAAGTAGAGGATATAAAATGTTGCTATATGATCTATATATAATAGAATATATGGATATATTTGGTCGTGAACTTCCTACTATGCTTGTTCAGTGGTGACCCATTTAGAAATCCCCCTTAAAAATCCTGCGCTTGCCCCTGAGGCTGAACGTTCGTTGACATAGAAATGGTAATTTTGTGTCAACTTACAGCACCAATATAGGATCGATCGTGTCAGTAACCATGGGATTGGTCTTTATCGGTACTTTGTGTACCCAGCTTTAGCCACGGACAGATCTGTGAAGGCTGGCTGCAATCAGAAGGAAAGAACAGCCTACTTCAATTAAACCATTCATAAAATACAGATATATTTATTTGTGTTATTTTCTAGGATTGTTTTGTTAAATAAATAATTTTTTTAGTAATGAAATAAATACTATAATCATTAATCTGAACAATAATGTTTGCATTTTTTTGCTACACTTTCTACAGATGCTGTACAGCAAACTTCATCAAGTAACACAATACTGCCCTCTAGTGAAAGAATAACATATTTCTTTTTTAGGAGTACACTTAGAGAAATTAAGGATAACAGAAGGCATCTTGCCTGGGGCATAGCTACCAGGGATGCAGGGGATGCGACCGCACCAGGGCCCTTGGACAAGAAGGGGGCCCCATTTTGTGCTTAGGTTCCAAAACTACCAGTCTGTGTGCCAACTGTTTTACCAGTGGTCTGTGTGCAAACCATTTTTACCATTGTCTGTGTGCCCAGTCTTTAACCAGCGTCTGGCTGAGTGCAGTGCCAGTTTTCCAACCAGTTTATCAGTGTCTGCATGCCAAGCATTTAACCAGTCTTTGTGCCAACTATTTTACCAGTGGTTATATACAAAGTGTTTTACCACTCTCTGTGTGCCAAGCATTTTACTAACGTCAGTTGGTTAGTTATTTTAGTAGGTTTAAGGATATAAGTTTAGAAATACTGTTTGAATCTGATTGAATAGTTTTTCTAGGTGTATGGGTAAAGTATGTTTGTCTGTTTTAAAATGAGAGCCTTTAAAAAAATGTTAATGATGAAGGTAGGTAGGGGGGATGGACGGCGTTGCCCAAAGTGCTAGTGCTAGAAGATAAAACAATAAAAAAAAATTTTGAACAAAGTGCCCATAGTGACAATCTCAATAAAATATATAACAAGTGTCAGTATAAAATTACAATAAAATCACTTTATAAAAACTATAATGAAAGTTCTGTAATATGCAATTTCGAATATAGGATCAAATAAAGCATGAAAGGGAGCAAATTACGTTTAGTCCCTTTGGTGACAGTATTTAAACGTTTTATCCATTGGACCTCACATTGGAGTAGGGCTCTATCTCTATCTACTACAGACCTGGGCAAAGTAAGGCCCGGGGGCCACATGTGACCCTTTAGCTGCCCCTGACTGGCCCCTCAATTCTAGACCTGTACCCCCTAAAAAATCTTAACATTAATTGTCTTAGGCTGGATAAATGATTTATTTGTATTAAGTTAATTTAAAAAAATTAGATGACCTGATAATAAATTGAAATTGATGGAATGGATCTAAAATATTACACACCTTATAATAATAAAAAAGCATCCAATGAACCAGGTATATTAATTAAATCTTTTTAAAAATCCAGTTTTGCAATTTCTATAATGAGAATTGATTTGAACCTCATGCAGCCCCCTGGGAAATTTAATTGCCCACCTCTGATCTACTTCCTCTGTGGGTTCATATAATCAATAGCCATCCATCTGAGGTTGGCTAAAGTGTGTTGAGCCACTAATTGTTCATAGGTGGGCTGAAGCTTATTCTGTACATCACTGGAACTATTTGTGAAGGGCCATCCGAATGGCTTTCCTGTGGTTGGGCATCCTGTCCCTTATAGTAGTGGACGTCTTGCCCACATAGTATAGGCCACACGGGCATGTTATTATATATATCACATAGCTGCTCTGACATGATAGCTTATGCTTAATCCTCATACGATTTCCCCTATGCGGATGAGGTAAATCTGCCCCAGTCAGAATATATCTACAGGTTAAAAGGCATGTCCACCCCCAAAACTAAAATTTAACCTTCTACTGGCCCCACTGTGCAGTGTTTAAAAACCCTTACCTTACTGTTCAGCTCTTTATGGTTCTCTTGCAATGTCTGTTGAAAGTCCTAGAAATTAAAGAGTAGGAGCCATTTCTAGTGTAATTTGTTGCTGCCTGTAAATGTTCCTCATCAAGGTTTCTATGAGGGCAAGATGCTCAGTAATCACTAAGAGGCCGCATTGGAAAAGGAATTCCCCTCATGCAATTCACTTGATTTGCATGAACATTCTAGTTATAGCAAATCTGCACACAGCAGAGGATAGTTCGGATTGGATATCTAAAGATAACATTTTTTCCATATAGATGTCCTTTTATACCTGTAAACTTGTGCAGAAAGTGCTTGCAATAAACTTTGATTTTTGTTGCCGCATTTGAAAGGTCTTTTTACATGTGTCCTTCCTTCTACGGGAATGGTGGCAACTAAAGAGTTGCTATGATAAATAACATAGTAACTCTTTAGTTGCCACCATTCATTTTCTCTATAATGAGGTGTACAAGTTGGTTTTGTCCTGGCTATGTGGTGCACAGGGCAATAGAGAAACACATTGCATTTGTTAGCATATTTTTTATTTGATAAGCTTATATTCTAAGTGGATATATGTTTAGTTATCAGATCATCTCATTATTGGGGGATGATTATAGTAATTGTAAGTTGCAGGGCTGCAATTATTACAACCTGGTTGTATTTACACTGCATGTTTTCAATATACAATTCCTATCCCTATCTGCCCTTTGCTGTTTGAGAGTACTTGTCAGGGAATGGTGAAACTAGTAGTGCAACTACATAGGCACTTGGGTTAGTCACTATTTTGCTAAAGGAAAGCAATTTCAGACTCTGCAATCCAAACACTTATTTTCATTTATCCGTTATAACAACATTTATGTGCATTTATAGACTCCTATACAACACCATAGGTATGAAACCCAGGCACTAAAAAAAAATCTTCATTTGGGCAGTCTAGCTATAGAACCAGCCATCTACTTGCAAGTCTCTAACCTAAATACAAAGGCAAGACCTGCTAGTTTGACTGCTGAATAGAAACTGAGCTTCTCTGAAGATTTCATGCTGTTTTATAGTGTCTCATAAACACACACCCAAAATCTGATTGGTCTAGATACAATCTTAAATCTGATTGGATCTTGGATCTTGGACCAATCAGATATTGGGGGTGGGTTTAGGAGTCACTACAAATAGTGAATGTTCAGTAAGGAGAGCTAGTTTCAGTTTTTTTTTTATCTGAGATGTTATAGCTTTGCTCTGAGGCATGTACTGGGATATAAGCTTATTGAGTGATTATGGCTGGGTGGCTTGAATGGGCAGCCCTTAGGTCAGATGGCTCTCAATTTAATTCTCAGTATTTGGCTTTCTGTATCTAAGATAAAAATAATTCCAGTAAAAGTTTGGTTTGCTGTTCCAACTAAATATTGAACAGGGGATCTGAGTAACAGAGCTATTGATGTATTGGAATATCTGGTTCCACAATTTCACCATAAACAATCTCCAATAATAGAACAGAGGGAGATGATTGCAAACCAATCTAGAGAGCAACATGGCAATCAAAGGGATATCAGAAACACATGCAGCAAAGCTGAGTGTGAATAATTGCAGTGTAAAAGCAACCAGTCTGTAATAAATGCAGCTCTGCTTGTAACAAATGTTGTGTCTTACTATAGAGCAAACAGCAGCGATCAGCACTCCATTCCAAGCAAGGAAATGCCTGGGTGCCATTCAAAAGTTTCAGACCTGTGAGTGCCTTCGTAATTTCTGTGTGTATATATATATATATATATATATATATACCATTGATAAACTGATTCAATCTGACATCAACATGCTACTTGCACACAACAATATCAGATCATGTAGTTCTAAGGACTATAGAAGAAGGGAATGGGTTAATGTAAAATCCCGAATCCCAGTTGGCACTTGCAAATCAGTTGCACAGATTCTGCATGTTTAATTAATAAATGGAGAAAGGGCTATTTTAACCATTATGCAAAACCCTTCTGATTGGTGGACATATCTCCATAGACTACAAGCACACTGCCCACTATAGGAGGAGAGAAATCAATTGATACACCCATAAGAAACACAAAAATGAAAATAACTTGATAACTGTTCCAAAAAAATATTGAAAGTATATGGCAAAAGTACACAGGATAGCGCTCTCTACACTACAGCAAAACATATTTTTGGGGGTGGACATGCCCTTTAAACAACCTACACAGCTGTAACACCCAAGTTTTTTTATTGGGAATCCAATTTTTATGACCAGGGATCTCTGTTGGTATGCCTGTGCATATTAGTATATTTCATAGATTATGTTCCCTATGATTTGCAAACAGTGGTCTGATATTGTTAAAGGGTAGTTGGTTATCGGTGGACCGGATGTCCCAATTTTTTATCACACTATTCCTAATCGCATTAATGCCAGGGGACAACTCTAGGCTAAAAAACATAGTTTCCTTAGATTGATCACTAGGTGGTCTATGGAGTCCTTCCAATATGTGGAGTTTGCTCCTTTTTAAATCTTCCTGGATCACCTCTTTCTTGTAACCCCTGACTCTAAATTTATCTGCCATAGTCTCTATTTGCCTTTCCGCTAACTCAAAGGGCCCTATTTATAAAACCTTGATATCGTTATCGAAAAAATAACGATCGTTATCGTAAAATAGCGATCGTTATCGTACAATAACGATCGCTATTTTCCGATACCGATTGCTATTTTCCGATAACGATCGCTATTTTCCGATAACGATCGTTATTTTGCGATATTGTAAAATAGCGATCGTTATCGTAAAATAGCGATCGTTATCGTACAATAACGATCGCTATTTTCCGATACCGATTGCTATTTTCCGATAACGATCGTTATTTTGCGATATTGTAAAATAGCGATCGTTATCGTAAAATAACGATCGTTATCGTAAAATAGCGATCGTTATCGGAAAATAGCGATCGTTATTTTACGATAACAATCGCTATTTTACTATAACGATCGTTATTTTTTCGATAACGATATCGAGGTTTTATAAATAGGGCCCTAAGTCTGAGTTGTTCCGATAAACCCTATGGAGTTAAGAGAAAATGACTCCCCGTTTAAGAAACCTTAGGTGGTAGCTCCGGGAGTAAAGGATAGAGTTGCGGTCGGTGGGTTTAGTGTAAAGTCATTTTGAATTTACCCTTGTCAACTAAAATGCATAAATCAAGGAAATCTATTGACCTCGAATCGCATATCATGGTGAATTTTATAGGGGTCACTAGATTATTAAGGTATTCTAAGAAGTCAAAACATTCCTCCAGTGCCCCCCCCAGACTATAAACAAATCATCAATATAGCGTCTATATAGAAGTAATTTGTCCTGATAGTTAAAAGACAGGGTAAACAAGTACCACCTCCACCGCACCAATAGGGGGCGGGCACCTAACTCTGACATAAATTCCCACAAAATTACCATATGGGGTACACAACTCTGATAACTACTGCATGGTGATCCAAATGCAAATTCATTTTATTTACACATAATAATGCAACTTAGCATGTTGAGATAAAAGCATATCAAAAAAGTGCACTGATAAAACCCCAGGAAAGGAACCAAGGAACCAGGAATGGTTCCACCCAGTCCACCTCTGGTATGGATTCTACTGACCAAATGTTTGAACCAAACCTGAAATAGTTATTTCGAAGTAACATACTCAATAAGTCAATGAGAAATTTGACTGGTGGACGTTTATGGATATGTTTAACTAAAGCCTCTCTACACACGTTGATACCCTCCTCTTGGGGGATAACCGTGTAGAGGACATCACATGTCATTAAGGTCACTGTTTTGGATACACAGTCTATGTTCTTTAAAATCTCTTGGAGTTCTCCACTGTCTTTTAGACTTCATGCCTCTCACTACTAGTTGGAGGAAGTAATCTACAAACTTAGAGACCGGTTTGTAAATAGACCCATGTGAAGCTACAATGGGGCATACCAGGGGTGCTAGGATGGACTTATGGATTTTGGGTACAGTGTAGAAGTATTTTATTGTTTTATCTTATAGCACTAGCACTTTGGGCGACATCGTCCATCCCCCCTACCCACTCACAGACTCCTCCTATTTATCGCGGGAGTAACCGCTGAATATGTATATTTGCCACAGTGAATGGACTTTGGTTTGGGTCTTTCACTGTATCCACTTGTTCTGAGTCATGGGAGGTAGGGAAGTAGTATCGGCTCTGTGGGAGGTGGGAGGGAGGCGGACAGGAGCATGACATCAATGTGGGTGGAGTGATTAAGGAAGTCACATGGGTATTTAATTGATTTGTTTGTAAGGCCACATTGTCTTCAGAATGGTCCTTAGCGGACCGAAATGTGTTGATGTTTGCTTCAATAAAGAAGATTGTTACAAAACCCAGGAGTACTCCTTCATTCTCCCTTTGAATATACTTGTACTTTAGGAGGCACCCAGGTGGCTGTAAGCGGAGTCTCGACACACAAACTTTATTGCATTTTGTATATGCATTTCGAGTGAGCAAGGCACCTGCACAGTTTTATTTACTCCCACGTGGGATTGCATTGTTCCTTGATGCATCCAGCTTAAAGTGCAGGATGTATAAAAGATCTATGGACATGGAAAACATCACTGAGGATGATTTTTATTTCTAACAGGAGGACATTCAAAGAATACTATTTACCGATACAGCGGAGTGTCGAAACGAACAATCGGGAAGCTTTTTTTCAACTATTTGGACTTCGGAAGAAAGAAATTGACATACATTTACATGGTATGTTTCTATCCGATTACCACTGCAGCCGTAAATTGCGCCGTGGATTCCGAGTCAGAAACGTCCCTACCATTGGGAGAGCTGACAGTGAATTCTGCTCTAGGTGGTGTGGAATTTTGAACTAGTGTTCCTTACTACTTACTTTCTGACTTACAACGCCTTGTCATTGAACAGGTTGGAAAGAAATTTCAAACAGTTTGTGAGGACATAGCTACCTTTGAGACAGAGAAAAGCCCACAGTTGGCTGCCAACACTATCTGTAATTGGATGGGCAAACTGAATACCCAGATCCACAAATACAGAGAGGAATTAATTGCCTTTAAGAAAAAGAAACTAGCAGTGGTGGAGGCTGACTATAAGGATAAAAAGGTATATGGGTGGTTATTTGGGAAACCCATGAATCGATTTCCTTGAAGAAAAAGATCCAGACACAAGACTATCAAGACAGTGGAGAGTTTGGAGGATTCCCAACAGTCTGATTCTGATACCCCTCAGCCACAAGATCCATTGGATAACAGAAACAAGGATAGACCCAGCTCAACATCTACTAAACCTTTTTTAGGGATGGGTACCTGATCCGCAACACACACATGAACAAAGGCAGAGACCAACGAGGAGGGGGGGCTATAAAAAGAGTCTCAGGACACCCACCCCGACAGAAGAAACAGAAATATGTAATATTCAATTTAAAGGGCATGTCCACCACCAAACATATAATTCCCCCCACTACTGGCCCCACTCTGTAGTGAATAAAAATCCTTACCTTACATCACATTGGTCTATTTACAAACCGGTCTCTAAGTTTGTAGATTACTACTTCCAACCAGTAGTGAGAGGCATGAAGTCTTACCTAAAAGACAGTGGAGAACGCCAAGAGATTTTGAAGAACATGGACTGTGTATCCAAAACAGTAACCTTTATGACATGTGATGTCCATAGCCTCTACACATTTATCCCCAAAGAGGAGGGTATCAACATGTGTAGAGAGGCTTTGGTTAAACATATCCATATACGTCCACCAGTCGAATTTCTCATTGACTTATTGAGTATGGTACTTCGAAATAACTATTTCAAGTTTGGTTCAAACATGTACCAGCAAATATCCGGCACGGCAACGGGCACTAATACTGGCCCATCGTTTGCCAATTTATTCATGGAGAATTTTGAAGAAAAATATATTTATCCTAAATATCAGGACAAATTACTTCTATATAGACGCTGTATTGATGATTTGTTTATAGTCTGGGGGGGGGGCACAGAAGGAATGTTTTGACTTCTTGGAATACCTTAAAGGGCATGTCCACCCCCAAAACTATTTTTTGCTGTAGTGTAGGGAGCGCTATCATGTGTACTTTTGCCATATACTCTCATTATTTTTTTGGAACAGTTATCAAGTTATTGTAATTTTTGTGTTTCTTATGGGTGTAGCAATTTATTTCACTCCTCCTATAGTGGGCAGTGTGCTTGTAGTCTATGGAGATATGTCCACCAATAAGAAGGGTTTTGCATAATGGTTAAAATAGCACATGCTCTTTTTAATTAAACATGCAGAATCAGTTAAACATGCAAACAACTGATTTGCAAGTCCCACCTGGGATTCTGAGACTTTACATTATAATTTATTAAAGCGACGCCCAATGTCCCAGCACACACATGTGAGCCGCACGCCAGTTTTCTGAAGATTATAAAGGCTTTTATCAATAAATGCTCATATATATAACAGCAACGTTTATTTATAAAAGCCTTTATTTTCTTCAGAAAACTGGTGTGTGGCTCAAATTTGTCTTACTATTAATCTATATATCTATATATATATATAGATATATAGTTGGTTGTTGTCAGTGCACACATAAGGACTTCAGTCCCATCAAACAAACATTTTATTTTTATTCACATATATTTAGTGTAGACAGCGATGTTTCGGTCGTGGTTTATGACCTTTTTCAAAAAAAAGGTTGAAAAAGGTCATAAATCATGACAGAAACGTCACTGTCTGCACTAAATATGTGTGAATAAAAATAAAATGTTCGTTTGATGGAATTGAAGTCCTTATGTGTGCACTGACAACAACTAACTATATTTAAAATTCTCATCAGTAGCACCAAGGCATTAATGTTGACTAAGTGAGAACTATACCACAGATATATATATATATATATTTATATATATATATATATATATATATATATACATACAACATATACAGAGAGATACCAGATGATCTGGTGAATGAAGGACACAACATTTATTACAAGCAGGGCTGCATTTATTACAGACTGGTTGCTTTTACACTCCAATTATTCAGACTCAGCTTTGCTGCACGTGTTTCTGATGTCCCTTTAAAGGACAACAATACCCCCAAAAAATCTCCCCCATTACATGTCCACACTTCCAGCGGCTGAAATTGCTTACTCTCATTTACAACCGTGCTGCACTCCCTTAGATATCACACAGCAAAGATGAGTGCTAACAGCCCACCTCTTAGACGGCCCAGGCCCATCGTTAACATATCACTTGTCATTGGCTGGTGGGAATGTCTGTTACAACCTCTCTCCTCCTCCTCTGCCAGTCAAACAAACTTGAACTGTCCTGTTGCTAGAATACAGCCTACATGATCAAGCTAATCAAGGGTGGGTACAGGAGTGTTTTCTTGCATGCTAGCTCTGAGTGACAGTTAGAGGCAGACAGAATCGTTACGCCCCCTTCACAGCATGGCTAATTGAAGGCAGAGAGAGGCTCGAAATCAGGAAAAAAATGTGTAGGGAGGTCTGCATACCCTTGTTAAAGCAGTTTAAAAAAAAATGCATTGAGGCAATACAGTTATCCTTTAATTGCCATGTTGCTCTCTAGACTGGTTTGCAATCATCTCTCTCTGTTCTATTGCTGGAGATTATTTCCGGTGAAATATTGGAACCAGATATTCCAATTCACCAATAGTGCTGTTACCCATATCTCCTGTTGAGTACCTAGTTTGACAGCAAATCAAACGTTTGCTGGAATTTTTTGTATCTTAGATACTTATAGCTACTTTGAACCATTTGAGCTAAGGGCTGCCCATTCAAGCTACCCAGCCAGAATGACTCAATAAGCTTACACCCCAGTACAAAGACACAACATTTCAGATGCAATGCATAGCTGAAACTAGCTCTCCTTGCACTATTTGTAGTGACTCCTAAACCCACCCCCAAAATCTGATTGGTCTAAGATTCAAGATGCAATCAAATTTAAAGGAGAACTAAACTTCAGTTTTTCAGATCCTAATGTGAAAGTTTTTCTCCCCAGAACACCTACACGTTGAAAGATTCTTCTCTAGTTATTTGCATTTAGTAGATATGAGTAATAGATTCTGTAACAAAGGAGGCTTCCACCTTGTTGCCAGTACAACTCATAGCCCATGTTGGCTTCAAAGAGCCACGCCCCCTGACCCCAGCATTCACTGTCTCTATGTGCAGAGTTTCTAGCATCTCTTTCTAGTGAAAGATAAAGCCTCTAAATGTACCTGGAATCACAGCTGATTTGCTGGTGGCGCACCATGTAAATGCTGTGTGTTTAGAAACAATCAGACCAAGAAGTCGCAAGTTCAAATCCCTTAGCTTACTTATGAAACAATATAACATGGTCTACTGCCTGAGTTTAATGCTTTTTTTGTTTGTTTGTTTCCATGTTTCTAGAAAAATATGAAGTTTCTACATATGTACAATCTTTATATATAGCAGCTCTGTTATTTATTTACCAACCAGTGTGAATTGCTGACAGTCTTCCAGTAGCAATACAAAACAGTGTACTGATTTTACTGACATTTACTTCTATTGATTGAGAGTTCACCTGTGGCGTGCTCTGTTAAAGTCCTGGGTTAGGAAAAAAAATCAGACTATTGGGACACAGGTTCAATTCCCCATGTTCCCTTTTTTTGTTTTTATTATGTGTCTAGCAAAAGATAAAGACTCTACATGTACTAGTCCATTACTTATTAGCCCTTATGGCCTAGTGGTAGAAAGCTTTCTTTTTAGAAAGACACAGAATAGAAGGTTGCTGGTTCGATTCCCCATACTTACTTTTATTTTTTGCTGAAATGTTAAATGTTCAGTTTCTTTCATCCATGCTAGCAAAGACATACACTGCAAAGATTACTGTTCTTTTTTGTATGTAAAGCATAGGAATTTATCATTGTTAGGGACAGGAGCATTTCTAATGTGTTTACACAAAAACTGCACTGGTATCTGTGTTCTGTGTCAGAGGGAGGGAACTCTGAGCTGTAACATGATTGGCTGTCAGCTTCCAGGAAGCAAGACTGCAGTTTCCTGTGAAGTGTCCGGCGGACACTTAGATGGGTGTTCCCAGATAAGGTGAATTATGGGAGCTGACCCTTAGTACACACAGGTTATTTTCATAAATCACCCAGCATCCACAGCAAAGGGAGACATGAGACACAGCTTGTTGTTCGTTTGTGAATGTGCTCTCTCTATTGGGACAATGTTGTCTTGGGACTTTAGTTCTCCTTTAAGATTGATTCTAAACCAATCAGATTGGGAGGGGGTGTCTATGAGACACTATAAAATGGCATGGAATTTTCAGAGAAGCTCAGTTTCTAATCAGCCTTTGTATTTAGGTTAGAGATTTGCAAGTAGATGGCTGGTTGTTTGGTTGGACTGCAAAAAGGAATATTTTATAGCTCCTTGGTTTCTTACCTATGGAGTCATAAGTTTTGTATGCACGTGCGATCGCGGGTGCCGACCCGCAATGCACGATGTGTGCGAATGGCTGATAATCATCCCGTGTATGGGCACTTTATTGGCCAAAACGGCCGCTCATTTGGAGATCCTCCCGGCAGATTGGGCAACGATCCCCAAACAAACGGTAGTTTCGCCCAATAAAGTGCCCAGACACAGGACAATTATCGGCCGAAACAAACGTTCGTACACATCATGCGCCACGGGTCGGCACCCCCAATTGCACGTGTGTGCGAACCTATAGTGTAGTAATCCATAAACAGCACATACATGTTGATATAACAGATATGTGATAATAGTTTTAAGATTACAGAGTCTGAAATTGCTTTACTTTAGCCAAATAGCCTGCAAAACTGTGAGCAATCCTAGTGCATATGTAGTTGCACTACTTCCACCAATCCCACCAAGCACTCTCAAACAGCAGAGGGCAGTTAGCAAGGCTGTCAGAATCAATGCACTGCAAATACAACCATGTTGTAATTAGTGCAGCCCTGCTACTTACATTTATTATAATCTGATAATTATATATATATATATATATATATATATATATATATATCCACTTACAATATAAGTTTATTATAAAATAAAAAATATGCTAACAAATACAAAATCAGTTTCTTCCTGTGCTGAGCAGGGAAATGATTTTTTCTATTGTCCCAGAGCCTTGCATAGCCAGGAAAAACCAACTTGGATACCGCATTATACAGAAAGTAAATGATTGGATAATTCACTGGAATGGCGGCAACTAAAGCGCTACTATGTTATGTATGTTATGTTATGTAACATAGTAACTCTTTACTTACTGTGGCAGGACGCACATAAGTAAAAAGACCTTTCAAATGCGGCAACAAAAATCAAAGTTTATTGCAAGCACTTTCTGTACATTTACTTTAAAGTAACAGCAGTGTTGGACTGGACTGTTTGGGCCCACCAGGAAATCAGAACAGGGCCCACCAGGATGAGTTTATGGGCCCACCTAACATTTCATATCTCTATTATCATTAATTTACATATCTATCTTAAGGTTCGCACACACGTGCGATCGCGGGTGGGCACTTTATCCCATACACAGGATGATTATGACCCGAAACGGCAATTCGTACACATCGTACGTCATGGGTTGGCACCCGCGATCGCACGTGTGTATGAACCTTTACTCCTACTGGTTCCTTTTGTTTATTAATATACATTTATTACTGTCCCTTTGGCTTTGTATTTAAATTTAAGCAGTTTGCTCTATTGTCTTGGGTGGGTGAGTGGGCTGTGGGCCCACCGGGGGATTCCCCTGTAACCCTGTAGGCTAGACTAGCCAGACTGACTTTACTAGCCAGAATAGAGGGGCTAGAACAGAAAGATGCAATAGTGATGCAATACATTTTGTGATGATGCATAAAAGCCCCACAAAAGTTCGCAAATTATCTATCGCAAAGTTCTGGTAAACTTTAATGAAACGAAAAATGTTTAGTATGATTTGAAAATGGGAATTTTCATGTTGCAGCTCTTGATAAAAAGCTCTGTGTACACAAATCTGCATCTAATTCAGAATTAAACCCACACTAAACCATTATAACATAACAGGTACATATTTCACCCATACTGTCAAAACCTCTGCCAGAAAGGGATAAAAGGGAGGCAATATTTATCATTAAATATCTAGTAAGAAATGGATGTAATGAAGGGCTGGTGTTGGGGGCAAATAAAAACCAAGTGACCATTTAAAGGGTATCTCCACTCAAAAACTAGAGTTGGGCCATTTCGATTTATTGAAGAACGGGAAGAAATCGATCAGAAGCCAAGAGAAAAGATAACAAACTTACCTGATCGCTCGCTCCCTCAGTGCACCAACGAGCACACCACTCCTGTTTTGGAGTTTAAGTCACGTTAACCGATGTTATATCGGTTAGCGTGACTTAAACTCCTTCCTTGCGACGGGTGCGTGGCTAACGCGAAAGGTAACAGCGCAGCTGCTGCAAGCAATGGTATATGGCGAAATCGGCGGTACTTCAATGCCAGCTAATAGCTGGAGTTGAAAGTGCCGGAATAGAACAGCGCCAGGTAGCGATGCATCGCCCTGTCTGTCTTCTATGCGTGTGGATCTCAATTTCTTAGTTTTTCAGACACAGTATATGCCACATAAATTTCAGCATTTCAGCAAGTAAATGTTGACATTTTTCCTAATATCAATGTTGGCTCAACATCTCTCCTTCAATGTTGAAAAAACTCACTATTTATTAATGTTGAATCAATGTTACTTAACAATCAGATTCTCAATGTTGAAAGTCTAACTAAAAATCAATACTAGTTCAATGCTCAATCTTCAACACTGACCATTCTGACCATATTTCAATATTTAATCAACAGCACCTTGCTATCTGGGACTGGATCTAGCTGTCTGCCATTGTTTACAACAACTAACTGTTACACAATAGATGCTCAAAGCAAAGGTCTGTGGGGAATCCTGGGGAAAACGCTGTGTGGGGGTCTCCTTTTTACCTTTCACCAATTGAACCATTTGGTTTAGGCCCCTTAGAGGTTTTCGGCCCAGGACTATAGCTCTGTTTGCCCCTATGGTAAATGTTTCCTGACTCATTACTTTGATTTACCATTGTCCAATTTAAAGTGTAAGCAGATGAAGGATGTTTTAACCTCAATTACAGTAGGTCTTACTGTTTTCTGCCCATTTCAATAATCTATCTACATAGATTTATAATGATTTTACATCATATGTAGATGTTATTGCCCTACATAACATATAGTAGCAATTGGCACAGACATTACTTCTCACACCTGTTTTTAAGCCCTAAATAAATATATAAAATAGAACCATCCCAGATATAGAACCTTGCAGTACATCATCTACCAGAGTAAAGAAGACAAGGACACAGAGAATAGTGTAATGGAATTTAATTTTATTTTATGGCTATTTTAAATCAAACCACACATACATAGAAATATGTGTTACATTTGATTATTTGCTGAACCAGTTTAATGGAAAACTGAAACTGATCATTTACATTTTTATATAATTATATAATTTTAGTGAAATGATTAAATATAATGTGGAGGTCGGAAGGGAGAGTCAGAGGGGTGGGAAGTTTGAAAAACTTGGAAGAGAAAAAGAAATAAAAGAAAGTGAGGAGGTGAAGAGTGAAAGAATGAAACAGAGAATTAGGAAGTGTAGGATAGGGAGGGAGCGAATAGAGGAATTGGTAATAGGCAGGAGAGGGACAGTCAGGGAGATGGGGAGGGGGGAAAGTGGAGAGAGGGAAGATGGGGAGGCAATTGAAACAAATAGGTGATCAGGGGAAAGTAGAAATGTCAGTGAGAATAGTGAGAAGAGATTATAGATATGCAGGTGGGGGAGGGAAGGAGGACAGAGTAAGTACATAGGGGAGAGTAGGATGGGTTAGCTGCCATCAACTAAAGAAATACACAAAAACACATTATATTATTCCTGTTTGGTAATAGGATCACTACATCAACATATCACATTACATCACTAACAATTAAGAGAGATCCTTCATGAATTTACATTTTAGTTTTAAAAATGTTGACAATTGATAAAAAACATTGTACATCAGAGAGTTTCTTAGCTGGATGGCTCCAACACTTTGCACTGGAGCTGCGCTTAGTTCCGTACTTCACCTGATGCTGACATAGTATTCACAGCTCCTCACCGCTCACCAATCGATGCCTTTCGATCCTTCGCCCTCTATACAAAGCTTCAATCCCTTGTCCTTGTCCTCACCAAATCGCTTTTTGCTTGCAACTTTGCTTTACCGTAAGCTTCATCAGGGTATCGCCTGATGAAGCTTGTGTTAAAGAAAAGTTTCATCCAGTAAAGAAACTCTGCGGTACAATTAGATCAGCAGGCTGTTTGTGTGTGCGCTTCATTTGAAGTCCCGGGTAAGACTTTTGATTGCATTATACTTACACGGAAGACTCCCTCTGCCACCATGTTACAATACGGATTTTACACTCTAGCCCTGTTTATTGGATACTAAGTGTTGCTTTACATCTTTTAAGCACATTGACTCTATTTATTTGTTGCATTGGACACTTTATAGACAATCTGCATTGGAGATACTTTAGTCCAGTTCCATTCATCCTATGGCCCTTGATTTGAGACCCAGTATTTCCAAGTATAAGTTTTTTGGCGTGATATGGGTAGGGATATTGTACTTTGGGTGTTTGGGGTTTAGGTAAGTTTTCTGTGCCAATAAATCGTTTTTTGTTTAATGTGGATGCTTGCGCATCGTATAGACTACTGACTACGTCGGGACCTGTCAGATGAAGCGGCAGATGAGTAAGCAATCAGTTCCTTCCCTTCGTTCCCGGCTCCTGAGGGTCTTATTAAAGAACGGGAGGTAAGACACAGCTCCTTTACCTCTCATTCTTCATTAAAACTGAATAGAAAAAATGGGTTTTACCAGTGGAGATACCCTTTAATTTATAACCTATTTAAATTGTATCAACACAATGCATCCAATACTGCTTTACATTTTATTTCTGTAAAGCAGTATTGTAGCCAGGAATGTCCTGATATTTAGACTGGGATTGTAGGGTGGGGCAGAATTCACTTGCAAGTAAATATTTAGTATATAAGTCTAGTGGCCTTTGGTCTTGTGGCTGCAGCTGGGAGAAATAGACTAATAACTGATTTGGGGTTTTGTGTTTGTTTTTATCTGGACCAGTATAAATAAGATAAGTTTTTGTGTATGGTACAGACAGGCTGTTTATTTTTTAGTGTTGTCTACCTTGTGTCTATGTGGACTGTATTAATAAAAATCATTGATTATATACTACATACCCGATCACAAGATCGTTTAGTGACTAGAGCCCGGTAGTCGATCCTGGTCCACAGCTCAATCTTGGCCTTCTTCAACATCGCAGATACCTCCACCGATTCCTGCACAAGGAAGGAGTCGATGATGCTTGTGAGGGATTCTTCCTCCATATCGACGGCGAGTAGCCTAAAGATGATGTTGAGGTTTATGTTAAATAGTGGTAAAGTATTACTACGATCATGTATATGTTCCTTTATACATTAAATTAATTATTAGGAAACAAATGTGTCTCTTTTAAACCTGTAAATTGAAAATAATGTTTTTTATTTAGTAATTACCATTCAGGATGGTACATCCCACAGATTTGTTACAGCTTAATGCAGTAAACTGTTAACCAACTATTATGGGTAGAAAGAGAAGATACTTACAGGGCAGCAAAAAAATTAAGGGCTGTAAACTCATCGTCCTGGAGCTTGGCCCGTCGGAAATATACCAGGACCATGGCGAGGAGGTACTTGTCCGAGATTCTCCTGCATTGGTCCATCTCCAGACATTCCCTGATGTCTTCATCCTCTACAAGAAATATAACCATAGGAATATTTCTAATAAAGTTTAGCCAAATGCTAGTAAATGAACCTGTTTTTGACTTGGTATTAGGTATTGGTTGACAGGATAATTTCTATTCACATTAAGGTTGTGGTTAGACCAGCTTAGACTCTGCATTAGAGGATGTATTAGCTGTGCCATTTGTACATGGCTTTTCCAACATTCAGTACCTCTGTGAACGATGGCTCTGTAATAACAGGAGGAACTTGGAATAGAAGTAAAGGGAATTTAAAAAATCATTTTAGACTTTTCTATTTCCGTATTGAGTTTCGCTGAATTTTCTTTGTTTTATTTTGCTGTTGTTCATTTTGCACATTCACTGCTAATACCTGTTTACACATTGTGTTCCATCTGTTATTACCACAATGTGGCTGATGCAAGAACAGGCGAGAAAGTTTACCCTTGTTATTCATTTGCAGCGGCTAATCAGATATTAGCTTTTCATTGGGTTACTGTTAGATAACATCTGGTTGGTGGCTGCACATTAATAACATGGACAAACCTCTGCTCCTCCTATTGCATCAGCCCCAAATGTCTCATTAATTACTATATATAAATATAAACATTATCAGTTCCACAGGAATTCATTTCCCAGGCAGTTACATATTCTATTCATGTTTTATAGCTGTGTAGTTAAAGTTTAGGAAATAAATATCTTACCCAGGAGCTGGTAGAATCTGGTGTCCGTATTTCTAATGCTCCATGTCCTGCAGGTATGAAAAATAATTTCATTTAATAATTTGCCATTACATGTTACTTTCTCCAATACTTCAAACTGGTCATTATTTCTATGTAGGCTGCCAGCATATGTAGTAAATGGGGTTAGATGTTTAAAGATGTGTATCAGTTTTTGATGTTGAATAAAGCTATGTGTCTGTCTTAATTTTATTTAACGGAATAAGAATACTTAAACTACAGTTGGACAAGGAGACATTTAGCCAGGGCACCTTAAACTTTACTACTGGGAACAAACTTTATAGAGATTTCTATTTTCTTCTATGGGATTTTCTGGCTACTCAAACACTCATAATGGGCCCTAAAGTTGTCTGCCTGGTTCCTAATGTCAAAAACAACTTGTCTATCCCTGACTTACAAGAAAAAAGAACCTTGTAAATATACATTTATTTTCCTTAACTACCTGTCACAATCCGTACAATCCTCTTCTTCCTGTCTTCTTTTCTTCATTGGAGGATCCTGATGGGGAGGGGAAGTCTCTTTGTTCTTCATCCTACGACGCTTCCGCTGCCTAGAGAGAAAATATAGGAAGGTGCAATGATAAAGAGACAAGCAGGAGATCTAATTAAGGGTATAACTACACAGAGTTTATACATGTTGGCTGCACCCAAGGCTCAGAGCTTTACCCTAGTACAGACAATGTAGATCTTCCACCAGAATGGCAAGAACTGCATATAAAGTGACCAATGTAAAGCTCCACTGCGGGGATAAGGGAGGGAGTTGGATTAAATTAAAATAGGAATGATTAAGGGAATGAACTGAAATTTAACTTTTTGGTTTTCAATTCATTGCAAAAAATGTTGGTGCAACACTGAAGGACATTGTACAATAATTCATACTGTATATGAAAGGGAAAGGCCATAGACTGTCTGTGTAGTAGGTAGAAATGGGATAAGAAAATCTAACTAGAAAGGGAAAGTTTAAGTATAAACTTTGAATTTGGCTTGAAAGACTGCATTTTGGAAGGGAATTTGTGTGTTTGTGCTGCAGATTTTAAAACTCAATAATGTCAATGATGAAGACATTGTTGTTTTTTACTTACCCTTTAAATATGTCACATGCATTAAAGGTAGGTCAGTTGGTGTGTGTGTATTCATATCAGGTTGGGGGATAAAATACTAACTTTTTTGATGATTGGTCAAAATTAGTTTTTTCGACTTTAGTTACCCTTTAAGTATGGCTGCAACAGTAATGGAGGGGTAGGTCAGTAGCTGTGTATACCTGTATCACGTTGGGGGTTAAAAAAACAAAGTTTTTTGATTATTGATCAAAATTTGCTTTTTTGACTTTAGTTACCCTTTAAAGTATGGCTTCCACAGTAATGGATAATTAGATCAGTAGGTGTATGTACCTGGGTCTGGTTGAGGGGTATGTCTTTTTTGTGTTTACAACCATAAAACTATTTTTTATTGAGGATAAATCTAAATTAGTTTTTTTACTTTAGTTACCCTTTAAGTATGGCTGCCACAGTAATGGATAAGTAGATTAGTATGTGTGTGTACCTGGGTCTGTGTGGGGGGTTGGGGGTATCACCATTTGTATTTATGACCATGAAAAAAACTGTTTTGAAATATCCACATTTGAGGATTGTTACCATTATAGTCTATGGGAAAAAATGTCCGGAAATTCGCCGATAACGCCGTAACGCTTCCGTGGATTCCTTAGCTAGAAGACAGCACACTTCTCATATATGCCCTGCATGTCTGTACCGAATTTCATGTCTCTAGCTCAAAAACTGTGGGAGGAGATACGGTCCAAAAAAGCGGAAGAATAAAACGAAAGAAAAAGAAGAAGAAGAAATAGAAAGAACAGTAATTTGGCTTTTTCAAGCCAAATTAACTAGTAACAGGGTTAAATGTACAGTCACACCAGCCAAGAAATGTACAGAGTCCAATGGAGAGAACAGTAGGTGGGTGACCAGCACAGAATAAATGACACTGGTTACAAGGACTAAAGTCATATTGGTACTTGGAGCAGGAATACAGGCCAAGCCCAACTGCCATGGCCAAGCCCAACTGCCATAACCCATCACCATGTGATACTGGGAGTGAGAAACATATCTAACTGACAGAAATGATTATATGATTGATTCTGCCCCTCAAATATCTATCACGTAATATGAAGAAAACAGGTCAGTCCATCCACATTGCCACTGGTATTAATAGAAACAAGACAGTGTCCATGTAGTTATCTATCACCTACACATCTTACTGACCAACCCCTCACTCACCTCCCAGCCATGTCTCTGATCACAAATCGAGGTTCCTAAATAGAGGGAAAAATCAAAAGAAAGAGAAATAAAATGTGTTCTGTGTAAAACGTGTTAATTACGATAATAAAATGTCTGTGTGGTGTGTGTGTGTGTGTGTACAGTATATATGTACAGTATATATCTATCAATATTTTATATATGAATATCAATGGGTAAAATAGCTTTTAAAAAAGCTTTTAAAGAAAAAAATCAAAGCCAATCCGAGCCAATCCAAATCAAGCACAGAGCCGCCATTCCACTCTCCTCTCTCTCTCAGTAGCTCAGCACAAGTGAAAATGACAGTTGGTTTTATTTCTAATGGCAGTTATTTTTTTTTCAATACGATTCCATTTGACTTTTTTCATTGGTTTATCATCAGCCAATCAGCTCTTGCATAATATTTAGTATCTAGGGAAATATTTAGTTAAAATAAGGATATCAGATCAGATATTCGATATTTTCGGACTTTCGATAAATATCGAATGTTAGACCGTCCAAGCATCGAATCCGCGAGTAAAGTGTCCATTAAAACCTATACACAAGCATCGAATCCGCGAGTAAAATGTACATGGTATCTAGGCGTGAAAGCCAGCATCGAATCCGTGAGTAAAGTGTCCATTAAAACCTATATGCGAGCATCGAATCCGCGTGTAAAATGTACATGGTATCTAGGCGCGAACATCGAATCTACGAGTAAAGTGTCCATTAAAACCTATACGCGAGCATCGAATCCGCGAGTAAAATGTACATGGTATCTAGGTGTGAACATCGAATCTACGAGTAAAGTGTCAATTAAAGCCTATACGCAAGCATCAAATCCGCGAGTAAAATGTACATGGTACCTAGGCGCGAACGAGCTCGAAAATAGGAAATATTAGAACATGTTCCCCAGACAATTTCCCAGGTC
This sequence comes from Hymenochirus boettgeri, assembly GCA_019447015.1. Taxonomy (NCBI): domain Eukaryota; kingdom Metazoa; phylum Chordata; class Amphibia; order Anura; family Pipidae; genus Hymenochirus; species Hymenochirus boettgeri. Next base: position 129,207,812 of record CM033469.1, read on the forward strand.
CCACGGCCATTTACATTAAGTTACCATTGATATTTTAATTGTATTTCATTAGAACTTTTCAAACTATTTGACTCCCTTTGACTTTAATGGGTCCGTTTTCGAACTTTTGAACTTTCCATATAGTTCGAAAACAGAACCGAACTTTCGAAAGTTTGCCCATCTCTAGTTATCAGTACATAGTGTACTCAATACTAATAAGGGTCCAAGGGGATGTTATACTATTTTCCAGCATTTCATGTAATACTATCGGCAATTTCCTATTTCACGAAGATCTCTTTTTGAAAGGACAATTATAGTCACCTTGTTTCTTTGCCAATATGTTAACATTACAATCTTCAAAGGTCTGTCCTTTTTCCTTAAGATGCAGGTACACTGCTGAGTCCTGCCCCGAGGAATTGGCTCTTTGTTTGGTCTCCCCCACATACAAATCAGAGCACTCTTTACTGCACTGCACTGCGTATATGATGTCACTTTTCTGTTTCGGTATCTTCACGGTTCTTGTGTTTGGCACACAGAGAGTGGTAAAATGCTTTGTATATAACCACTGGTAAAATAGTTGGCAGAAAAGACTGGTTAAAAGCTTGGCATGCAAACACTGATAAACTGGTTGGGAAACCGGCACTGCACACAGCCAGACACTGTTTAAATGCTTTGTACACAGACCACTGGTAAAACAGTTGCCACTCAGACTGGTAGTTCTGGAACCTTAGCACAAAATGGGGCCCCTTCTTGGCCAAGGGCCCAGGTCCGGTCGCATCCCCTGCACCCCTGGTAGCTACGCCCCAATTTCTTTCCTTCTATTTTTTTTGACAAAGGCCCAGTCTGGATATCCACAATTTTAAGGTCTCCTCTGAGATGTTTTTATTGCTTTAGCCTTCGCCTCTGTGCTAGTGGGGATGTTCTCTGCTCTGTGTTGCAGGGTTCTGATGGCACCCTTCTCTCATTTAACCAGAAAAGTACATTTTATAGAACAGCTAATAGTAGACTTAGCTTTCCTTTGTTCAGTTTTATTTCACAGCAGGGTTTTATTATAACTTATACAGTGTATGGTTTTATATGCAGGAATCATGTTTCAGTGCCACTTTTTTCAATTCATTGTATGCCACAACTTTGTTCTGTTTTCCCAGCCCAGGCTTTACCTGCACACGGTCATTACACATCACTGAGATAGCTGTGAAACAGTGCTCTAGGCTTAAAAAGGTTACATCTTCAAAATGAGATGAAGATACTTACGGAAAAAAATATCTGAAAGCTGGTTCACGCCTCCTCTGCTGTAATGTATTGCTTATGAGCAAGCACAGCAGTGAGGAAGTGGATTTGGCATCGGCCATCAGCCATTGGATGTGATTTCACCGTCATGGTTTTGAATGAGGGCGGAGACCCAGGAGCTTTAGCTTTGATGGGGAAGTGTTGGCGATGGCTCATGGTGTGTAAGACCTTTCCAAGAGCATCCTAGAAAAAGGTAAGTTTATTAAAAATGTGGTTTGGGTGGATAGTTAACATAATTGTAAAAAAATAGATTTTGGGGTGGCCCTTTAATTCTGTATTGCAGGGGCATTACCAAACGAATGGGACTCTGTAAATTCTCCCTTAATATGTCTAGGCACATCCTCAGGGTAGCCACTCATGACTGTAACATTTATTAATGCTGTCCATGTTAATAGGTTTCACACACTGATTTTGCTTTTTTCCCTCAGCTATATTTTGCTAAGACCCATAACATTCTCTTATTGCCAATTGAGTCATCTGCTGTCCCTTTCTTTTCCTCATTCCCAAAATTTGGCACTGGTTACTGGCCCCTGCCCTCTTTATGGCTGATTCTTTTATGACAATAATATTCATCTTAGCAGTCTGTGCAGATCTAAATATTTATTTCATTTAATATCCTCCCTGTGGAAATTTATCATTTTAATAATGTTCTTAATTGATATAATTTACCCCATACCCCTTAATTACATATAGGATCAATTAATATCTTAATGAAGTACCAGGGAGACAGGACCAATGTTAAAAAAAGGATAACATTTTTCTCCCTTGAATCCATACTTCTCCTTATACAATACCATGCTGGCTCTGGCTGTTTGTGCCTGGCACTGCTTGCTACATTTAAGTTTGTTATCCACCAAAACCTCAAGATCCCTTTCCAACGGGGATTCACTTAACACAGAGCCATTTATAGTATAAGCAGCACAAGGATTTTTAAGTCCAAAATGCATCACCTTACATTTATCAACACTGAATCTCATCTGCCACTTAGCAGCCCAATGTGACAATCTATCTAGATCCACCTGCAACAATTGCAGATTGTCTAATGGTCGACAATGTTTTGTGTTGTCCACAGTCACAGAGCCCTTGCTGACAATAACCACTTCCAAATCATTAATAAACATATTAAATAGAAGTGGCCCCAACACAGAAGCCTGTGGCACCTTGCACTTTATTGATAAAGCCCCATTAAAAACTGTTCTCTGCATCCATTCCATCAACCAACTTTCAAACCATGTACAAATATGCCACCCCAGCCCAACAGACCTTAGCTTATATATTAGTCACCCATGTGGGACTGTATCAAAAGCCTTAGCAAAATCCAATTATACTACATCTACTGCTATGCCAGAGTCCAAATCAATACTATATATATATATATCTTTCTAAATTTTTATGTATACATTTTTTCACAAATTCTGAGACATAGAATCTCTCGTTTTAACAATTGATATTGATGATCTGGACTCAGCATCTGACTGGGATGTTGGGGCCCACAAGGAAATCACTAGGACGAGTTTAGGGGCCCAGCTAAAATTTCATATGTCTATTCTCACATATTTTCTAATCTATCAACTCCTTAATTTATTAAATTGCATTTCTTACTGTCCCTTTACAGGGACATTTAGCAACTTTTTAGATTTTAGCAACTTTCTCTGTAAATGGGCTGAGGGCCCAACGAGGGATTCCCCTGTAATGTGGTGGGTCAGTCAGGTATAAAAGGGCATCTATACTGAAACAATATTTACCTTTAGACATCCAATCTTAACCATCTTCTGCTTAGTGCAGTTTTTGCTATAACTGGAATGGAGACAGTGTTCATGCAAATCATGTGAATTGCAAGATGGGAAATTCCATCTTCCAATGTTGCCTCATTGTGATTACTGAGCATGCTTGCCCTCATAAAAAGCACTTAGGGAACACTTAGAGGCAGAAACATATTACATCACAAAATGGCTCCTAGTCTTCACTTTCTGGGACTTTGAAGAAGCACTACAGGAAACCCATAAGGAGCGGAGAAGTAAGGAATTTTGAATAATACACAGTGGGGCCAGTAGTGGGTTAAATTTAAATTTTTGGGGTGGACATGCCCTTTAAGAGGCAGAGGATGCGGCAGAGGAGCGAGCAATCAGGTAAGTACCTTTAAGGAGAACTAAACCCACATAAAATAGCAATACAGTAAATAGCATTAAAATAAATGTTACCACTTGAAGAACTGGATGAAATAACTGTGTGTATGTACAGTAACTGGCCACACCCCTGATCTCAGTCACATGCTCCCTTTATTCTGTCCTTTTAAAGGATTGGTTAGTGGTTACTAGTGGGTGTGACCAACTGTAGCAAGTTCCTGCAGTATCTTAAGACTAAGCATGTGTAAAGAACATCATGGTCAGTGATCACACTGTGCGATACCGGAACACTGGGAAATAAGACACAAACCTCATGTTAGAAAGTTAAATTTCTCAACAACCATATTAAAATGAAAGGTGAGACACTGATAACTGCTTTTATATAATTGAGATCTGCCTTCTAATTCATAGTTGTCCAGCTCCTGCAGGTTTTAGTGAAGAACGGGAGGTAAGACACCACTTCTTTACCTCCCATTCTTTAATAAAACTGAATGGCAAAAAACATTTTAGCAGTGGAGATACCCTTTAAACGACCAGCTCTTTTTAAACAGCTGATTGTGTGTATGCAGTAAAGAAATGCACAATCAGCTGTTTAAAAAGAGCTGGTCGCTGTGCACTGGGAAGGGGTGTGTGTCAGGGGCCCAGCCACCAATCTTGCGGACAGTTTCATGACTGCAAGTAATTCTCAATTGACAAGAAGGGTGAAATGACTAGCAGGATGTCTTCAGGAAGTTGACCTAATTTGACCTAAATAAATGCTACAGATATAAATGCATTTTTAAGATCACATTCTAATAATTCTGAATGTCCAATACCATCTGAGGGCTTAAGGTAAAACTTGTCCATTCTGAATCATGTAAAATGATTTCACAGCACTATCAATGCTAGCAGTAGGACAGTAACCCATTCCCTTTGATAGAAAAGCAAGCTCAGCTTCCATTAGACATACCTGGTTAATGACTGCTATGTCTGTCTATTTGTGTGCGTTTGGGTAATGGATACTCCTTGCTGCTTTCTTTTCTTTCATCTGCCCCGGCAACAGTCTCCAAAAAGGATGTGGTTATCCTATACCTGCTATGTATAGTTCCAGGTTGGATTTCCATTAACAATCATAAATCTTGATCCCAAGGATGCAAAGGAGAGGATCAATGGCACACAATGCCATCCCATAATCCTCTCAATCTCAGGAGAAGTTAGTTTCTCTATATATCTTGTCATCCATTGCCTAATCTCTGCCTTTAATTCTGTAAGCATTTTCAGGAAAAAGGATGAAATTGCTATACAATTGTTTTCTAAACTGACTGATCCAAATCACTTTTTTCTTAAATTATTATTATTATTATTAATATTAATAATAATAAAATTTTGATCAGCAAAATATTTGCAATTGAGGCAAATGTTAATGAAGTTCCCACAAATGGAATAATTCCAGCCTGGTGTGAGATGCAACCTTATACAGATAGTGACATGGGATATGTAGGGCTCCACTTACATTGAACTTTTAATTACAAATGACCATATGATAAAGCAGGCAGACACATGCTTAGAGGTTGGAGAAAAGACACAGCTTTTTATTTATTTATTTATTACAACATTATTTTTTAACTTTTGTAGCACACCATTTACAGTTTATCCACTTTCTATTTAATATAACATCACCTGAGGCCATCCCATAAAAATGGACTGACCCTAAATATGACTTTAATTAATCAGGCACTGACGTCTAGTTACAACTCATCGTGCGTGGCAAAACAAAGTTTTAAAATACAACTTTCAATTAAGGTTTGCTAGCCCAAGCAGAAAAAATCAGTACTCTATTCACCAAATAAGGCGAGAGAACACCTCAAACCAAGTGAAAACCACCTCATGCATTAAAAAGTACAGAAGTGCTAAATTATTATCCCCCAAGTAATTTCCCCATAAATGTATAACAATGATGTTAGGTTCACCAAAGATCATGTGAAATAGGTCACTCCAAACAGCTCCCCGAAGACCTAGCTAATAGATTTTAACTTTGGTAGCAGGAAAACCAAGATTGGTGCCATACAGTCTTCTATAAGCTCGATGTCTAGAACAAAAGATATGCCCTAAAATCCACACCTATAAAAAGTCAAAAACCTAGAAGAAAAATTTAAAGGGTATCTTCACCATAAAAATCAACTTTTTTAAGGTAGAGGACCCTAGACCACCAATTTATCAGAGATATCCATATGCACACTCCGTATTGCGGTTTGATGTTTGGCTTGAAATAAACGTTCAATTTTGGAGTGCAGTCCACCTTGTTTCTATTTGATTGCCTGGTTCCCTGTGAAGTAGGATATTGGACTTTTTGCACCCCACAGGGGATTAGTGTGCAGTATTGCCGTTTGATGTTTGGCTTGAAATAAACGTTCAATTTTGGAGTGCAGTCCACCTTGTTTCTATTTGACCCTAGACCACCCCCAACCACCAGGTTTGTTTGTTAAGAAAAAGCTGAGAATAGTACTTACATGCCTTCATTCCCCCAGTGCTCTGATCCTGGCCCTCTGCTTGCCAGAACTGGGGAACGAAGCACTGTAGGAAGGTTCTGATCCTTTTTTAAGAGATTTATATGTAGGGCACCAGGAAGTAAACATAGATCCAGAGGGAGGGGAAAGGGCTCGTCCTGCGCATGTCACTGTCTATAGTGAGGTTAAGGAAGCAGCAGGGTCTGGATGATTCACTGACAGCTCCCTCTTCTACTTTTGGGATTTTGAACAAGCACTGCAGGAGAACCATTTGGAGCAGAGATGTAAGGTAAGGATTTTTTTTAAACTACACAGTGGGGCAGTAGTGAATTAAATTTTAGTTTCGGGGTGGACATGCCCTTTAAGCACAGCAACCAAAGCAGGGCAAAAGTAAGATTTATATCTTTTTTAAAAATATATATATTATTGAAGTTTTCGTCTTCGTATTTATCTGGCTTTTTCCCCCTCAACACTCTACTCTACCCAGCAAAACCCCAAACATTGCAACCAATTACGGTAATATAATTGCCACTCTTGCAATATACAATACTTGTTTTTCTTATATTTCTTTGTTCCATTGTTGTAGAAATGTATGGTGTGACCCATTTGTTAGACTAAATGTTTAATCTTGTTGTTTTTTTTTTAATCTGTTTGTGATCTCCGTGAGTGTGGGCACAAGCTTGGACTTCCACTTGCAGCATATGGCTACTCTAGTTGCCTGGATGATATGAAAGATTTGTGTTCTGGTTGATGGGTCATGAAGTCTATTTAATAATGTTGTTTCTGGGGAAGCTAAAAGTAGGTAACCTACTATTTGTGATACATTGCCACTTCAGGTATAATTATTTTCCTCTATAACCACAGTTTCTCCATCATTTGTCATCTGTTGTATTGTAAATATTGGATATTAATGCTGGTGTTAGTTATATTCTGTACATCGTGCTTGTGAAGGTTCTCATTCATCCAGGTCCTGGTATATCTGTTGTATTCAATTAGATCAACTGGACTTGAAGTTTAGTTCTTGAAGACATTTCGCTAGTCATCATGGCAAAGGAACGTGACTGGTTCAAGAGAGGTGTTAAGGAGGCCATTTATGTGAAAATAAAGAAACCAAGCCTAAATAGAGGTGGGGGGGGGTTTGACACCAACTGTCTGCCATGTACAACCCCTAGCCCAGGTCAGTGGGAGATTTACTAACTGCCTCTAGCCCAGCTTGTTCCCCTTTGTGTTCCTGCTTAGGTCACAGATAATGGGACTTAACTTTAGACAGATTGTTCTCATTGCAGGTAACTAATAAATAAGCTTCTCTTGTAGCACACCAATCAGGGGAAAGTGAGGTCTAATTTAAAATGTACTGGAGGTGGATCAATAGCACATTGGTAACTGCAGTTAATTGCTTTACTCTCTTTATTACAGTGAAATCTTTTTATTAGATAAGGGATATCCAACATCAACTCCAAACCCTCCCCAGCATTTAGGGCATCTCCTACTAATGGGTAATTAGTTGATCACCTGACACATCTCCATAATGGAACATTATGATTATGGACTCTGAGTTTGCTCCTTGAATTCCATCTACAGAATACAGGTGAGCAAAGCAGCTTTATTTGTAATAGACAATATGTTAGTTCATAGGGAGTTCATAGGGATCCTAACCGTGTATAGGATTTTTATGTTTGATTTAGTTTTGAGTCTTATACAAAAGTAAAGTCCCCTATATATATATAGGAGATGGTTTTAAGTAAGAAGATGAAAGCTTTTGTTTCATAGACCTGCAATTCAGTATCTATTGTAGTAAAACATTGGCATATATAGAAAGGTTGAGGTTTTGGGGGTCGAGTGATTTAAAGAACTTCCGGAACATTATTTAGCAATCATACCGGATGAATCACTTAATAATACTGGTAAAAGTGGTTGTCGCTGACAGTTAACTTACATCTGAACTCAACTTAATGTATCTACAGTGCAATCTATAATATCCTTACAGTATCGTTACACTGCGGGATTTTAACGCCAGCTATTTGGTGGCATTCAAAATCAGCGCTAAAACTAGCGCAAATGCGATATTGAATCGTGAGCATCGGATGTTGGGTATTTTTGCGTAACCAGCGAATCCGACGCTAATATGGATTTAAAGTCACACTAACTGGTAGCAAACTGGTTAGCACGACTTTCTGTTTCCCATGATCCCTTGCTAATGGTGGGGCAAACCCAGTTCAAGTCTATGAGGATTGTTCTAAATAACGATTTGGTTTAAAGGGAGGTACACACTGAAGCAGTGGAGCTTGGGAAGAAAAGGTTCAGATTATGATTACATGGAGAATTGCCTGAACTGAATTTATTATTAGACATGAATCCCTGTTTTAAAATTAACTTGGTTTTAATGTGAAATTGCCGGTTTCGAAAACCAATGGATTTGTTTGAAATGTTCTAAACGTTTCATACAAAAACCGAAAACGTAAAAAATTTACAATTCCATTCAACACTAAATAATTCCATTCCAAAAATGGAAAATTTGAAAAATGATATTGACTTCTCGAAAATTACATGCGCATAATTGTGATATAAAATGCAATGCTATGGATAATAATTCAGGGTAATATTTTACCACCAAAGGCTTCTACAATCCCTAAAACTTAGGCACAAGACTTTTTCCCTGATGGATGAGACTCACAGACTTATTTATGATAAATATCGAAAATTCTATAATTCTCGAATCAGTAACCCTCAAATATAGTGTTTGCTATCGGTAACCCTCGAATGTCTCCTTCGATTTCGGTAACCCTCGACTGTAAGCTTCAGTTTTGGTATCCCTTAAAGGGCATGTCCACCCCCAAAACTAAAATTAAACCAAATACTGGCCCCACTCTGTAGTTTAAAACAAACCTTACCTTAAATTGCTGCTCCAAATGGTTCTCCTTTTATGCCCCTCCAAAGTCCAGGAAACTGCAGTGTAGGAGCACTGTGTGACTCATCCTGCTCCTGTGTCTGCCTCAACCTTGACAAGGTTTGAGGCATGTGCAGGAGAGTCTTCCCCCCCTCCCTCTCCCTCCCATTTTGCTGTTCCTCCCCCTAGCTCAAAATCCCTTGGCTATAATATAGGTATAGGTCCCCCAGCCCCAACCGCCATAATAGTTTTTAAAGAAAGTGCACAGATATTTACTTACCTTACCACTCTCCCCTGGCGTTTTGAGCATCCGGCAGTGTCCCTGATTGGCTGCCTCTGCCGGTCTCGCCCCCTGCTTGCAAGCAGAGGGCCGGGAGAGTGCGGTGGAGGAGAGAGGTAAGGTAAGTAAAGATCTGTGCACTTTCTAAAAAAACTATTATGGCGGTTGGGGCTGGGGGACCTATACCTATATTATAGCAAAAGGACCCCGAAGGGGTGGACATACCCTTTAAATGTAGCCTTCAATTTCATAACCCTTGAATGTATCGTTCGTTAACCCTTGAATGTAGCCTTCGATTTTTGTAACCCTCGAATGCATCATTCAGTAACCCTCGATTATATTGTTTGGTAACCCTCGAATTCAGATGTAGACCTCGAATGTACCAAATGCGACAATTGCCCGATCGTTTAAATGCATTTTGGTAATATGTACGTGTTCCCCAGACCATTTCCCAGGTGCCAGAGTCATTTACCGAAAGTTACCATTGCTATTTTATTTGTAATTAACTAGAACTTTTCAAACTATTTTCTTCAATTGACTTTAATAGATTAGTTTTCAAACTACCGAACTTCCGAACTTTTACTGAAGTTCGGAAGTTCGAAAATGAACCAAATTTCCGGAAGTTTGGCCAATTGTCATATAAATCCTTGCGATACTGTGGATTATCGTAAAAAGTACGATTATGGATTTAAATGTACAGGTGCAATGATACATTTATGAACAAACACATGATGCATGAAAGTTCCTTTGTATAATACCATGGGGTACCAAAATACCACAATAGCATTGTATGGGCCATTTATATTGTATATAATATATGAATCTACAATCGCCACCTAAAATTAACAACCGCAATCGTAGATTTACGATCACAGCAATGAATGTTAATACAGCGATACTGCACCTTTAGAAATATTACCCTTTGCATTGGAATCCAGTTCATGCTAATTCTGGTACCAAGACATTAAGCCTGAAGAGGATAAGTTCCCATTTGTTTTACTGTGTAGTCTCTACCATTGTTTATGTGATCAGTTTCACACTTCACGCTGAAATTGGTCCATTATATTTACAGTACTGTAAGTACCCATTCAACAAAATAACTTAAAATTGTAAAATAAATAAATGTGTATGTAATAAAATAAAATCAGGCCTAATATGAATTGGGGGGCATTTCTAGAAGTTATTGTAGATAATGTTAGCAAAAAATGTAAATTTAGTCAATTATATTGCAATACATTCGCTCTTTCAAATCCTAGTAAATATATTTAGTTAGTTAATTCTATAAATTACCAATTCATTCAGCAGAATATACTGATCTTATATATATAGTTAAAAGTCATGGTTGTCTACCCAGCCAAAGAGATACTGAATATGTAAAATAACTTAAAGGGTATCTTTATTTTCAAAAATAGTACCTTTAGATACAACAAGATTCCACTTCTCCCAAAACTTTTTTCAAATTTTAAATCTGAGCTGTAGATTGTGAGAAATCATCATTTTAATCACAGCATTTACATGGAAAGACCTGTCACTCCAGAAGCAGAAATTATAATATGTAAACGATGCTTAACCTCTTTGCCTGGCTGCCAGCACACTTTCTGCAACATTTAAGAGAATAAGCAGAGAAAAGAGCAGGGGAGAGGGAGGGGGAGATGTGTAACGCCCAGGGTAAGGTGTCAAAACAGCATTGTACATGGCAGACAGTTGGTGTCTAACCCCCCCACCTCTATTTAGGCTTGGTTTCTTTATTTTCACATAAATGGCCTCCTTGACACCTCTCTTGAACCAGTCACCTTCCTTTGCCAATATGTTAACATTACAATCTTCAAAGGTATGTCCTTTATCCTTAAGATGCAGGTACATGGCTAAGTCCTGACCCAAGGAATTGGCTCTTCTGTGCTGGGCCATACGTTGATGCAGTTGCTGTTTGGTCTCCCCCACATACAAATCAGAGCATTCTGCACTGAACTGCACTGCATATATGATGTCGCTTTTCTTGTGTTTCGGTATTGGGTCTTTCGGATGGTACCAATTGCTGCCTCAGTGTGTTGTTCGGTTTAAAGCAGGCAGGGATACGGTGTTTTTTGAAAACTCTTCTTAATTTCTCGGAGACTCCTGCTACATATGGGATGACCATGTTCTTTCTCCTGTCTTGCTTTTCCCCTTCACTGTTGGTATATGTGTTATTTTCTTTTCATCTACTTCTTTTGACAAAGGCCCAGTCTGGATATCCACAAGTTTTAAGGGCTCCTCTGATGTTTCATTTCTTTAGCCTTCACCTCTGTGCTAGTGGGGATGTTCTCAGCTCTGTGTTGCAGGGTTCTGATGACACCCATACATAAATTTCAAATTGAAACGGATCCCGGGAAATTACTTATCTAGGCAGCTTGGACTGCCGTGTAGTTCCAACTACCTAATTACAGGTGGTGCTTGGGACCAAATAAACTGAATATCCCTGAAGAAGCCCCGCCCACATGTTTGGGGTGAAACGCGCGTTGGATAAACTTTGATGAACTTCATAGGCAATATGCGGATTACATTCAATAGGTATGTGTAACGAAACCCTGCCCGTGTCACGGAGGTAAGAGACCACCACTCCGCACTTATAGGTGGGTGAAGAGACCCGGTTTGTCTTAGAGGCTGGATGACATGCGGAACAACAACCACGTCCGAAGGATATGAAGGAGGAGGTAATTGGTCAGCTGGTAATATTGTCGGAGCAGCCCACCCAGTAAACAACGGGGAGACAGAGAACAACAGTCCGGAAAAGTCCCATCGGCCAGAGTAAGGAGTGGTGAGTTCACACTGCCGAAGGTCCGGCAGACCAGTAGTTATACTTACCTGTGTACTTGGAAATTGTGTATTTGCAAAGATCTGTGACTGTAGGATAATCCCTGCCAAACAACAATCTGTCTTTTACCAAACAGCAGCCCAGGAGAGTGCACGGATCCACCAGCTGGGAGAATCAGTTTGTATTCAGAACATTGTTACTGTTTGCAGCTCAGAAACGCAATAGATGACTCATAATATGTTACAGTATCCATTAATGCATTTGCCACTGAACATTTGTTTTTAAATTAATTTGTTGCAACACATCTAATAACCATACAAAACAGAATTTTTTGGAAACATAAAGCTGAGTATGTGTTGAGCTACATTTGTTAATAGGTGCAATAAAAGATACATGTGTTAAAAAGGATACCTTTACTATTGGTATACTTACTATTGAAGTAATACTTTGACTATAGGTGTTTGATTCCACGGTGCTGTGAAAGGGACACTATCTTGGTCTTTAACCAAAAGTTGTGTTAATTGTGATGACACCCAGCTTGTGATCTAGAGGGTGGCGGGAGTCAAACATTAAATACTGATCTGTGCGTGTTGGTTTTCTATAAACCTCAACTTCCAGTTTACCATTTTCCTTGACTTCTACCAAGCAGTCCAAGAAAGCCAGTTTGTTGTTTTGGTCTACCGCATTAATGTGTTCTGTGATATGCTAATTGGGATTTTCCAGGGTACATAATTGCCACAGATTCTTGTACAAGTCATTCTGAATTGAGAAACCCAGTCGGATGACTAGCGAAACGTCTTCAAGAACTAAACTTCAAGTCCAGTTGATCTAATTGAATACAACAGATATTCTGTGAGTATAGTGACCCTTTAATTACCATGTCAAACAAAGTAGCATTTTAAATGTCTTCTATGTCTTTATTAAGTTACTGATAACCAACCATTACTAGTGTTTGGATGATTACAGAGTTTTTCCAGTGATATGAAAGCATTTTTGCTTGAATAGGTTATTTTTTGCAGACTAATTTTATGTGGAATCGGGTTTCCTATCAGCTATAATCTGAGTGGAATCAAATTACTTTAAATAAAATCAATATTATTGTGATCTTTCAATCTAAACTTTGTTGACTTCCCCAGCTTACTTTCCTAAATACAAATTCAGCTTCCACTTTGGTTTAGTTTCTTAATTTTCATATGTCAATAACCTATCAAGATATGAGAGATTAAAAAAAAAAAAAATTGAAATTAATGACTTTCATTAAAATGCATTAATAGTTCACAGAGAGTCCAAAGCCATTTTGTCACAATGACAATGTTCCGGTGAATAAGGTACCCTCTTCCTGGATCACCTTAAGTAGGAGGCACTTTATCTCCCAAAACGTTGTGAGCTGATGTGTGGTCATAAATAAATAAGCTATTTTGTACTTGGAGTGCAACTTATTTGTGTTTTGTTTTTTTTTTGAAGTTCAATCACTTGAATTACTTGAATCTGTAAAAATCACTTTTAATATTTTTATTTTTTTTAATAATTACACGTCAACGCGTTTCGGCCCCGACCTGGACCATTCTCACAGGTCCGGGCTGAAACGCGTTGACATGTATGATTATTAAAATTGTTAGCTTATCAGATTCTCAGGAATGCTCCGCTTCTTTTGTTATCACTGTATGTATTTCCTTCACGGAGGCATCCCGGTGTGTTGTTGTATACACACACACACACCTTTTGAAGTTTGTTTTTGTCATTGCCAAAGGTGTGGAGTGATTTGTAATACTTCATTCATTGAATAGAAAACATTCATTTCCTAGGTAACAATTATCTTATTTTAATCTTCTCTTTGTATATTGCTATTTTTAAAGGTCATTTTATAATTAGCAGATAGAGACCCTAATCTAAAAGGTTTGAGCCTGTAAAATATTCTCTTTGTAAATGAACTAAGCAGTTATAACCTATTACTTTCTTTTTGTGTGTTCAATATAACTGAACATGATTATTCATGCTCTTTATCAGCACATAAAAAGGAGATTCTGAAGTAAATGAATTCACTCATTAGATCCCATATGCTGCAAAAGATGATTAAAACCTCAATGGGATTATTCTCTTGATCTGATCATACACCATCAATGATCTGGATCATGAAATCTTATGAATTTGCTCTACAACCACCTTTGAGACTGAATAATACTATCTTGACAAAACTTTAAACTGTGTTCTCAGCTGCAAATCATATTCAGAAACCTTGCCATTCTCTGGAGTGCGCATTAAGCAACAATGAGCATTTGCCTAAGCAATGAAACTACAGTAATATTCAAGAGGACAAGAATATAAAGCATTGAAGCTGGAACTACAAGGCTTTAAAGAAAAAACAAAACAAAAAACTATCTATGCAGGACCCTAGTTATAAAAGGGCAGAACTAATACCGACATTTTGTAAAAATTAATTTATAAAATCTGTAATTTCACTGCATTGATTTTAATTAATGCCACTTTTTTTAACATTACTTTTTGCATCTGTATTTACTGTATAAAGCAATGAAATGCAATTTTTTACAACTTAATAATTTGCTAAGTCAGAGATGGAGTAAATGTATTTTTTGGAGGTGGGGGGGTTGTTTGTTTTTAAATTGACTTTGCACAGTTTCCCCCTGGGAAGTGTTTATACTTTTATCATAACTATAGTAATGCGTTTATTATCATAACTACAGTAATGTGTTTATTATCATAACTACAGTAATGTGTTTATTATTATAACTACAGTAATGTGTTTATTATCATAACTACAGTAATGTGTTTATTATCATAACTACAGTAATGTGTTTATTATCATAACTACAGTAATGTGTTTATTATCATAACTACAGTAATGTGTTTATTATCATAACTACAGTAATGTGTTTATTACCATAACTACAGTAATGTGTTTATTATCATAACTACAGTAATGTGTTTATTACTATAACTACAGTAATGTGTTTATCATAACTACAGTAATGTGTTTCTTACCATAGCTACAGTAATGTGTTTCTTACCATAGCTACAGTAATGTGTTTCTTACCATAGCTACAGTAATGTTTATTATCATAACTACAGTAATGAGTTTATTATCATATGACACCTCATTGTATTTCTCATTGGCCCTCCACTATGGTATTAATGAATTGTAATATACCAGTGGGAATGGTAAGAAACATCATTTATGGATACAACCCAAGGTTCTTTATAGGCTCATGCTATAAAATAGCATTGCCCAACCAAGAAACAAAGAATAACTCCTCTCCCCCATAATTCCCTGAACTGTGGGCAGAGACATGAAAAGTTGCTTTTGTTCCTTCTGTGGCTATTTTGCTTAACTTATCCAGCAAAGGGGAAGAATATTTCAGCTATGAACCTAAGCATTTATCCCTAACATATAAACTAGAAACTAAAAAATAGGATCTGGATTGAAAAAAAAAAAATACAAACAAAAAACCATGAAACATAAATGTTCAAATATTGATGCTACTTGTGCAGCTTTAATTCCATCTTGTTAACGCTCTGTTCCAATGATACTAGATAAATTGTTATAGGAAATGGCAGCAATAGCTGTTTGTTTAGTAGCTGTTGTGCCCCCACAGTTGAAGTCATTACAGTTTAACTCTTAGACTGCTCCTGCTATCCTGCTTTTCTCCACCACTTAGGGCTAGGCCACACTAGTGTTTTTCTCATATGCTTACAATCATGCTGCTTAATGTATTGAATCAGATTATACCTCTGCTGTATGCAAGCAAAGCTTATTGTAAAATAATTGCTAAATAAAAGGTCTCTAGATGCCTAAAGATGTGCTGCCAGCACATGTTGTTAAAACCACCACCCCCATTAGTCATCTCCCCTAAGATCAGGTCTGTCCTGATGTCCCAGAACACCATGCTTTGTCCCACAGATGGGGGGGCCAGGAGTACCTGGGGTGTGGCTGGTGTTCATGGGGTGTGGGTGGGCAGTCTGGTGCAGGGACGGGCTGAGCGTGGCCCTGGAACCCAGTATGTACTATCTTTACAAACAACACTGCAAATAACAGGGTTTTTTTTAAATCCAGAATATTATTGCAGCTTTAAGACATCCCTCAAGCTTTTTATTTAATGGACTTCTGTATTTTTTTATGTTTCCATTGAAGGATTCATAAAATGTGTTTAAAACCAATTGGGCCATCTGTTCATAAGCTCCATAGACTTTGAAAAAAAAAGTCCTAGCATATTTTTGTTCTTTTTATGCTAATGTGTAAAATGGTGCATTATTACAGTATATTATTAATGGAATATCTGTAGATTCAAATTAATAATGGTGAGCCATGGTATGAAAAATATAATAAGTTCTTAAGTTCTAAATGGTAGAACTGCTAATTAAAGGACAAGTCCACCCTTAAAACAAAAAACTTGTGTCAGTTTCTGCCCACAATCCCAACTGCTATTTTTCTTAGTTTATTACATGCATTTATAACCAGACATTTGATGATAAGTTCTCCTCTGCCCTGGCAAAGGTATCTGCCTCCTCTCTCAGCTCAATGAGCTTTTAATGAGCTTAAACACGTGTAGTAGAGGCAGCAGTGAAAATTGATATCAGCAGTCACAACCTTGATTGACTGCATGGAGGGAGGGGCCAGATTACTCTGCCAGAATGGGGACAATAATCTGTTTAATAATACATCTAATAATGTGCTTAATAAATCAGTTGGGTTTGGGGGCAGGTAACAGACATGTGAAGGCCCTTGTATCACTTGATTTTTAATATAATCCCTTATCCCCTTATTGTTCACCAAAAGAACATGTCAGAGGACACACGGATATCCCTTAAGACTTGAGTCTTCAAGTTCGGAAAGGGTTTTTCACTGTGAGAACGGTAAAACTATGGAACTGTCTTCTAGTGGACGTTGTTATGGCAGGTTCATGGGATTGTTTAAAAAAAAAGCTGGACGAGTTTCTGAAAGCAAGGAATGTTGCATGTTATTGGTATTGATATATAGAGTTGATCCAAGGAAATTTGGAGAGTCTTTTCCCCTTCATTATTCTGGTGGGTTTTTTCCTCTTCCTCTGGATCACAGGCAGGAAGTGTGGGTATTGCCGAGTGTGTTGGACTGGATGGACGTATGTCTTTATTGAACCTCAAATATACTATACTAATCAAAGATGCACATTCAAATGTTACAGTTAATATTGTACTGTGGTTACTACCCACTCTCCTTTATTGTTGAGCTCAGGCAGGCTCAATGTGATTCAGTCAGGAAGAGAGAGAGGAATTCACAACCAGACAATTTAGGGAGATATAAAATTTTACACAGTACTTCTCTTATCTTCTGGGTTTTCGCAATGCAATATAGAGTGATTTCTTGCATTGTGGGAACCCAATAGTTAAGGACTGTCGGTGCAATGGCTGTATTTAAAAAGCATAAGTTTTTGTCCATGAGGCGCCCCTGCCATTACATACAAAATTGCACAGGCTTTGAAAAATTGGAGTTAAACCCATACTTAGCCAATATTACATCAGGAAGGCAAAGTTTTTACTCCTTTTTTCCTGATAGTCTTGCATAATCTATCTCCCTGGTTGTATCACCTTTTGCTAAGGGGGAGGAGGTAAGTAAAAGGGGGAGTTCTAATGTATCTCAAGTTGGGAATTACATATGGAAAGCAAGGCATGCGATACATCATGTAATAAGGTAATTGGTTATGTTTATGAGTACTTCTTTTTCAATGTGAATATTTTTTGGGAATCTACAATAATATTGGTTAATATTAGTTTCTCTGTGTTTTCCTTTAATTGTTTGATTAATCCCCAATGCATTAATGAGTGTATCTCTATACTAGTCTAATTATATATCTATAGATATAGCTCAACCCAAGCCCCTACAAGATATATTCATATATTTGCCTTAATAAGAAAAGCTGATGAATAAAATTCATTTCTTTGCATTAGTGTTATAAAGGATTTAATTAAAGACCTCAGGCAGTAGAAAGTTAGTAAATGGAAGTAGAGATATTTAAGCCAGTTGGAGTTAATTAGGCCAATAAAGTATATTTGCTGGTGATCTAGGACAATAGAGCGTGTGTAGCTCTGAGGTGAGAGAATATAAAAGCAGAGTAGTAGGAATGGCTATAACTAAAGGTGTGGGAAACGTTATAGAAGGGCCTGTGTTAAGAGAAAATAAAGACCCATAGACATACCAAGGAACAGAATAAAGGTGACAATTCAGCTAAATCCCCATGCATTTTGCTTTGCATTTTCTCTTCGCATTCCCAGTGCAATGTAATCAGACTAGTGCCACAATGTGTACTGTGTTGTGATCCATTATTGGGATGCAAGGGATCGCATAAGTTCCATTTCAACAAATAGTAATGGGAACACAATGCAAAATAAAAAAAAACATGAAAATAAACCACAATCTGTTTCTTGGGAATTTAATTGGGGCCTTGTCTTTAGTGATTTTATGTTGTTACAGCAGAGTCCATAATTTCTTCTGATTTTTCTATCTTGGAGATTAATAAATGAAATGTCCTTTGCTCCAACCATATCCCCCTCTTATTTGCACCATCTTGGAACAATATCCACATCCCCATGTTTCCCTTTGAGTGTATTTTTTTCTCTTAATACAGGGGAACCAAAGTGACCAATGGAGAACCATACAGGTATAAATAGAAGCACAGTGTTATAATCCGTTCCATTATCCCTTTTTTCTTACTTGCCAAAGATAATTTTTTGTCCATTTTGGTGTTGTATTAAGTCTTAAAGTACTTATAATGTATAGAAAGCCACAAGTCTCCTTTTTATCACTGCTAGGAGGATAGAGCCAATAAATTTCCTCATAAATCTGCAAGTAAATCTAGATAAATTTGTAGTGCATGAAAATTAATTCATTCTTAATATTCCATGGATTACAATCTGTACTATCTCATGTGAAAAGTCTCTACACTGCTTTTCTCATATGGAAGCTCAAATACATATAGTATAGAACAATACGCTGCATCCTGGGGCAACACTAATTTATCATTTGAAAGTACTAGAGCCTTTTGAACCTTTAGTATAACAAGCAGAATAATGGGCAGATCCATTAATCTGTAGGTCAGCTATGTCTCCTAGATGAAAATTCACCTTAAGTTTAAAGGACAACTATACTGTAAAAATGTACTTTTTAAAAATTAAAAGTACCTGGGGCAGGGAGATAGGATAGATTATTCCCACCTCCCAATATTGTTTTGTTGAGGCGCTACAACGCATATAGTTTTCATCTGCCAGGTTAGGGCCCTGGGCCTTCCTGATTTAAAGAAAGTGCTAGAGTACCCAGCAAGCCTGGTAGAAGCAGTTTTCTTGTGCTGCCACTCATCATAGAAATGTTATTCGGAGGTAAAAAGTACCAATCCTACCTCCCTGCCCCAAGTACTATTCATTTTAACTGTTTTTGAAAAAACTTTATACTTGCTATAATTCTCCTTTAAGGGTTTCTAAAAATCACTCTATTATAATCTAGATACTAAACGAACAAAATTATGTTACTGTGATTCTTTGTTTCGTTTGATAATTTGTTGTATTGATTCTTTACGTTAACTGCAGTAGACACACCTCCATCATGTGTCTTTGGAAGCAGCATAGAGACGTATATGAAAGTTGTAGAATTTAGTTCATCTTATTCTCAATTAGATTTGAAATCCATGAAACATTATTTAAAACATCAAATCATTAAAACTCCACGTAGCACATATTGGAAAAATTGCTTAGTCTACTAAAGACAGTTCTGGAAATCTTAGGGCCTTCCCATTCAAATGCACTAACACCATGAATAAATTGTAAAGTTGTATTAACCTGTTGCCATTCATCATTTTGTATTGCTTTATTTACCTTACACTTCTTTCCAAATTCCATTTTCTTCCTCCCTCCCGTGAAAGCCACACATTCATTCCCCCCCCCTTACTCGTATTCCTTTTGAAATAGAAAAAAGTAAAGTGCATATATAATCTAAAACATCAATGCAAAGACCGGGTTTATAAAATTGAATTTGTTGATTCATGTGATTCTAGAATGAGCCATAAAAATGGGCTATTTATTCAATCCTCAAATTCATTTGAACAAGTGCCGGCAAAGGTGAAAATACCAAAGCTCTTAAAAACAACAAAGGCAATGGCTTGTGCTCTGCAACGAATCAGTGCTCTGCTCTAAAATGATATCAGAAAGGTTGCTTTCCATATAATAAATATTGCAGAGAAAGAAGCTTTTGAGCTGATCAACAACATCAAACAGCAAAAAATATTCCCGCAGTATATTGCTTACTGGCACTGACAGAAAATGGAGTTTCCAACTCTAAAATTTATGTGCCGACTTTATTACGGATGAGGCTCTGTAGGAAACATAATAAGCACAAACAAAATTCTTTCCCCCGCTAAAATAAACAATAAAATCTCATATGAAACTGGTTTCATTCCTTTCACTAGTGTCTTTGCCTGAGTATATAAAATAAATATAGTTTGTTCCAGGCTTTAAATATTAAGATGGTTTGTACTCACCTACAGAATTTTAATATGTCCCTATCAGGATTAGGGATAACGAGCCCGGTTTAGATTTGGAACTGCCAGTTTTGAAAATCTGCAGAAAATCTAAAATTGTAAAATTAGATGGGGAATTTTGAATTTCAAAATCGAATATTCTAATTAAAGGACAACTAAAGCCACAGAACAACACTGAACCAGAAGGCAGAACACCTTGATATAAAGCCAGTAATCAGTGTCTTACCTCTCATTTTGATATGGGCGCTGGGAAATTTACCTAAATAATATATGGTTTGTGCTTAACATCACAGCATTCTAATATCACACAGTCTGGTCAACGACCATTATGTTCTGCCCATGCTCAGTCTTTAGCTATGGCAGAAACTTGTTACAGTTGGTCACACCCATTAATAATCTCTAGCCAATCCTTTTACAGGACAGATAAAGCAAAGAAGCATGTGACTGAGGTCAGGAGGTGTAGTCTGACACTGCATATACACACAGATACTTAATTCAGTTCTTAACAGGCTTACATTTATTTTAATACATTTTACTGAAGTCATATTATTTAGCTTATTGGTGTTTTTAGGGGGGTTGTTTTCAGATTCTGGAGTATAAAAAAATTCAATCAAAATGTAAAAAATTAAGATTCAGTGGGGTTGGAACTGGATTCTCAGAACTTCTGTACAGTAGGTTCCGCAGAACTGCTGCCATAACAAAACCCGCTCTGTTTCGGGAGGTGCTGAAGTTTTGACCTCCAAATGGTTTGGAGTCTAAACTACCAGTTCCACCATCAAACATTTCTTTAGGTAAAACTACTGATTACATTTCAACTTTATCATACTATGTTTCGACATCGAGATTTCACAGTTTTGTAATCCCACCAGCAGGACATAAGCCGGGTTTAGCTGGTTTTCACCTCAATAGAAAAGATCCTCATTTCTTTTTATTAAATTCAACCATAAAACTTTATTCACAAAAGTGTCTAATAAGCCACAATTGACACAAGTTCCATTTAAACCATTACCATGTGCCCTGATGGTGTCTGCGAACACTTACAAAGAATGGTTAGAATGGGTCTAGTAGAGCAGTAAATTTATTTAAAGGGCAAATTCATCCAAACACAAAAATTATGAAGCTTAATTACCCCACCATACTTAATATGTTTGAACTCACTAAAATCTGTGGAACAGATTTGAGGATTTTTGAAAATATCTGAAAATTCAAGGATCCACAAGTGGGCCCATTGAAGTCAATGGGAGTTAAAAAATCTAAAAGATCTGCTTAAAATTATGGGATAAATAGCAATGGTAGCTTACCGTAAATGGCCCCGGGACCCGGGAAATGGTCTGGGGAACACGTATCAATGATTATTAAAATTAAAAAATTCTCGGTCGGCCGACAATTAACGAAAACAGTCCCACGGTTCAGAAATATCCAAGAAAGTCCAAATTCCACTGGATCCTTTAAATCCGAATCAGAACTGCATTCGGGTTCAGGTCCATCTCTACCTTATACCCTGAGACTGCAATACTCTTGCGAGGTTGCAAACATATTTACACAGTTTTGAAAGTTAAATAAAGACATACGTCCATCTAGTCCAAATTTATATCCTGCCCATAATGCCTGTCTAACAGTTACATAGTAACATAGTATTGGAGGTTGAATAAATACGTACATCGAGTCCATTCTTTTTATCCCACCCATGAAGCCTACCTAACAGTTGGTCCAGAGTAGAGAAGTTACACAAGTAGAGAGAACAGCTGACATTATGGCCAATGACTGAAAGCCATTCCCAGAGCTGCCTCTGCATGTTTATGTGCTCATAAAAGAGCTTATAGGCAGAGCAGAGGAAGCAGCTTGGGAAAGGGGGGTCGGTAGTAAATATCTCCTTACTGGTGGATTGGGAAGCAAGGCTAATTGCATTCTCGGGGTTATGGAGGTAATGAAGTTGTATGTAAATTTTTGTGTTGGGGTAAACTTGCTCTTTTTTAAAAACCTTTATCATTAAGGAACACACAAAGAGGATCTGTATTCCATGGGTAAGCAGCATTCTCGATAGTTCACTGCCTAGTGAGGAGATCATATCAGGATCCCAGTCAGAAATAGAATTTATATTAACAAAATACATTTTTCTTTTAGTTACCCTTTAAACTTATATTCTTTCTATTGCTTTCCACTTTTTCCATTCCCGAAAAAAATCTACCATTCTTAACTTTAAGAACTAAAGGGTTATTGGATTAAAACTTTACACACGGCTCTAATCTGCTGTTTAACATTTTTATGAATCAAAGGCAAGAAGAATGTTTTGTATAAAGAACTGCAGTGCTGTACTCTGTAGGTGAACATTAGCTTGTGGGGACAGAGAGATTGATTTCAGGCTAAACCAGCTATAAAACATGATGTACATGTGCCCAGACACAGTCAGGGATATAAATATTGCTTAAATACACTTTTCAGCTTTTATTTTCATTTTAGCGCATTTGTTACAGCCAGCGGGTATTTTTACAGTGTTATATCTTATGTTGCCATTTGCTGTTCTAAATTTGGAATGGTCCAGGCAACATTACATAAAAGGGGTTGATTTAAACTTTGGAAACTGCTGTGATTTGTTTTATTTTGTTATAATGTTTTTCACATTGTTTAACACAATGTCAGTGAATAGATTCTGCACTGTGTGTCCCTTTATTAGATTTCTAGCTGGTATTTTTTGGAAAGTATTTAAAAGTAATTAAAGGGAAACCTTAAAAATAATATAAATAATTCTAAATCAAAAAATACTCCTTGTTCTCCTATCTAGCGTGCGCTTTTTGCAATCGGATTCCTTCTACAGTACGTCATTAGTGCAAATTAAAGGGCATGTCCACCCCCAAAACTATCATTTCCCCCACTACTGGCCCCACTGTGTAGTGTATAAAAATCCTTACCTTACATCCCAACTCCAAATGGTCTCCTGTAATCCCCCCGAAGTCCAAAAAAATGTCCACCAGGAGCCTACTAGAGGGGAAATTGTTTCTGCCTCTGAGGCTTCCTCTGAGAGGTTTCTGGCATTCTCTGAGCAGCCCTCCCCCCCTCCCTCTCCCTCCCCCTTGCTCCGAACCCTTTTTTCCCCAGTCCCAATCACTATAATCATATTAGCAGAAAGTCCCCCAATAGTTACTTACCTTACCTCTCTCCTCCGCCATTCTGAACTGCCGGCTGCCGGTCCCGCAAGAAGAGGGCCAGGATAGTGCTGCGAAGGAGAGAGGTAAGGTAAGTAACTATCGGGGGACTTTCTGGTAATAAACTTATAGCGGTTGGGGCTGGGGAAGCAATACCTATCACATAGTAAAAGTTGATTTAAAGGGTGGACATGCCCTTTAATATCCACAATCTTGGTTACTTTGGTTTTAATTTAATTGTTCATGGTTTTGTAACTCAGGAAGATATGAAGACATAACTTAATCCTGCACTTAATATGCACAAGGAGAGCCCAATCTCTGTTAAATAAACATTCCAAGGAGAAAATAGAAAGGAACTAACTTCATCAATATACAGAGATTAATTTACAAGCAGTAAGCTAACAGCTGAAATTCATACAGGTGTGGAATGTATCATGGGGACATGTTTAAAAACCTCTGCAGATCTGAGATACCGTGGGTTATTGTAAAGGTACAATCGTGTCTGTAAATGTACAAACAATCGTATTTCCACCACAATTGTAGATTTATGCTCGGTATCGTAGATTTACGACCTTGAATGTAAATTTAATGATTAACCATCACTCGTTAAAGGCGTGATATCGCAAACTAGTAAAACTGCGCCTTTATAAATATGGCCCCATAGTTTGGGGTTTATTTAAAAATAAAGGGACATATTTGAAGTTATTTGAAGATCCTGAAATGTAGTTAGAGGCAGCACATTGTCGCATTGAAAAAGCACCTGTTTTTTTTATTTACAAATTTATGTGAATGGCCCTGGACTAGATTGTTACAGTTTATATATTCCAATGATTGCTGCTATCTCTGTTTAGCATTGAACATTAGGCATCAATAGCTCATCACTCCAGTTTTGTATTTGCCTGCCCATTGAATTCAATAACCAAGCTCAAAATCATAACAAATTCATTATATTTTTTCAGACATAAGAGCAAATGATCAGAAGTATTTTCACGCCCTTCAGAAATACGGATTTCATTTAAATGGAACATGTTCATTACTTTCATTTAGCAGAAGTAGCGAGAGTGTCTAAATGTAAGGCAATTAGACCTTCAGTGAAAACAGGTGTTCTATAAGCAAAAAAAATAATAGACTGAGAGCTGTAACAGCTTTAGCGATGAAGCAGAGAGGCCATTTGCCCAGGGATTCCTCATGGGTGGGGGGGTCTTCTGTCATCTGTATTGAAATCAATAAGAGGTGAAAAACTATTAAATTTAAAGTTATTTACAAGTACTATACTGTTGGCTTAGAGATGGACACAAAACCAAACTCAAACCAAAGTTCGTGTTTAAACTAGATAGATCTTCCGGACTCCCGGCGATATTTTTGATAATTAGTGTAAATTCGATAATGATCGAAATTACGGGTTGTTCGCTAACCCTAGAATGTATGGTTCGCTAACCCTCGAAAACATTGTTCGTTTTCGGTAACTCTTAGATGTAGGGATCGTTTTCGGTAACCATAGAATGTACCGTTCGCTAACCCTCGAATCTTACATTCGATTTTCAGTGACCCTCAAAAGTATCATTCGTTTCCGATAATCCTCGAAAGTATCTCTCCATTTTGGTAACCCTCGAATTTTGTTCTATTATTGTTATTGTTCTATTTTCGGTAACCCTGGAAAGTATCATTCGGTAACCCTCGAATTGGCCGTAACCCTCGAATGTAGCTTTCGTGTTTAAGAAGTGTTTTAACAAGTTTTGGTGATAGTGACATGTTCCCCAGACCATTTCCCAGGTGCCACAGCCATTTACAGTAAGTTATTGTTAGTTTAGCTGTAAATCATCTGGACTTTTCAAACTATCACTCCCTCATTGACTTTAATGGGTCCGAATTCGAACTGTCACTTAAGTTGAAAATGAACCAAACTTTATGAAGTTCAGCCATCTCTATGTTGGCTAGAGGGATGTCTGGTAAACTGGCAAACTGGTTTGTCGACTGGCTGGCAACTGGACCAGCACCACTAGCCTGCCCCAAGTCTAGGGTTGGAGCATGTCCCTTCCCTTGGGAAAGAGCATCATCAGCTGCATCATAAGCCCCACCCCCTGAAAATATTCACTAAAAGCCTAAACAGAAAGCGCATGAAGTTTCTGGTACTCGATGGTGGTTTTTTGGGGCATTGATATGTGTTCTCCAGTCCATTTCCCAGGTAAATGAGCCATGTACAGTTATTTATCATTGCTATTAATACCATAATTTTGGCTGAACTTTTTGTTTTTTTTTGAAAATTTGCGAATCTGAAAGTAGAATGGATTTCAGTGAGTTCGGCCATCTCCACTCATTAGTAAACTGTTGGACTTCAAAAGCATTACAAGTGCCAGGTCACTATCTATTAAGTGGTTTTGACAATGTTGTGTCTCCTCCCTACAGGGAAGGCAAGTCTGGTAAATGCCACCTGAGGTCACATACAGGTCAACTATATCTCAGACTGCCTCTGTTCCATTAAGCCTACCTAGAACCTAGTGGTTTAGGTCCTCACTCCTGGGCTTACTGTACCTTTATTGGCTGGAAATCTTTAATTGAATTTCCAGACACTAGCAAATTTGTAGCTTTGCCCCTACACCTTCAAAGATCTGCGAAAGTGTGTTGTGATCAGAAAACCCAGGGGGAGAGGACTTAACAGTTTAGGTTTTTACCCTTGGCAGTGGGTATTGCTGTCATTTAAATGTAAAGCTGTATCTTAAAATAACCACACAAAAAAAATATTTACTAGCTTAGCTTTGATGTTCATAGTTTTTCCTTTGAATTGTGTAAAGATACTTTATAGTGAAGCAACAGGTTTATCATCTTGACTTATAACCCTACTAATTTATAAGACATTTGACCTTGCCCTTGATTCTGTACTGCTTATCAATTCCAGGTATAAACTTAGCCTGTACGACCTTGTTCTCAGCATTTCTACCTCCCCCTTCCTTGAGTAGCACATATATTACTTACAGTATGTAGCTCATGAGGGACCAAACTCATTTGTTTTGCTGTTAAATCTTTGTGGCCTACAAGTATCTGAGAGTCAGCCCCAAGGCCAAAGATGTCAGCTATGGTAAAACACACATTAAGACATGAATCGAAAATGCAGGTTAACCAAGTTTGACAGAGATCACAATCCCAAATCAGTGTTAGATATAAAAACAGACACAATTGGGAACTAAAGGCTCCGTATCAGGTAGTACGTGAACATACAGAAAATACTGCCCTCGGGACTTTTGCCCCATGCTTTATTCCCCTACTGGTATTGAAATGGAGGCTACAGAAGAGTGAATGCATTATAGGCTTATACTGTATGTATAATAAGCTATCCTCATTACTGATTGTATAGACTTTGCAGGGCTTTTGATTTATAATATGGTCCCCTTCCCAGCATTGCTCAGTATTAATAAAACAAAAATAAATTCTTGAGTGAAATCAATACATTTTTTAGCACAGTTTGCCATGCAGCTTCTCTCTAAGCCAGGGGTGTCAAACTTAATCACATAAGGGGTCATAATCAAAAACACAGGCTAAGTGATGGGCCGAATATACGATAAGTTGTTACAGCAGTGACTGCATCCAAGCTTTACTACGCTGCTATTCATTTGTGCAGTCAAAAGTAGTGTTGTTACTCTACATCTGCCAGCTAGATACCGTGATCAGCTGTTTTTAAACAGCTGAACACACCTATCTTAGTAATGGTACGCGTGATCAGGTGTTTAAAAAGAGCTGATTGTGGCAGATCTATAAGTAAAATGATTGGATAAGGAGCAGTACAATTCAGTACCAGTAACCTGGTCAGTACTTTTACATTTCAATAAAAATTGCATGGTTAACACTTTATATTCTGGAAAAAAAGCTTCAATTGTATGGAGTATAGAGGGAGGAAGGGAGAGACGGGGGGTAGATACAGGGAGGGTGGATAGATACAGGGGGATAGGGAGGTGGGGGTAGATAGGGGGGTAGATACAGGAAGGTGGGGGGTAGATACAGGGAGTATCTACAGGCGAGGGTAGATGAGTGAGTGAGTTGCTTTTTTTTTTAGGCATTATGTGTTAATACATAATGTAATCTCCTTGTATTACACTGTAGGTAGCATATTATGCCTTATATATTCCATAGTATTTAAAGTTGAATAAAGACATATGTCCATCCAGTCCAACCTACTCAGTAATTCCCACACTTCCTGCCTAACTGTTGATCCAGAGGAAGGAAAAAAAAAACCCCACTATGGGGAAAATTCCTTCCTGACTCCAATCAGAAAAATCCCTGGATCAACTCTACTTTATGTATCAATACCAGTAACTTGCAACATTCCTTGTTTTCAGAAACCCCCCCTTTCTTTTGAAACTATTTAATGAACCTGCCATCACAACCATAGCTTTACCATTCTCACAGTGAAAAACCCCATTTTGAACTTGAAGACTAAACTTCTTTTCTTCAAGTCTTAAGGTATGTCTACGTGTCCTCTGACATGTTCTATTGGTGAACAATGCCCCAGATAATTTATTGTATGGCCCTTTAATGTCTTCATATTCAGGCTCCCCCATTCCCATGATGAACTCAGTAAATTTGGTGAAGACCTTGCATCTTCCTATTTAAATGCCAGTGGATGAACAAGGCAGAGCTGGTTTACCTATTGTACAAGTAACACTGGAGAAATGGAATTAAAGCCAAGTCTCTCCTGCCATAGTCTTGTCCTGTAAATAATTCTTACAATAATTTAAATTTTCCCTTTTCTATATCACTACAAATGAAAAGCAAATGTATTCAAAATGAATGGAAATTAGTGACACGGCAAATCCTTTATTTATTATTTACACCTCCCCGGTGCTCTCAGAAAACAAAAAGTTTATAATTTACAGTAAACATAACAATTCGTATTGAAATAAACCACATAAAGTTGATTTTTTCAGAGCCAAGGAAAGGGCATTAGCACAGCTAACGTGTATAATTAAGCAGAATGTGTCATGACTCATTTGGTATATGAGAAAATGATTTCAAATTTCCATTGTCATGCAGTTAGCTGATTAATGGACTACGTCAATTTTATTGTTGGGGGGGGAGTCTACCGTATCTATAAATTTCATATTTTTTTAACTGATAAGGAGCACTTACCATTAAAGAAGGTAGGTAGGGTGAATAAATACATTGGACACATACAGATGCACTGAGAGGTTCTATTTCCCTTTTTAAAGCAATGTATCATTTTATCTATAAAGCGCCACTAGGGTATGCAGAAATTTTCATGATAAAATATGCTAATAAGTACTAGCAAAAACATAAAATTTCAGTTATATAAATAAAGTTTCATATATAGGTTAAGAATACATATACAGTATATATAAATTAAGTATGGTGTGCCTTGACACACTAGAAACAAAATCCCTGCCCCGTAGAGCTTACAATCTAAGTGGGAGGGACAACATACAGATGGGGGGGGTAAAATGCTCAGTCAGCTAACAATCATTAATAGTGCTGGTTTTCAGAAATGTAGGATAAAAGTTTAGACTTAAAAGAGCTAAAGGATGTCATCCGGCGAAGTGAGAAAGGGAGAGTAGGTAGGGAGCAACTAGAGAAAATTGTTTAAGATGGGAGAAAACAGTGTTTGTGGGGGGTTTGTAGAGAAGATTACCTTGCGAGGAGCACAGGGCACTTCCAGGAACATAAGGGACCAAGAGAAGTAGGGAGGTCCAGCAGATTTAAGGGTTTTAAAGGTTAAAAGAAGGGTATTGAATTTGATCCTGTGCTTGGCAGGAAGCCACCCTAATGACTGCAGTTTCGGAGTTGCGGTCTCTCTTTGGGAGGAGACTGAGATAATCTGAACTGCCGAGTTTAAGATATTCTGGAGAGTGGAGAGATGACAGGCGGGGAGACCAAGTAGCAGAATGTTACAGTAGTTAAGACGGGAGATATTAGGGCATGCATGAGCATTTTAGTAGTGGAGTAAGAGAGCAAAGGGCGGATATTGGCAATATTGCGAAGGAGAAAACAACACGTCCTAGTGACATTGTTAAAGGAAAAGTTCAATTGAAAAGTGAACTATTCCCTTAATGTATTGATTGAAGACTAGTAGGTTAAGGAGCTATGCCCATTCTTCAATCAATATCTCAGGAGCAAGGGACGAAGATCACAGAAACCTTTCGTGCAATCCACCGCAGCAGTTCTGAAAATTCCCAACCACTTCCTTGTTCTAATTAACTATAGTACACGCGCTACAGTTGATTAGAACCAGGAAATGGTCAGGACCTGTTGTTTTTTGCTGTGGTGGATAGCGTGAAATGTAAGTTTCTGCCATATTCGTTCCTGGCTCTTTAACTTTCCGGTCTTTAATCAATACATTAAAGGAATAGTTCACTTTTCAAGGTCAAAGATTACTCCAAGGCAACATGCAGATTCTACTGGGTTAATGACCATATTTTCAGTAGAGGTCAATAGAGTTTAGGGGGTGGACAAGTAAATTTTGGCATCATCAGTGTATAGGTGATACTTAAAGTCAAAATAACTGATACTTTCTTCCAAAGAGATAATGTAGAGGGAGAACAGCAAGGGTCCTTAAACCGAGCCCTGAGGGACCCCTACACTAAGCCGAACCTGAGAGGTCCTGAGTCATTTAATGGGAGGTCCTCACCCTGAGTCATTTAATGGGGGGAGGGAGGTTTTTGCTTGTTGGAAGCGTGCAGGCTCACACGATCTGTTAGGAGGAAAGTGGCTGCTCTTATTTTGGATTAAAGAGGGTAGATATATGCGCATTCACCTGCTCAAAACCTGGAAATGTTGAGAGTTAACCCATGGCAAGTTCTCATTCTTGCTGATGTGCGCAAGCGACAATTTTTATTAACTACATACAAAGCCAATATAACTCGGGCTGCACATGTATTTACCCCTCTCACATTTTATTTTTATTAATTTTATTTACAAAATAAATGGGTGTATGATTTAAAGTTCAACTCCAAATATAAGGTTTGCCTTCTGGTTTTGGTATGTAAGTTAATGTATTGAGAATGATTTCCTTTCCTTAAAGTGATATTTTATTGAACAGGAGCATTGTTAAATATACAAGTAGGAGAAGCATCGGCAGGTGTTGAGAAGAAGTGAAGAAGGGTTATGGGGAACTTTGTAAGTTTATCTGAACCATTTTTCAAGCACACTCTTGATCTTTATATACTGCACTTAGATCTTTCTGTTTTGTGTAAGGTGCTCTGCTCCAGTGCTGAGTGTGAAATGTTCAACACATCACTGTTAAAAAAGAAGATATTGAATTTCTATGTAGTGTATATAATTTATATATTTATGTACTGAACTATCTATGTATTTGTTCCCCTTGTATGACTTTATTGTATTTTGTTATTGTACAGCGCTGCGCCCCCAAGTGACGCTTTAGAAATAACTATACATACATACATATTGCAAGGAACAAGGGATTTAGGAGGATGGTGCAATGACAATGCAACTCGGACTGGCTAACAGTACAAAATCTTTAACCAGTATTCCATACAGTTGGATATGGACATATTTATACTAACCCTGTATTTATCATGATTGGTAAATAGCATCCTCAATATAATGTGGGCATATTTATAGTATTTATTAACTGGTATATGCCATGTGTTTGTCCCTTGGTGTTGGAGCATGAGTGGGGCTGTGTGTGATCATGGCTGTCTGGTGCAGATCTGGGCTGCACAGGTGAAGCCAGGCAGAGTTACAATAGGAACCTGGACCTTCCCCAGATTAAGAGGTATGATATTTCCCAGCTTGTTTGTCCTTATTTTGCATGTGATATGCATATGTTGAAAGGAAAGAATCCAGGAGACCAGACAAACTGCGCTCATGACAAAACGTCAACTGCCATTTGTGCTTCATCTACTGTTGGAGATGTTGGAGATGCTTCATCTACTGCTGTAGAGATGTTCGAAACTGTTGAGTTTTATTCCATTTTCGAATTTCTAAATTTTCGGAAAGTTCGAGTTTCGAAAATCGTCTGCTTTCAATTTTTTGAAAATCGTCTATTTTCGATAATTGTCTACTTTCGATTTTCGCTAAAAACCGAAAATTCAAAAAATCCGGGTTCCGTGAAATTCGGGATGTTCCGAAAGTTTCGTCGGGACTTCGAAACCCTCAGATTCGATTCGAAACCAGGTTCTATTCAAACCCACATGTCTACTGTTAGACAATAGGAATTCTCAGTTGTACCTTCCATAGAATTATAAACTGCAGCTGTTATGTTTAATAAAATTTAATATGTAGTATAGTTTTCCTTTTCTAAAACCTAGGTACATATTTTACCAGTTTTTACCAGTAAACAACTATACCAACCTTTTAACAATCTACCTTTCATTTCTGGAAATATAAATAAAAATAATGTATCTTCCAGAAAAGCCAGTTGAGATTTGGCCCAGAAATTGATCTTCGGTCCTAGAGATTCTGTTAGAGGATCAATGCATATGTCAGAAATCGCTTACTTGTCCTTTGTATTGGCTGGCATTAGGGTTTTCGGTTATCTTTGGTGATTTTCGAGTTTATAGTGAGATCCAATTAATTCAAACTACCCAATCCCTGCATCTGACTCAGTCATTCAATTCCCTATTGGTTCCTCTGCTCTATTTTAGGTCCTTCTCACCATTGTACCTTTGCCTGTTATAGCGTAGGTTTGTCTTACGTTTGGCTCCCCTGTTTTCTCCTTTATCCTTATTGCTCTGGTATTCTTGTCTTGCTCTTTGTCATTTTCTTTGTCTTGCTCCCTGTCCCTGCCTGATCTTCCAATTTCTGTGTCAGTTTGGATGTCCTGGTTCTTGGGTATACTCAGCCTCCGCACCTATACATTGCGCTCTAAGACCTGAGGGTAACCGTGTACAGTGAGGTGCGACAAGTCTCCTGACGATCGGGGGCTTGTCTATAGGTGAAGACAGCGGCTGTAGATTGGGGTATAGGTGCTGAAGGTATACCCAGGGACTCCGGGCATCACAACAAATGTAATCTTTCTGCTAAATCTTTAATTATCTGGCAAAGACCATAAAATAGAAAATTAAAAACCAATGTATACCATTATTATTATTATATTATTATTATTATTATTATTATTATTATATTTAAATATAACTGTGCGTTATTATTATTATTATTATTATTATTAGTACTATATTTAAATATAACTGTGTGTTATTATTATTATTATTACTTTATTTAAATACAACTGTGTAACATTATTCTCATTATTATTAATTGAGAAAATCTGAATGAGCGTTGTAATAATCTATATCCAATACCAACATTCTTCCTTATGCCGTTAGCTGATCCTGCAGTAACTTTTTGATTTCTCTTTGCTCATAGCAACCTGCCTAGATCATATGTTCTTCTTATAACAACTTTACTAAAACATCATTACTATTTTCAAAATCGTGTTAACAGTTTCTATAGTAACACCACAGATTTCTGCAGCAAGGCTCCATTTTAACAATCCACAGAACTATTGATTGCCATAATATAAGATATTTTTTATTTTTATTTTACATTGTATGTGGGGCTGGAAAGGGGCACCCTGTAACCAGGATTAATTATTTGGCACCCAAGATACCTTAAACTAAATTTATAGAATAAAAATAAAAAAAACTCTTATACAGTAATATAATTTTCAGTTAAAATGATGAAACGTAACTTTTATGGTTAGTGATTATGTTTGAATTGCAAAACTCTCCATTTTTTTACTGTTGTGGGAAAGCAATGTTATTAATATACAATTTGTTTCCTTTTTT
The DNA here is from genome assembly GCA_019447015.1 of Hymenochirus boettgeri. Taxonomy (NCBI): domain Eukaryota; kingdom Metazoa; phylum Chordata; class Amphibia; order Anura; family Pipidae; genus Hymenochirus; species Hymenochirus boettgeri. Next base: position 129,241,068 of record CM033469.1, read on the forward strand.
TTAAGCATTAAAATTAAAGTGCTGTCCGAGTTTAATTCAAATTTGGGACTTTGAAACATCAATAAACTATTCATTTGGCGCATAAATGAACATCCTAGAACATAAAAATATAAGCTGCTCTTAAAGTGATAACGATAAAATATTGATCCGGTCTGATCCAGGGCCCTTGGTTAAACATTCAAAAGATTAGCTTTGTTTAACTCTTACCATAACATTTCATTTTCCCTATTATTACATAGTTGCTGAGGTTACATCCAGATGAAAATTACAACTCCCAGCATTCCTCCATTGCAAAATACCAAGGAATGCTGGGAGTTGTAGTTTTCAAACAACTGGAGAGCCGCATGTTGGATATCCTTGATCTAGTTCAAGCCCAATTGCACCAAACATGATGCCTTTCCGACATGGAACCCCTTGGTTCCGAAATCCGAATGTTCCGTCCGAACCTGATAGATCATATGGATTTTAGAGTCTATTATCTATAATTATAGAACAAAGATTATGGAAAATATACTTGAAGGGTCGATAGTCCTTGAAAATATGCTCGGAAACTTAAAATTAGTTCCCGATCCTATTTTTAAGGATAATCGAACATTTTTGAAAATAGTCTTGAATGTTCGATAATTATTGAAAATGGGCTCCGAAGTCCTTAAAGTATGTTCCATTTTCAGATTTTCAGATCTTCTGGATTTCCCAGAGATCCGTAAATCTGAAAACGGAACGAAGCTTGACAGTTTTGGCCATCTCTACTATTAACATCCTTGTACTTTGCATACTTTTCCAGAGAGGAAAGACTTGACTTTAAGTTAAAAGTAAACAAAACATTTTAAAGTAAATTAAAAAATGGTAGTTAAAGTGGAGACAGTATTTTTGAAAATGTCTTTACTTATTGCAAATCACTTACAGATAAAGCATAGATGCCTAACCTGTGGCTTGTCTGGGAAAAATTTTGGCCTGCGCGACTGTCAGGTGGGCAGGTCGGGGGCAGAGTCTGGGCAGGCCAGGGGTGGATCCCAGAGGAGACTTACAGAAGCAGCTTGGTTACTACCTGAGTTTCTATTAGTGAAGCCTCCAGCTGCCTAAGAAACGTTGGGCACCCCGGAGATAAAAATATGTAACCAGTAAATGCACTTAGCATTATTTCTGCATGTATAGCTAATAATCCTGAAACTTTAAATGCTTAAACTTCAAAAGCAGGGACAGGCCTCTCTGATCTTATCAGTTAAGGATAGTAGTGGTAATTTTTTAATATTTGTACTTGGTTATTTTTCTCTAAATAGAAAACAGATTCTTCAACAAAGTCCTATTGTTCTCCCTTATGGCCTTCTTAGTACCTTCCAAATGTACTCACCTTATAGACAGTTGTTTTATGGCTGCAGTCTAATGAGGAACCTTGAATTAAGGCTTTATAATATCTTTTTTCCCTCAAAACCAGTAAACCATCACTGGGAAACTGCAGCTTAAATTATGCTTTGTATCTTGGAAACAAAAAGTGGGAAACAAAAAGTAGAGGGATTTGAAGATTTCGTTCGTTAGCAGTTTCATTCTCCAATTGAATCTTAATTTTTAGAATATTCATTAGGAATTTTTAAAGTTTTAATAGGAATTTTTCAAACAATCGTAAAATTTTTAGATTTTCTTATATTCACTTTTTTATCAATAAAAAGTTCAGAGTTTTGAAAATTTTTAAAAGTCTGTTGGATCTGTGGGTTTTTGAAAAGAGCAGTTTCGAATCAAAACCAGAAAACTTTTTTTTCCGCTAAGCAACATGTGTTAATAAAGGGACAGGAACAATGTGGATTTCTACTACTATTATATGGTAAGATCGTAAGGGATTTGATCTTAAACCATCTGCATAGTAAACAATATTTTGGGCACCTTTTGTGGGCCATAATAGACTTTTTTTTGCATCTGATTTGCAAGGGCACTGTTAAGTCAACCCTCCAGTTCCTTAGCCACTTTAAGGGCAGCCCTCCAGTTCACCAGCCACTGTTAGGTCAGCCCTTCAGTTCACCATCTTGTGGCTGTTAAACTGGAGGGCTGACCTAACTCGTGGCTGTTGAACTGGAGGGCTGGTGAACTAGAAGGCTGACTAAACAGTGGCTGATAAACTGGGGGCTGACATAACAGTGGTTGTTGAATTGGAGGGCAATACTGTGCATATCCTCTGCAATGTGAACATGAGGCACAATGGGGGGACTTTTTTTTCAAATTCAAGTGCCACTCGCCACACTCCACTCTGCAATAGGGCTTGATGATTTGGTCTTTTTTTTTTTTGACTCAATGTAGTATTGTTAATAATTTTTTGATTGATTTAAACCCTACACACACTTACTAATTAATACATGGCTGTGGTGTGTGCATTTTTCAAAAATAAATGAACAGACTTTAAGCATTTGATTAAACCACCTATAACCAATCAGTGCTGTCTTACATAATAATAAGCTGACAGATAGTAGATTTTTATTTAAATACCGAGGGATATAAAACGCTCGCTTACATCAAGAATGCCAAAACACAACACCATCTCCTGGAATATTATCTGTAAAGGTCACTTCCCCCGTCTTTTGTATAAACAGCGATAACCTTTTCTGAATATAAAAGAATATGCAAGAAGAATAACATTTTAGACAGGAATGCAAAGAAAAATTATCTCACTATATAGCACTTGAGTTTAATATACTTAACCTTGTGGTTTCCAGAAAATTCACACAGATCCAGCAATCCCTGTCATTTGAAGCATCAGTTTAGTGCAATAGAAAACTTTACTACTTCACTACACCACAAGGGGCAAAACTTCAAGTCCAGTTGATCTAATTGAATACAACAGATATTCTGTGCATCATTTTTCTACAGTTCTCCCAGAGATTGACGCATTTGTTGTGTGTATGTGGGGCGGATATGGCCTGTTCCCACTATTCAATTGTGAATATTTTGTTTGACCAGAGTATAACATACATTGTTAATTACACATATCAATATCAAGTATCTACATCTTGAATACAAACATACATCCTAAAAGATATAGAAATTCTTATTGCTATCATTAGAGATGGTATAGGACTCGAACCCGACTTCGAACCAAACTTTCGAGTTCCGGACTGACCCGGACTTCTCGAACTATTCCGGACTCAGACTTTCAATATTTCCCGGACTTTCGATGAAAGTCCGGGAAAATAAATCATCGAATTTAACAAAAAAGTTGCCCACATTGTCCAAAATCACCCAATGGCAGCCTAAGTGAGCATTGCCAAGCCCCAGGAGTATAAAAGGCAATACGACCAGTGCCATTTGGATACCTTACAAACCCAAAAGGTATGTTAACGATACTAGGTCAACGGTGGCTGAAGGTGATGGATCTCGGATGGGGGGGACTGCGCATGTAACAGTCCTTGTTGAGGACAATAAAGCGCAAGGACGGATGCCCTCACTGACAACTCTTCAACTTTCCTGGAGGGAAAGTAAGGATTTTTTTAAACTACGTGGGTCCAGTATGGGTTCAAATTGTATTTTTGGGGGGTGGACATGCCCTTTAATGGTATCCAATTCCAGTTGTAACTTGACGAGTTATTGTTTCAGGGGGATGTTTTTGTTATGTCTGGGTATTTCCCTCTAAATTATGTACTATGTGGTGATTTTTGAGCAGCACTAAATCTGTTTTGGTTGGGGGGTGTGGCGGCGTTCTCAAGCCATAAACCATGATAACTCGACATCAGATTCCCTACAATTCCTTTTGGAATTGGAATGATGTACTGTCTGCTGGTAGGTATGGCTGCGCTGGCCTGGTTGCAGTTAGTGCCGTTGTGTAACGACTCATGGCAATGCTGCAATCTTCCTATTAGCACTTTGATTTTCCCGTAACTGGTTCAGATGTTACATAGCAGTTACTCCTCCCCCTTATTAAACCTCCCTGGTGGCAAACCGACCATCATAAATAATGCCTTCATGTGATTGTTATTAACTATTACACAATAGTCTCACTTCTGTCTTTTATATTTTCAATGTATTATAGCCAGGAAACTTTGTATTTCTCATATATCGATTACACGCTATCAGGTCAAATACACTTAATATTTGTTTATAGACAATTACAGTACATAATAATATTGATTACATCATTCCTTTCACCTTCTTGGATTTAAATTAATGGGTATTATATAAAATACATTACGCAGCAGTTATTACCAATTTGGAAGTTTCCTGTTGGTGATGTTATCATGTATCACAATTCCAAAGTGCATTAGCTGGTGTTTACCCTGTTGACACTATGGACCATATTTAAGAATGTGCGGGTATCACACTTAGCGATACCAGTGCTTACGGAATGTACAAACAGCCGGCGTAAATGTATGCCCCTAGGGTCATGAACTGCCCAGCATGGTATGGTGGATACGTAAACCTACAAATCCTAATCGCAGATTTATGATCAATTTATTTACAATAACAATTGTAATTAACGAATGATAACAATATTGGAAATTAACAATTGTTAAACCAATCGTTAAAGATCGGTAAATCGCTAAAAACCGATATACTAATGCGCCTTTATAAATATGGCCCTATTCTATCACCTGTCTGTCCCTCTGTTCTGCCTAGTATTTGTTTTTCTATATCCATTCCTATATTTCAGTAGAGTGTCAGTTAATCAGATTGTTAGTGAGCCTGTCAACTGAAGCTGTTGACAGGAAAACATAATAGGACCTGATAAATAAAAGTAATGTTAATCTGCATACAACCAAGTAGCTGTATTTACCAACTGCTTACCCAGTAAGGTCCAAGCAAACATCTGATTGGTTGCAGCAAATTAATATTTAATAAGGGGTTATTCAATAACAAGATAAGTCCTTATCATTAAAAGTTGCTAAGTTTGCCCCAACCTCAATCAGATTTTTCAAGTGTTAACTAAAATCCTTGAATTGACTGTGGGCAAAATTAGCACTATTTTTAACAATAGAACTGTTTATTGATCTCTCCACAGATATTATATTATTCTGCAGTTTCTTTGCATAAGCCACTGTAACCTTAGTGTTATAGGCCCCATTTGCTTTAAAGCCTAACATAAATCCACCTTTGTCAAAGCCACCTAAAGGAGAAGACTATATAAGTTATGTTCGAATGAAGCCAATAGATCACAGTGTAAAAAGGTATAGGACGATGCACAGCTCCTATTGGGATTGCTATGTTAGTGATTATTATCCATGGACAGGAATTCACACCGGTCTAACCATGTGGAGGGAACTTATATACTGCTGACATCTTTTTTTATTGTCACCTTTTACTAGTTCATTCTCAATAATGCAAAATCTGTTTCAAAAATACCCATGTCTAAAACATTAATTTATAACACTTGAGTTTCCTTAACGGGCATGTACACTGGCGACAATTACACACAAACGTCTGCAGATCACCGCCCCAAACTAATTTTTGCAATACTGGAACATACTTTCTCATACCATTGCTTAAAGGGAATACATTAGCCGTTGCTCATACAGTCGGTCGAGAGCTTATTGCTGCGCTTCGCTATCACATCAATGATTGACAAGGGCCGCACATGCTCACGCTAGCTCATAGGCCCAAAAAAGGCACAGAGAGGTTGTGATAAGATATCTGGATCAGGATAGTCTGTTATAAGCTTGCAAGCACAAGAGGAACAAGAGAGAAAATCCACAGGGAAAAAGAGAAGAGCCCGAGAAAACACAGGAAAGAAGAGGCCAGAACAAATCAGAGAGAGAAAAACAAGGGAAAGAGGCAACGAAGATGCTAGAAAAAGCCAAAAAAGAAGAAAGAGTTCAACGAAAAACGAAAGAGAAAAAGCCACAGAAAAGGATAAAGGCTCAAAAACAGAGTGAAAAGGCCCACAGAGAGAAGGCCAGAAAGAAAAAGAGAGAAAAGAAAGGCCAAGAAAAGATAGAGGCTCAGAAGGAACAGAGAGAAAAATGCCACAGAGAAAAAGCGAGACGGCTCAGAAGAAAAAAGAGAGAGAAAAGCCACAGAGAAAAGAAAGAGAGAAAGGAGAAGCCACAAAAAAAAGAGAAAGTAGGCCACTGAAGAAAAGAGAGAGACAAGCCCAACGAAGAAAAAGAGAAAAGCGTGCTCAGAAAGAAAGAAAGAAAAGGCACATAGAGAAAAGGAGGGCCAAAAAACAGAGAAAAAGCCACACGAGAAAAAGACGAGACTCAGGAAAGGAAAGAGAGAAAAAGCCACAAGTTAAAAGAGAAAGGGCTCAAAAGATAAAGAGAGAAAAGGGCCACCAAGAGAAAAGAAGAAAGAGGCTCAGAAAAAGAGAAGAAAAGGCCAACAGCGAAAAACGAGAAAGAGGCTCAGAAAGAAGAGAGAAAAGGCCACAGAAAAGAAAAAAGAAAGAGGCTCCAAAAAGAGAAAAAGCCACCGAGTAAAAGAGAGAGGCTCAGAAGGAAAGTAGAGAAAAAAGCCACAGAGTGAAAATAGCGAAACGAGGTCAGAAGAAAGAGACGAAAAGGCCACAGAGAAAAATGAAGAAAGAGGCTACAGAAAAATAGTAGAGACAAAGGGACCATGAGAAAAAAATGAAGAGGCTCAGAAAGAAAGAGAAAACGACCACAAGAGAAAAGGAAATAGCTCAAAAAGAGTGAGGAAAACGCCACAGATAAAAAGAGAGGCTCAGAAGGAAAGAGATAAAAAGCCACGAGAAAACAAGAAAGATAAAAAGCCCACACAAAGAAAAGTAGCCACAAAGAAAGAGGAAAAGGCACAGAGAAAGAGAAGAGAGGCTCAAAAGAAAGAGAGAAAAGGCCACAGAGAAAAAAGAGAAAGAGGTCAGAAGAAAGAGAGAAAGGCACAGACAAAGAGAAAAGCGGCTCAGAAAAGAAAAAGAAGACCACAGCGAAAAAAGGAAAGCCCAGAAAGAGCATAAAAGCACAGAGAAAACGAGAAAGAGCGGGATCAAAATAAAGAAGGAGTAAAAAGTCCACAGCGAGAAAAAGAGGCTCGGAAGGAAGAGGAAGAGAAAAAACCACAGAGAAAAAAGAGAAAGAGGCTCAGAAGAAAAAGAGAGAAACAGCCACATAGAAAAACTCTCAGAAATAAGCTGTGCAAGTCATTGGCTGGTAACCTCACCGTCATGGACATGTCTGACAGCTGCTACCAGCACAACCGGAGGAGGAACAAACAGCTGGTGACAATAAAGCAGGCATATCTCCATCCAGGAACATCTGGGAAACGAGGATCGAGGGTCTTGGTCCTGGGTCCTGATGTGTGTATCAACTTTTGTTCCTAGAGATATTAATCTAGCTAATTCTTCACACGTGTGGCCAAATTGGATATAATAATGGGACTTACGCATTATATGCAGCAAGCATACAAGATATCAAAATATTTGAGCACTATGCTATCAAAGACTAATTGGGTCCCCCAGTACAGTATATTGGTGAAATGACGTCTACGCACTGGCTGCTGCGGCCCACAGTCTCCACATTTCGAAAAGATTTCACATAAAGTTGATGTCGGGTTCCGGTTTTCTCGCCTTATTTGCTCTACAAAAATTTGAGGTCATCTTGAATTCACCTATGACCTAATAAAGTAATTGAGACACGCGCTTTCCACTCTTACAATGCACTTGCTTGTGATAATAATTTTCCAGCTACTATAGAAGCATGGAACATGAGGAATTTGGCAGTTCTAGTATGCAGTCGTAACACAGACCTCACAATCACTAAAAACACATTGATCGGTCATTCATATAGAAACAGTTTAAAGGATAGCTATTCCCATCCAATGCCACTATTCCTAACATGGAAACGTACCTGGGGCAGGGAGGTAGATTGATTAATTCCTACCTTACCAGATATTTTCATTAAGGAGCTACAGCACTACAGTTGTTTTTTTTTTTTTTTACTTTGCCACGGTTAAGTCCTGGTCTCGAGTTCTGTAGTTAAAGATAGTAGCTTGAGCCGGAGGAAGACCTGGCGAATCAGTTTTCTTTGGGAACTGGTGCTCCTCACGAAAACAGTATGTGGGAGGAAGGAATTAACCAGGCCTATATCCCTTCCAGTAAGTACTTTTCATTTTAACTTTTTTTGAAAAAATTGTACCACTAGAGTTCTCCTTGAAGTAATACTTGTCCCTTGCGCTCCTCTTCCTTCTGGTTACCATGGCGCAGTTATCACTTCGTGGTGAGTTACTGTCACCATGGGACCCAGAGGTGTGGAGGAGCAAAGGTAACACCTGGATTTAACAAGTGTCGTTAAACTGTTAGATGCGCCGAGGCCATGGAAAATGAAGTAAAACACACACGCTAGCCCAATGAACCAGACACATAGGTTTAACTCGATTTCACCCACCGATGTGAGTATTTACATCGCATGTAGGTTTGTTTTAAAAATGCTGACATTGACAATATAAGCCTCTTCCTACAGGTTTGTTTTAATTGCTTTCATTATGATTGTTTTTTCTTCATTTGAGCCACATTTAGGAGCTCTATTTCAGTGGCAGACTTCAATGAGAGATAATATTGGATGGATTGCTGTTTTACAAAGAAGGACCATAAGATGGATCTGTCAGCACAGGGCTTTAGAGATAGGTGATAGACTGGTATGGTTATGGTCAGAAAGCAGAAGGTAGGTATAAACCACTAACAGTAATGTTGGTTTCCCGTCCAAAATGCAGAAGTGGGACACTTTCTCTAGGGATCTGATTTTCTTTTCCTGAACATCGATGTCAGTTCTTAAATTTCTTCTTCGAATAAGTAATAGACGTATCTTCTTTCTGCTCTTTAGCTTGATATCATCGAACTTTATTGACTGTAAGATCATAAGAAGGTAACGGCTGAAAGTATGGAAGTCCTGAGAGACAAAATGGAAGAGAGAGCAATGATATCATCGTTTGATAGGTCGTAGTCTTATTTGTATGTGAGTTCTGCGACAGGTACTTATTGGTGCATTGTGGAATCCCATAGTGTTGTTATGCCTATGGGTACCTTGTAGACACAAGATTGGTGCTCTTTCCTTCACGTCAGCGGCAAATTTTTCCCAGTAGCGTAGCTGATAACATGAACAGAAAAGGAAACCAGGCATTCCACCTGACCAGGTCAAAATCCCCATCTATGGCTCTCTTTGGATCCCATTATGACCAACCAATTAGGGCTGGTATGTATATCACAATAGGATCTTATTTGCAGTCTTGCGCTACACGCTGCAGGCTCCACTCATGCGGACTGGGTGTGGGACCCACTAGGGAAATCGTGAGCCAGGGGCCACCAGGCCCAGGATAATTTAGGGTCCCACATGAATATTTCATATCCTTTTCAAATACTCATTTATATCTTCTCTCATAATGGACTCTGTTGTGTTTTAACTAATACAAACCCAAGAAAAGAGATGGCTATGACATAAAGACGGTCTTCCTAGAGTCCTATTTAAAAACGAGACAGGTAGAGAAACTCAGCGTGCATGACGTGACACAATGCACGACTATAGTTTACCCTGAACGAAGCGGTCAGTATTCATTTATCAACTGCTTGCGCGGAGGATCGCAGTAAGGTAAGGTAGTGTTCTTTCTTTCTTCATCGTGCCGCTCCTGCTCGATTGAAGAACGTAAGGTAAGACATATGCTCCTTAAACTCCCTGTTGTTTTCTAGTGAACATTCCTGATCTACGTTTAGTTATGTACCAGTCTAGTAGGACCAGTTTTATCTTGGACCAGTTTTAGTTATTTGACCAGTTAGTTATTGGACCAGTCTGTTAATGTAATAGTCGTCCTAGTTGGACCAGTCTAGTTAATGTAATGTCTAGTTATGTTGGTACCAGTCTAGTAATGTACCCGTCTATTAGTGTACCCCATTGTTAGTTGTAGTTCACCAGTCTGGTAGTGTACCAGTAGGTACTCGTTTCAACAGTTAGTTAATGTACCACGTCTAGGTTCGAGTTGTGTACCAGTTAGTAATGTGAATAGTAGTTAGTGTGTACCAGTCTAGTTAATGTACAAGTACTAGTTAGTGCCCCCCAATTTAGTTAGTGTACAGTCTAGTCGTTGTACCAATTTAGTTAATGTACCATTTTTAGTTAGTGTAACAGTTTAGTTTAGGTACCATCTAGTTAATTACCAGTCTAGTTTAATGTACCAGTCTTGGTTGTTAGTTACCAGTCTATTACCCAGTCCTAGTTAATGTACCAGTCTAGTTAGTGTACCAGTCTAGTTAGTGTACCGTACTGTCTGACAGTCTAGTTTTGTTACTAGTATAGTTATTGTACCAATTTAGTAGTGTACCATACTAGATTAATGTACCAATGTTAGTAATTTTACCAGTTATAGTGTTACCAATTAGTTACATGCACGCAGTCTAGTTAATGTAAACCAGTCTAGTAGTGTACCAGTTCTAGTTCAGTTTACAGTTCTAGTTAGTGTAACCAGTATAGATAGTGTACAAATTTGTTTCATGTACCAGTTTAGTTAATGCACGTACCTCTCTTGGTTTCTTACATCCTTTCCCAGTGTCTTTGTGCTTGGAATCTCTGGCCATAGCAAGTGGTTTTATTCTAGAAATTAAAAATTTGTGTAAAAAGGGTAATTACACCCTAGACATACATTAACTGGGGTGGTCGACACCTCGTCCACACCCATTCCGAAAATGGCAAACATTTTATGTGCTGATAATGAATAGTCAAAGTTTTATACCCACGGGTATAGATGTGATTCGAACACACAATGGCCACAACTTCCTGTAAATGATATCTTTCTAATCCACCCCTATTAATGGATTTCAATTGGGCCCTGCTGTTAATTATTGATAATAATGATGGAAGTAAGGCCCTTAATAAGCCTGGTGTGGTAGGTTTCATTGGAGGGCCTGGAGCACATGTCTGTATGCAAGAGGGACTAAAAAGTACATGGATAATAAGTCATCTCGAATTTCTGTGACCTTATAAAAGCACTCGGCACGTCCCCTCTATATAACTCTAATATCCACTATGTCCCGCTATGTTTAGTTTTAATCTATATCTAGGCCTATACCCGTAGGTGGCTAATGTATGGGATTTAAAAATGTAACTTTAGGACTGTGGACACACTGAGAAAACAACTATCTGTATGCACGTGCGTCTGGTGCTGTAGTTGCCAATCGGAGCACCCTGATTCACAAGACACAATTGTGATGACAGAGCGTCGGGTGAACAAACGAATCGCACTGCAGCAACGCGGACCACTCCCGCATTCACATCACTGCTCCTACGTTCGCAACACGGATGTCAAAACGCAATCATCAGATGCGAGAAACCCGCTATGTGGTCACCTAGCCCTTTAAAGGGTATATCACTCAGCTCGATAATTTCAATTAAAGGGAAGTTTTAGGGAACTATTATTTTTTTAAATCTAGGGGGTGATTCAATAAAAGTTCTTATCGTTTAAATGGTGCAATTTTGCCCCACCAATCATTGTTATCTTTCAAATGTTACATAAGTTCCTGATTGGTGGGGCAAAATTAGCACCATTTTAAGCGATAAGAATTTTATTGAATAACCCTGCTTGTTGTATTTGTATACTAATTATATTACAGATCAACTACATTGGAAAAGTCAGATTGAATGATTACCCCTTGCTATTCTACTTGCTAAACATTGCTTATATACAAACTCTTTACAGAGAAGTAAATCAACCCAGGCTGGTCAAGGGCAAGGACCATAACGTCTCTTAGGTGGTCTACAAACAGTTAAGTCAGTATTTATAATACACAGACAACAATGCTGAAGGGCAGGGTAATGTCATTTGGGATGGAAAACTACTGGCCTCTTTTTCTTAAAAGCATATGTATTTGCACTGAAAACACTAATTCGGCCCACCTCCAACAGCCCCACAAGTGTAGTGTAATAAACATAGCTTACCTTACAATCCCAGCTCCTAGTGGTTCTCCATAATCCCAAAAGTCCAACAAAAGTGGCCACCCAGGAGGAGAGCAGTAGTCATATAGGACTCTGCTCCTGTCTCTCAGGGAGACTTGTGTCATGGCAGTGCAGCCCCTCCCCCTCTAAATAGCTGGCAAGAAAAATGTTGATAATGAAAAACAATGGCAAGTAGCGATGGCACGAGGCCGCTATCGGCCATATAAATCACCGGTGTTTGCACCGGGTTCCAATAGTGGCTTCTCAGTGCAACGCCCTGGTAATATTTCTGGTAGGCCACTAAATTCCAGCTAGTCTGGAGGGTGGAAAATAAAGGGCCACCCGCCATTGTCTTGGACCCCGACTTTGGGGGCCGATGTAAAGAAGGATTTGGGTGTATTTGAATTAAATACAATAAATATAAAGTTACATACCTACTTGCCAAAATAGACAATGATTATGATCCCCGGTAAGGCAGAGTAGAAAAACCATAAGGCTACTGTAATGAGAAGTTTAATTGTTTCACCTGCTAATGAGAAGAAGGGAAGTATACTTCTTCATTGGAGGGCACAAATAATAGGCTAGATAAAGACATGTTGAAAATGATTCAGTTTATAGTGCACATTTCCTAGAACTTAGGTAGAAGTTGATGTCATATTAGGACTGGGCTACACGAACACGTTTCACGCGATGTCCTGTGCGATTTCACATTGCGGTTTGCGCATCGCGTTTTGTTAGAATGGAAATCGCAGGAACGCCAAATTCGCACAACTTTTGATGCCGATTGTGCTATTTATATCCGTTTCCTTTTTTGCATCACCATTTTTTTGTCCATGCGTTCATAAACACAACACGTACCAGAGATCGCACATGCCATTTGTGTGCAATAAACACCGCTGAATTACGCACGCACTTAGTTGCTTTGTATGGGGCACTCAGCTTACTGTTGTTTACAGAATGTAGTAATCGACTGTTTATGATATGGCCCCCTGTTGCTCACAACTGACAATCAAATCAAAATACCCCAATTTTGTCAGTTCTGATAATGAAAAAAACTGCCCAATCTCGTGTCTGCACCATACATGGGGCAATACCCAGTTATATCTCAAAAGAGTATATTGTCCTATTAACGCCTAGGAGTTATGAACAAGTAAGTTCTGTCCAAAGTCTAATATCAGCTCTTTAAAAAATTTAAAGGATACTATACTTAAAATTTACTTATTAAACTGAAAAGTACCTAGGACAAGAGGTCAGATTGATTATTCCCTTCCTAATTATTGTACTGTGTGAGGCGTACATTAGTCCAGGTTAGCCTGGACTATTCCGTATTAAATATAGTACTGGAAGCCGGGAGGAAGACATGGCAAAATCAGTATTCTTTAAGCTGGTTGCGTCCGACCTCAAATTAAAACACCAAGAAAACAAGATTTGGAGGGTAGGGATACCGAGTCCTATATCCCTGTCCCAGGTAATTTTTCAATTGTAACTGTTTAAAAAAAAACATTTTCACACTATCAGTACTCCTGTAAAGTATGATATCTTTAGTGTATAGATTGTGCAGATCCACCCAAGGAAAACAGCAAATTACTAACAAGCGTACAGATGGACAGTTGGATTTTTATTTGGGAGGATCAACATTCAGTATAGTTATTATCTTTGTGGGTGTCATTATTTAGGGATCTGTAGTGTTGATACGGAAGGAATTCCTAATAGTTAGGGGGAAATCTTAATTTAAGTGGACATGTTTAGAGTCGGTATCACTTATTGGGGAGACGTTTCCTTATTAAGGGAGTAGATATTCTTTTTAGGGTGTTTATCCTTGTTTAAGGAAGGTATAGCTTATATAAGGACAGGTACCCTTATTAATGGCAGGTCCTTATTAGATACAGGTATCCCTTATTTTAAGGGAAGGTATCCTTATAATAGGGCAGGTTCCTTATCTAAGGGAAGGAATCTTATTTAAGGACAAGGATCCTAACTTAAGGACAGTATCCTTTTAAGGACAGGTATCTCTATATAAGGTTGGTATCTTTTTAAGGGACAGTTATCCTTCCTTACGGACAGGTAGCTTATTTTAAGGACCAGGTATCCTATTTAAGACCGGTTTGTCCTTATTTAAGGACAGGTTATCCCTATGTCAGGGAAGGTATTCCTTTTTATAGAGGAAGTATGCTTATTTAGGACGGGTATCCTTATTTAAGTACGGTTTCTGTATTATCCTTATTTAAAGGGACATGTCACCCCAAAACATAATATACCACTACTCTTAGGCCCCACCTGTAGTGCAGACAAATCCTTACCTTCAATCAGCTCAAAGGTTCCTTACTTTAAAAAGAACCGGTTACCTTATTTAAGGGCAGTCTCCCCTTATTTACAGGGAACGTCTTATCTTATAGGTTTACTTGAGTTAGTTTCGAAGGTAATCTTTATTTAAGGACAGGTTATCTTATAGGGTATTTATTGAGAAGGTATCCTTATTAATGTATCATTTTAGGGAAGGTATCCTTATTATAGGACAGGTATCCGTTATTAAGTATCTTGATTTAAGGACCGGTAATCCTTATTTAGTGAAGGTATCTTTATTTAAGGGCAGCTATCTTATTGAGGGAAAGGTATCTATTTAAGGACAGGTATCCTTATTACGGAAGGTAATATTTGATTTAAAGAAGGTATCCTTATTTAGATAGGACGGTTCCGTTTATTTAAGGCAGGTATCCTTATTAAGGAAAGGAGAAAGTAATTTTTATTTAAGAAGGGTGTCCTTATTTAAGGGAAGGTATCTTTATTTAAGGACAGGTATTCTATGTTAAGGAGGTTCCTTATTAAGGACAGGTCTGCTTATTTAAGTAGCGGAGTATCCGTTTTATGCTTATTTCAAGCATAAAAACATATATTCCCCCCCCACTAATGCCCCACTCTGTAGGGCATAAAATCCTTACCTTACATCCCGAGGCTCCCAAGGTTCCCCTGGACACCAGGAGCCTAGCAGATTCCATATAGGACTTCGATGCTCCTCTCTCCCCTCGCGGTGCGAAGTGGCATGCCACACTGCAGGCCCTCCCCCCCTCCCTCTCCTCCTTTGTCTCCCTCCCTTAGCACAAAATCCCTTTTTATATGCCGGTAGGACTTCCTCCCCCAGGCCACTCCAACCGCATATTATTATGGCCAGAAACTCCCCCAGTCCTTTACCCCCTTCCATCTCTCTCGCTGTTCTGAACTGCGTGAGACGATCGTATTGGCTGCCCTTCAGCCCAATACGGCGCGGGCTGCTGTCGGGCCCCCTGTTGCAGTTCCATGCACCGCACGCGAACGGCCGGGCAGTGCGGCGGTGGAGAGAGAAGGTAAGGTACTGATCGGGGGAGTTTCTGGCAATTATAATAATGCTGTTGGGGCTTTGGGAGGAAGCCCTACAACATTATAAAAATTTTTTAGAAGGGTGGACATGCCCTTTAAGGAAAGTATCCATATGTAAGGACAGGTATCTTATTTAAGGGAGAGGTATTCCTGTATTTAATTTCCGTATTAGATATTATTATTTAGGAATAAGTATTGTATTTACAGTGGCTATATTGCCGCTAACCCCTGATGCGGCGGCCCGTTGGTAAGCGGACCCGTTCCCAAGCCATAACCTCAACGATCAGCATTTTAAGAATGGAAACATACACGTGATCAGTGTTCAAAAAAAGAAGTTGAGTCCGGTCTTTAAACAGCTGACGTCGTATATTTCATTCATATGTGTTCAGATATTAACAACATCTATGTGCGAGGGGGAGGGCCTGACCTCCAATCTCGCAGGGGGGGGGGCAGGGCAGGGTCCGATGCAGTTTACACCTGGTCAACTTAATTACCATTTTACATTTACCTTTTACACCTACATTTTATAAATCCAGCTTAGTATCTATGCCCCCCCCTCATGTGAGACTGTGAACAGTGACATGTAAAATCCCATACATTGCACAATGACATATTTTAATGTCTTTACTACCTGTGTCCATAATCCTTACTTATTCAAGGTTAGTAAAGTGTCCCAGATCTCACTCCATGGGCTCCACGCCCTTAAAATACTCCCCTTTCGCTCTGCTCTAGACACGAACATCTACTTAGTTGGGTGGTGGACGCAAAGATGCCTCTCTGGTCACCATCACGTTCTGAAAATCGTTTTTATGCATGTGTGTAAAATTATTAAGCTATACAGTTTAGAATGGGAAATGGAAAAGTGACATGCCAAAATACTGTAATGGGCCAATTAACTCTGTCAGGCAGGGGGGAGGTGGGAGCAAACAGTAATGTTTCCTAATCTTAGATTTGTAGGACAGGTTTTTTTGATACCATATGGGGGAGGAAGAGATTCGCAGGGCATTTTCCAGACTATAAATACCTACTTTATATGGAACTATATTAGAAATTGATGTGTCATTGCAGCCTTGCATCTAATTCCAGAAGTTGGCTTGTGGCGAGCCCCCTACTGTCCAATGCCCCCCCCCCGCGTACACCACTGCCCACTGACTTTAATTTTTATTTATACAGTGTTGGGATCTGCATGTAACATATATTCTCATATCTCCCACGGACAGCACAGTCACTTATGTGTTAAGAGAGATCGAACCTACCAGTAAGTTTTTTTTACTTGAATGTCAGAATCATCAGCACTCGCTGTCATAAAAAAAAAATATCTATTATATAAAAAAGATACTTCCATGGATTTTGTTAAGGATCAACAAATATTGTCCCCCCTCCCTTTAAAAGGGTGAGGCCTAAACTGCTCGGACACTCCTCACCCCTCTGGGTTCACTGTACCCAGTGCTGTACCTTCTATCAGAAATCTGGATCAATCGGCGCGCTGTATTCTTGCTCCCTCCCTCTCCCTGCAAGTGGGCGCCCACCAATAGGTAGACACACTTCTCAACATCATTGTCTTCCCTATTGGTCCAGCTCGTGGGACTGGAAGGGGAAGCGGGGAACAGTGCACCGGCTATCGTAACTTCTATAGGAAGTACAGGACCAAGGCGGTTAGGTCTTTTTCAATAAATGGACACTTTTTCCAAAGGATTGGCAATACTTGAACCGTTTATCATCATTTACCTAATGATGGTCGTCACAACAAACAAACTCTTGCAAAAATAGCAAAAAAAATGGTGGGTAAGGAAGCATTCTGAAAATGGATCACCGCCATGACAATGGAGCCATTTCCATTGCAAGCATGACATGAGTTTATCACAAAACTCTATCTTAGACTCGACTCGCGAGAAATGCGCTAGGTGGTCCTAGCCCTAACTGTGGGTTTCATAAATATTGCCCCATAGATTGGAAGGATTGGAAACCATTGTACACTGATATTCATTGTTTCATGCCGTGGCTAACGATTATGTAAAAAGGATCTTCTGATGTGGGAAAGGGAATCGATTTCAAATTAAAGGAGAAGGTTCATGCTAAAATGTCTTTCACAATTACCCACGGGCACTAAGGGCACTGAGAATTTACAGTCATCCCTTTTTCCACAAGTTTTGTTGTTATCCAAAATGGGTTACATTCATTTTCCCCCCTCAGAATTCCTACAATCCAAACCTCCTAAATGACAATGTCAAAAAAAAGTTTACTGAAATGTAAAAACAGAGATGTGGCATAAGTAGTTCACTGTCTTTTGCCATGAAGCTCAAAACTTACTCGGGTACACCCTCCTGTTTCCCCTGATTCAATCCATGTATGTTTCTGCAGCTGTGATAAAATTCAGTTTGATTGGACGTGATTGGAAGGAATCACCAAATGTCTTGTATATAAGGACCCACCTTGACAGTTCATGTCGGAGCAACAACCAAAAATGAGTCAAGGGAATTGTCTGTAGAACCTCAGAGAACGGATTTCAACCAGGCACAAATCGGTGAAAGGTTCGTACAGCTTTGAACGGTCCAATGGAGCATAGCGGCCTTCATCTCTGTAAGTGGAGAAGTTGAGAAGGGCCCTTAGTCAGGGAGGTGAACAAGAACCCAATATCATGTCAGGCTCAGAGGTCCTCTGTGGAGAGAGGAGAGAACCTTCCAGATAGGACAACCATCACTTCAATTACCAATTCACGGCCTGTATGGCAGAGTGGCCAAGGACAGCCAATCCTTAGTTTACACAGGGCCCATGGCACCATCTGCGTGTGTGGGCCAAAGGCACCTTGAAGACTCTCAGGCCATGAAAACAAATTGTCTGGGTCTGAGATCGCCGAGGAGTCCGTTTTAGAGGAAACCAGGCGTCCATCACCAGCCCATCCCTAGGCCAATTTTTCCAGTGCAGGAACTGGGAGGACTATTTCTGATAAAGAAAAAAAAGACTCAGCAATGTATTAAGACATGCTGTATGAACAAATGCTCCATAGCACTCTTGAACTCAGACGGGCAACAGTTCATTTTTCAGCAGGACAACGCACACAGCCCCCGGATATCAAAGAGTGGCTCATGAACAACTTTGTGAATGTCCTTGAGGTGGCCAGACAAGGGGAGGACGGCCCATGTAGGTTGAAGGTCAAATTGCCCCCGGGATGACCTCCACTGAAAGATTTGAAGCTGCCACAGAAGTCTAGTTAGTAAGTATGTGCTTGAAAGGCACAGCACCAACCTATAGCTTCTAAACATGGGCAAGAAATCGGAAACCCTCCGTTTTTGTTCAGATTGTTTTACCAGTTCAAAGATCCCTCCGTTCATAGCAGCATTAGTCAGTCCTCTCAGTTCATTAGCAGTGTTAGTCATCCTCCATTCCTTGATGTTCATTCAGTCTAGTGTGTTAGTCATCCTCCAGTTCATGTGTAGAACCCAGTCAGGAGCGTGCAGGTCCCAGTCATTAGCAGTGTGTAGTCCAGCCCTCCCGTTCATTAGCAGGTTTAGTGCCATCTCCATTCATTTAGCAGTGTTAGTCCCCCCCATTCCTCAGTTCATTAGCAGCGTTAGAGCCAGCCCTCCCCAGTTTTAGCACTTAGTCAGCCTCCAGTGTCATTTAGCAGGTTTAGTCAATTCCTACAGTCATAGCAGTGTTAGTCATTCTCTAGTTCATTAGCAGCATTAGGTCACCCTCAGTTAAGATGTAGCATCCCGTCTGTGAGTCATTCCTCCAGTTCATTAGCAGCTTGATTCAGCTCCTCAGTTCATTAGCAGCATTAGTCACCTGTCTAGAATCATTCAGCTCCAGTCATTAGCAGTGTTAGTCTCCATGACAGTTCATAGCCAGTGTCATCAGCCCTCCAGTCCATTAGCATTGTTGTCAGCCGTTGAGATCATGTAGGACAGTGCTGTTTTAGTCCTTTCGACCATAAGCCAGTGTAGTCATCCATCACAGTTCATTAGACCAATGTCGTCAGCCCTCCGGCTTACATTATCCAGTATTGTCAGCTCTCCATTCAAGCCAGGTGTTGTCAGTCCCTTCAGATCCTAGCCAGTGTAAAGAAAACCTCCAGCTCATAGCAGTGTTGTCAGCTCCAGCTTATTAGCCGTTGTTTGTCAGCCCTCCAGCTACTTAGCCAGTGTTGTCATCCCTCCAGTCACTTAGCCGGTGTAGATAGCTCCACTTCAGTTATTAGCCAGTGCTAGTCGCCCCCCAGTTTATAAGGAATAAGGAAATTTGGGTAATAACGTTGACCTAGGGAAAGTGTACCCAGGGGTGAGACACTTAGAATTCAGGTCATCACCCCCGGGCACTTGTAAGGGGTAGGGGGAAGATTTTAGGACTATAATTTTCCTTTAACCACATTCTTACCACTTGAAAAGTTGCAGCAGCAATGTAAAATGGGAGTGGTGGTGTTAAAATGGGTGTAACCTAAACAAAGTGCGTGACCTTAGCAAAGTGGTACGTGGTACAAAATGTTGCAACCTCCCGTGAAAGGGTCACTTACTGTATTTCCCCCCAGGCCAAAAGTCCCAGTCCTCCCCTGCCCAGCCCAAGCTCAGATTAAACATCTCTGGAGGGATTTTAAAATGGCCGTGCGCTGGCACGTCCATCCAACCTGATGGAGCTAGAGAGTGCTGCAAAGGGAATGGGCAAAGCTGCCAAGGATAGGTGTGCCAGCGGGTGGCAGTCATATTCCAAAAGGCCTTAGGCTCTAATTGCTGTCAGGTGCATACATAAATTATTTGAAAAAAGGCAGTGAATAATATTTACATGTTTTTTTTTATATCAATAACATTTGGCCAAAAACCTTAAGTAAATTTTTTCACATTGTGAGCACTCTTCTCTAGACCTTCTCCCCAGTGCAGTAGCCAATCACAGCCAATGAATGACAGCTACTGACTGCCACCTCTCTTGCATGTACAAGCTTGTAACATGATTGCACAGGAGGCAGGAACAGCAGGGAATAGGGTGACTCTCTCATCATTTAGGAATGCCAGGCAGGTAAGCCAGTATTGCAAGGTCATGTTTTTGTAGGTGGAAAAAGTAGTTTTGTGGGAGGTGTTGGACTGTAAACGTCTGCATCACTTAGACACAGTTTTAGGATGAATGTAGTATTAAAATGACCATTTTTGGACATTTTGTAGGCGGCGGGTCTTTAATCTCTGGCCTTCCAGATATTAGAAAACTACAACTCCCATTCTTCCCCATCTGCCAGAATACTGGGAGTTATAGTTTTCCAAACATCTGGGAGGCCCCAAATATTGGAGATCCATCTTGTAGGCAAACATGAGAAACTACATACTAGTGACTTACGCGGCCATTCATCTCCCCTTCTTTCTCAGGATATTTGATAATTCATTTGTTTTCTAGGATCCCTGGTCACTGTGGCTGAATGATGTTGTATTCTATCCAGGCTTGTAATAATTGATTTTAACATCCGTGGGACTGTCAGCTTGAGCTGAATTTACAGACGATACAAAGAGAAGTTTCCATTTATGAGATGTAATGGCAGGTCACTGCACATACTTGATATGGAAGGTAGGAATAGGAATTAAGGGGAGTTCAGCACTAAGCTTTCAATAAAAAACAGATTTCTCATCAATGACCATGATCTGCCAATGATTTTGCCAAAACCTCCTTATTAGCTGTTTTTAAACAGCTGAGCTGATGTAGAACAACTTACAATGAATATCGTGGATAAATATTATTACTTTTTCAGCTGAACTTCCCCTTTTTATATAAAATATAAAGTTGCAATTTAAATTTAGAATTCTCACTTTTAAATAAACATTACGTAACATCAGTAAATGAGGGAAACCAACTTAGCTGTTAATCGACATGTGGACTGATAATTGCAGATCAATATCTTACCTATGTTTGGCTTCATAACATACGCAGCTTTCCCTTGTTGTTAAACTGTTAATACAGACAGTGTATGTGTCCTCTGGGCTCCCAACTATTGCTTCATATACACCTTGTGTTTTATTTATATTTCACAGTCTATGTTTTTTATTGGAACAGCCATCGACTAAACTGAAAATGAAAAGGACACATTGGATTAGCAACCTTTCAATACTAGTACAATAAACAGGAGACTATACCCATGCAGTAACCGACTGGCTCCTCTCTCTCCTTCATTATCAAGAGACACCGTATCCCGGTCTGCTATAAACCCAACCACGCCTAAGGACAGCAACTGGTACAATACCGAAAGACCCAATACCGAAACACATAAAATGACATCATATCGCAGTGCAGTGCAGTGAAGAATGCTCTGATTGTATGTGGGGGAGACCAAACAGCAACTGCATCAACGTATGGCCCAGCACAGAAGAGCCAATCCTTGGGTCAGGACTCAGCCATGTATGTGCACATACCTGAAAAGAGGTGTGTGTGTGCGTGGTTTTGACATTTTGTCTGCCATGTACAATGCTGTTTTGACACCTTACCCTGGGCGTTCCTATAACACCTCTTAGCCCTATGCAATCACGCCCTTAACCTGTGCTGTGATATGCTATTGGGACTTTCCAGGGTACATAATTGCCACAGATTCTTGTACAAGTCATTCTGAATTGAGAAAGCCAGTCGGATTACTAGCCACATCATTTTTAAGATCTAAACTTCAAGTCCAAGTTAATGATCACCACAGATTCACCATGGCCTGGATGAATGAGAACCTTCTCAAGTAAGTCCCTAGTTAGGCTTTTAAAGGAGGAATTCACAGTGAAATCCTATGCCATCGAAATTCAACGTCTGTTCGATAGAGTAGTAAAAGATCACGCTACTAATTTAACCAGCACCCACCCACCATGCAGTACCAGTGTGCAATGAATACTTCTGTGGAAACATGGTCATGTAGGTAGCATGCCTCCATGATATTACATTGCTCTAATAATCTACTATTCAATGAGAGAAGAAAAAAACATTGAGAGTGGACCCAGTGTAAAGAAATGAGATATTAGATATTTCTTACCATGTAGTTAGTTGAGGTTCCTCAAAATTTTCAGAAGAAGTTACAGTGCAAATAAGGGAGCTTGAAGTAAGTAAGTGTAGTTTAGTGATACACCTTATGTCGTACTTGCTTTCTCTTCATTGTCTTCATACTCTGAATTTTTTAAAAAAGGACAAAATATCTGTTTGAATTATTTTTATTCAACTCTACCCTAGGACACATCAAAAAAGATTATACTCTAAATCCTCAAACAAGGGCGAGATTAACATACGCGAGATCATGACAAGGCCCATAGCAATAATGATAGTCAGCCAAAAACAGGTGGGGGCCAAAGTGGTGTGTTTCAGGGGCTTGCCACAAAACTTACAGGGGGTCTGGGTCCCTACAGTTTTGCTAGTGTATGTGTGTGATAGACTGTGTACACCCAGAGTGATATGTATATCCACCCAATCAACTGACACTATTGATAAAAATGGGGGGGAATTTCTCCTGACTCCCAACAGCAACTGGAAAGTATCCCTGTACCAACCAGAACTACAGTATATGTATAAATACCAGTAATTCTCAACATTATATAGTATCCCAGTACCAACCAGAACTACAGTTATATGTATTAATACCAGTATTCTCAATATTATATTGTATCCCCGTACCACCAGAACTAAAGTATATGTGTTAATACCATTAATTCTCAATGTATAAAGTATCTCCGTACCAAACAGAACTTTAGTATATTTATTAATACCAGTAATTCTCAATATTATAGAGTATCCCCGTACCAATCAGAACTGCAGTATATGTATTAATACCAGTAATTCTCAATATTATATAGTATCCCTGTACCAACCAGAACTACAGTACAAGTATTATACCAGTAATTCTCAATATTATAGATAGTCCCCTGTACCAACCAGAACTACATTATATGTATTAATACCAGTAATTCTCAATATTTATAGTATCCCTGTACCAACCAGAACTACAGTATATGTATTAATACCAGTAATTCTCTCATATATATAGTATCCCTGTACCAACCAGAACTGCAGTATATGTAATACCAGTAATTCTCAATATTATATAGTATCCTCGTACCAACCAACTGAGTGTATAGTTAATACCAGTAATTCTCAATGTTATAAAGTAACTCCGTACCACACCAGAACTTCAATATATGTTTTAATACCAGTAATTCTCAATATTATATAGCATCCCTTTACCAACCAGAACTGCAGGATTTGTATTATACGTGTAATTCTCAATATTATATAGTATCCCTGTACCAACCAGAACTACAGTTATATGTATTAATACCGTGTAATTCTTAATATTATATAGTATCCCTGTACAACCAGAAACTACAGTATATGTATTAATACCCGTAATTCTCAATATTATATAGTATCCTGTACCAACCCGACCTACCGTATATGTATTAATACCAGTAATTCTCAACATTATATAGTATCCCAGTACCAACCAGAAGTACAGTATATGTATTAATACCAGTATATTCTCAATATTATATTGTATCCCTGTACCAACCAGAACTAAAGTATATGTTAATACCATTAATTCTCAATGTTATAAAGTATCTCCGTACCAAACAGAACTTCAGTATATTTTATTAAACCAGTAATTCTCAATATTATAGAGTATCCCCGTACCAACCAGAACTACATTAGATGTATTAATACCAGTAATTCTCAATATTATATAGTATCCCTGTACCAACCAGAACTACAGTATATGTATTAATACCAGTAATTCCAATATTATATAGTATCCCTGTACCAACCAGAACTACAGTATATGTATTAATACCAGTAATTCTCAATAATATATAGTATCCCTGTACCAACCAGACCTACAGTATATGTATTAATACCAGTAATTCTCAATATTATATAGTATCCCTGTACCAACCAGACCTACAGTATATGTATTAATACCAGTAATTCCAATATTATATAGTATCCCTGTACCAACCAGAACACGTATATGTATTAATACCAGTAATTCTCAATAATATATAGTATCCCTGTACCAACCAGACCTACAGTATATGTATTAATACCAGTAATTCTCAACATTATATAGTATCCCAGTACCAACCAGAACTACAGTATATGTATTAATACCAGTAATTCTCAATATTATATTGTATCCCCGTACCAACCAGAACTAAAGTATATGTGTTAATACCATTAATTCTCAATGTTATAAAGTATCTCCGTACCAAACAGAACTTTAGTATATTTATTAATACCAGTAATTCTCAATATTATAGAGTATCCCCGTACCATCAGAACTGCAGTATAGTATTATACCAGTAATTCTCAATATTATATAGTATCCCTGTACCAACCAGAACTACAGTACAAGTATTAATACCAGTAATTCTCAATATTATATAGTACCCCTGTACCAACCAGAACTACATTATATGTATTAATACCAGTAATTCTCAATATTATATAGTATCCCTGTACCAACCAGAACTACAGTATATGTATTAATACCAGTAATTCTCAATATTATATAGTATCCCTGTACCAACCAGAACTGCAGTATATGTAATACCAGTAATTCTCAATATTATATAGTATCCTCGTACCAACCAGAACTAGAGTGTATATGTTAATACCAGTAATTCTCAATGTTATAAAGTAACTCCGTACCAACCAGAACTTCAATATATGTTTAATACCAGTAATTCTCAATATTATATAGCATCCCTTTACCAACCAAACTGCAGGATTTGTATTAATACGTGTAATTCTCAATATTAATAGTATCCCTGTACCAACCAGAACTACAGTATATGTATTAATACCGGTAATTCTTAATATTATAGTATCCCTGTACCAACCAGAACTACAGTATATGTATTAATACCCGTAATTCTCAATATTATATAGTATCCCTGTACCAACCCCTACTACGTATTGTATTAATACCAGTAATTCTCAACATTATATAGTATCCCAGTACCAACCAGAAGTACAGTATATGTATTAATACCAGTAATTCTCAATATTATATTGTATCCCTGTACCAACCAGAACTAAAGTATATGTGTTAATACCATTAATTCTCAATGTTATAAAGTATCTCCGTACCAAACAGAACTTCAGTATATTTATTAATACCAGTAATTCTCAATATTATAGAGTATCCCCGTACCAACCAGAACTACATTAGATGTATTAATACCAGTAATTCTCAATATTATATAGTATCCCTGTACCAACCAGAACTACAGTATATGTATTATACAGTAATTCCAATATTATATAGTATCCCTGTACCAACCAGAACTACGTATATGTATTAATACCAGTAATTCTCAATAATATATAGTATCCCTGTACCAACCAGACCTACAGTATTTGTATTAATACCAGTAATTCTCAATATTATATAGTATCCCTGTACCACCAGACCTACAGTATATGTATTAATACAGTAATTCCAATATTATAGAGTATCCCTGTACCAACCAGAACTACAGTATATGTATTAATACCAGTAATTCTCAATAATATATAGTATCCTGTACCAACCAGACCTACAGTATATGTATTAATACCAGTAATTCCAATATTATATAGTATCCCTGTACCAACCAGAACTACAGTATATGTATTAATACCAGTAATTCTCAATATTATATAGTATCCCTGTACCAACCAGAACTACAATATGTTTTAATACCAGTAATTCTCAAATTATATAATATCCAGTACCAACCGAAACTACAGTATATGTATTATACCAGTAATTCTCAATATTATATTGTATCCCCATACCAACCAGAACTAAAGTATATGTGTTAATACCATTATTCTCAATGTTATAAAGTATCTCCGTACCAAACAGAACTTCAGTATATTTATTAATACCAGTAATTCTCAATATTCTAGAGTATCCCCGTACCAATCAGAACTGCAGTATATGTATTAATACCAGTAATTCTCACTATTATAGAGTATCCCTGTACCAACCAGAACTACAGTACAAGTATTAATACCAGTAATTCTCAATATTATATAGTATCCCTGTGCCAACCAGAACTACAGTACAAGTATTAATACCAGTAATTCTCAATATTATATAGTACCCCTGTACAACCAGAACTACATTATATGTATTAATACCAGTAATTCTCATATTATATAGTATCCCTGTACAACCAGAACTACAGTATATGTATTAATACCAGTAATTCTCAATATTATATAGTATCCCTGTACCAACCAGACCTACAGTATATGTATTAATACCAGTAATTCCAATATTATATAGTATCCCTGTACCAACCAGAACTACAGTATATGTATTAATAACAGTAATTCCAATATATATAGTATCCCTGTACCAACCAGAACTACAGTATATGTATTAACCAGTAATTCTCAATATATATAGTATCCCTGTACCAACCAGAACTACAGTATATGTATTAATACCAGTAATTCTCAATATTATATTGTATCCCCATACCAACCAGAACTAAAGTATATGTGTTAATACCATTAATTCTCAATGTTATAAAGTATCTTCCGTACCAAACAGAACTTCAGTATATTTATTATACCAGTAATTCTCAATATTATAGAGTATCCCTACCAATCAGAACTGCAGTATATGTATTAATACCAGTAATTCTCAATATTATATGTATCCCTGTACCAACCAGAACTAATTATATGTATTAATACCAGTAATTCTCAATATTATATAGTATCCCTGTACCAACCAGAACTACAGTATATGTATTAATACCAGTAAATCTCAATATTATATAGTATCCCTGTACCAACCAGACCTACATTATGTATTAATACCAGTAATTCCAATATTATATAGTATCCCTGTACAACCAGACTACAGTATATGTTAATACCAGTAATTCCAATATTATATAGTATCCCTGACCAACCAGAACTACAGTATATGTATTATACCAGTAATTCCAATATTATATAGTATCCCTATACCAACCAGAACTACAGTATATGTTTATCCAGTAATTCTCAATATTATATAGTATCCCTGTACCAACCAGAACTACAGTATATGTATTAATACCAGTAATTCTCAATATTATAGTATCCCTGTACCAACCAGAACTACATTATATGTATTAATACCAGAAATTCTCAATATTATATAGTATCCCTGTACCAACCAGAACTACAGTATATGTATTAATACCAGTAATTCTCAATATTATATAGTATCCCTGTACCAACCAGACCTACAGTATATGTATTAATACCAGTAATTCCAATATTATATAGTATCCCTGTACCAACCGACCTACAGTATATGTATTAATACCAGTAATTCCAATATTATATAGTATCCCTGTACCAACCAGAACTACAGTATATGTATTAATACCAGTAATTCCAATATTATATAGTATCACTATACCAACCAGAACTACAGTATATGTATTATTACCAGTAATTCTCAATATTATATAGTATCCCTGTACCAACCAGAACTACAGTATATGTATTAATACCAGTAATTCTCAATATTATATAGTATCCCTGTACCAACCAGAACACAGTATATGTATTAATACCAGTAATTCTCAATATTATATAATATCCCTGTACCAACCAGAACTACAGTATATGTATTATACTAGTAATTCTCAATATTTTTAGTTTTAGAAACTTATCCAGGCCTTTTTTAAAGTTATTCAATGAACTTGCCATTACACATCTGCTGGAAGACGACGTTCCACAGTTTCACCGTTCACTGTAAAGAAACCTCTCCTAACCTGAAGATGAAACTTCTTTTCTTCCAACCTTAAAGGATGTCCACGAGTCCCTGATATGAGGACTCTCATATGACCCATTAATATATTTGTATAAAGTGATCATATCCCAATGTAGATATAGGAGTAGGAATCAGGGTGTTAATAAGTATCTGGAAGGAGGAGAAGGGGATAGCATATAGGAGACAGGCATGTATATAAAAGTGTGAAAATAAATGTATGGTTACAAACGCAAAAGTCTGGCAGGAAAAAACTGGTAAACTGGTATAACTGATATAGCTGGAGTTTTAAACTACAAGGTGGGTAAATAAATTACCGGTATAGGTGTCTTTGTACAAGCCACCAAATGTTAGGAGGAAGAAACCCACGCCATTTAAAGTTGGCACAGGCCTCAGGGCTGGGGCACATTCTGCTCATGGGGAATTTCAATTACACTGACATTAATTGTAGTAGGGGATTGCCAACACCTCAAGTTCAAAGAAATCAGTTCTTTAATTTTCTATCATATGATCATTAGGTAATATTTAATAACCCTGAGCTCATTATGGAGATGAAGTTATAGGAAGGTTAGGGAATAGTGATCATAATATAGAGTAATTTAATATAGGTTCCAAAAAACTGCACTGACTTCAACACATTTACAGTAACTTTAGGAAAGCAAGGATACCCCCATCTCCACAA
This sequence comes from Hymenochirus boettgeri, assembly GCA_019447015.1. Taxonomy (NCBI): domain Eukaryota; kingdom Metazoa; phylum Chordata; class Amphibia; order Anura; family Pipidae; genus Hymenochirus; species Hymenochirus boettgeri. The sequence continues at coordinate 129,269,710 of CM033469.1, forward strand.
GTGCACTTACTTTTTTCACTTTAATTGAAGAACAGGAGGTAAGCTATAGCTCACTGAACCTTCCATTTTTCAATGAATCCAACACAGGAGGCAGTAGAGAACAGCAGAAAACTTACCCTGCAATCGTGCTCCTCTGCTGTTCCTGTTACAGGTGACGACTACATCCATGTTCCCTTGTACAATACGTGCATGTATAAATTGCATTTTAAATGAAACCCTTTATAACTCTAAACTATCACTATAACTGGTCTAATTAGACTTCTGATTTGTGAAATAAATATGATATGCCGCGCTGTGCACACTATACAATTATAACATATAAAATCAGGTTTTTGTATGTAGTTGTTATAATATCCACCCTGTCACTGATAATATAATTCACAGTTCAATCCTTTATTTATTATGTCATCATCATTATGTCCCGACCCATGAAATGCCACATTAGATGTTTAGCAATGAATCACGTTCCTGTCTAACTAGAAAATTACAAGAGATTTCCGCATTGTTTCCGCCTCTGTATGTACATAGTAACATAGTAATTAAGGTTGAATAAGACAGCGTCCATCAAGTCCCCTTTCACCCTCTTTTTTTTCTTTTTTAACCCACCTAACAGTTGATCCAGAGGAAGGCAAAAAACCCCAGCTAAAAAGGGGGAAAAAATTCCTTCCTGACTCCAAACGGCAATCGGAAAGTATCCCTGGATCAACCAGATCTACATCATTAAACATTCTAAATCCTTGATGTTAAGGGAAACTATAGTGCGTATAGAGTTTTTAAAAAAAAACATTAAAATAAAAGTACTTGAGGCAGGGGGTAGGATTGGTGTTTTTACCTCCCAATTTTATTTCTATGAGGAGCAGCAGGACAAAGAAAACTGCTTCTGCCAGTTTTCCTGTATGCTTCAGCACTATCTTTAATATAGAATCGCCCCGGGCCTAACCTGGCAGATGAAAACTTTATGCGCTGTAGCTCCCACAAAACAATATTGGGAGGTGGAAATCAATCCTATCCCTTTTCCCCAGGTGCTCTTCTTAACATAAAAAGTTAATTTTACAGTATAGTTGTCCTTTAATACATTGCCTGCAGCATACGTACTATCAATGTAAACCCCACATTTCCAAATGGAAAGTGGTCTGTTTATTGGACGGATCAGTTCTGACAACCTATGGACACTGCTGTTACATGGTATCCACCCCACTATTTGTGTTGCGCTGTGATTCGTTGATCCAGACATGCAATTGACATTTCTTGTGGCGGATTGGACACATTTTCAACTATAGATAGGAAATGGTAACTGGATTGATGGTGTGATGTAAAATCTTTTTGGAAGATTTATCCAGAGCCATAGCTGCTTTGGGTTATCTCCTTAACAGAGATAATCACACTCATTCATAGTAAAATAGTATTGGAGGTGTTCAGGGGCGTATCTAGGCTTGGAGAAGATCAGGGCACTTTTGGGCAAATTTTTGTAGGCCACATCCCCTTCATCGGCCCAATTTAGCCACACCCCTAGGCACTTAATAGGGAAGACAGAGAGACAGACAGACATAGATTAACCAAGAGTAGATACACAGCCAGAAAGAAAGACAGAGAAATAGAAAGACAGAGATAAGGTGTAGACAAGATACACAAAGGATGGAACAGTATTCCATTATACTGGCATTAAACTGGCAATTTCATAACATACTGGTAGTCTGGACATTTATTACATACTGGTAGCCATAGGCATTTCATTATATACTGGTAGCCATGGGCATTACATTACCTACTGGTAGCCATTTCATTACATACTGGTAGTCATAGGATTTCTTTACATACTGGTAGCCATTCATTACATATGGGTAGCCATGGGGGTTCTTTACATTCTAGTAGCCATTTCATTACATACTGGTAGCCATTATATTACATACTGGTAGCCATGGGTATTTCTTTACATACTGGTAGCCATGGGAGTTTCTTTATATACTGGTAGCCATGGGTATTTCTTTACATACTGGTAGCCATGGGAGTTTCTTTATATACTGGTAGCCATGGGAGTTTCTTTCATTCTGGTAGCCATTTCATTATATACTGTTAGCCATGGTGCCAGTTTTTTACCATTATGTGATGAAGGGCCCATGGGCCATGGGATGGGCCCTTCATCACATAATGGCAACAAACTGGAAATTTCATCATATACTGGGGTAGGCTATTACCTACCCCATGTGAAGGGCAATCCACTAATATAATGTGTGGATTGCCCTGCACATGGGGTAAGTAATAGCCTAACAAGGCTATTGCTATCAGCTACCTGTGTGCGTGGAGCAGAGAAGTTGTAGGCCAAATTCACAGAAAAGCTATTGCCGAGCAGTGCAGGGCAGCTGTTCCACACGGCACTACTGGGTAAACGGATTTGGGGGTAGACTCTTCAGGTAAGTTGTGTTAAAACATTCGGGGCACTTTGCCAAAGATCCAGGGGGGCTGCCCCGAATGTTTTAACATAGCCATGCCACTGGAAGTTTGTATAAAGACATCCATCCATCTAATCCAACCTATATACCTTACCTATAATGTCTGTATAACAGTTACTAGTAACATAGTATTGGAGGGTGTATAAAGACATTCATCCATCTAGTTCAACCTTTATACCCTACCCATAATGTCTGTATAACAGTTAACATGTAACATAGTATTGGAGGGTTGTTAAGACATTCATCCATCTAGTTCAACCTTTATACCCTACCCATAATGTCTGTAAACAGTTACATAGTAACATAGTTTGAGGTTGTATAAAGACTACGTCCATCTAATCCAAACTTTATACCCTCCCCATAATGTCTGTCTAACAGTTACATAGTAACATAGTATTGGAGGTTGTATAAAGACATACGTCCATCTAGTCCAACCTTATACTCTACCCATAATGTCTGTATAACAGTTACATAGTAACATAGTATGGAGGTTGTATAAAGACATTCATCCATCTGTTCAACCTTTATACCCTACCCATATGTCTGTATAACAGTTACATAGTAACATAGTATTGGAGGTTGTATAAAGACATACGTCCATCTAATCCAAACTTTATACCCTACCCATAATGTTCGTCTAACAGTTACATAGTAAACATAGTATTGGAGGTTGTATATAGACATACGTCCATCTAGTCCAACCTTATACCCTACCCATAATGTCTGTATAACAAGTTACATAGTAACATAGAATTGGAGGTTGTATAAGACATACGTCCATCTAATCCAACCTTTATAACCCTACCCATAATGTCTGTCTAACAGTTACATAGTAACATAGTATTGGAGATTGTATATAGACATACGTCCATCTAGTCTAACCTTTATACCCTACCTATATGTCTGTCTAACAGTTACATAGTAACATAGTTTGGAGGTTGTATAAGCACATATGTCCATCTAGTCCAACCTTTATACCCTACCCATAATCTATAACAGTTACATAGTAACATAGTATTGGAGGTTGTATAAAGACATACGTCCATCTATTCCAACCTTTATACCCTACCCATAATGTCTGTCTAACAGTTATATAGTACTTAGTATTGGAGGTTGTATAAGGCACTTCCATCTAGTCCAACCTTTATACCCTACCCATAATGTCTGTATACAGTTATATGGTAACATAGTATTGGAGTTTGTATAAACATACGTCCATCTAGTCCAACCTTTATACCCTACCCATAATGTCTGTCTAACAGTTATATAGTAACTTAGTATTGGAGGTTGTATAAGGACTACGTCCTCTAGTCCCAACCTTTATACCCTACCCCCATAATGTCTGTATAACAGCTACATAGTAACATAGTATTGGAGGTTGCATAAAGACATACGTCCATCTAGTCCAACCTTTATACCCTACCCATAATGTCTGTCTAACAGTTACATAGTAACATAGTATTGGAGGTTGTATAAGGACATACGTCCATCTAGTCCAACCTTTATACCCTACCCATAATGTCTGTATAACAGTTATATAGTAACTTAGTATTGGAGGTTGTATAAGGACATACGTCCATCTAGTCCAACCTTTATACCCTACCCATAATGTCTGTATAACAGCTACATAGTAACATAGTATTGGAGGTTGGCTATAGGGGCAAAGAAGGTTAAGTTAATGGTTAGTGGATAAGAACAGCGGTTAGAAGAGTTTGTCTACGCGAGTCAGGGGTTAAGAATTAGAAGTGAGCAGGTTAGCGAGGCGACTAGAGATGCAGAGAAGAGGATAGCAGCCTGCGAAGGTCAATTAGCTTGGGTGTTTGTGAACCCAAGGCATAACTAATAAAGTATCAGAGGACTGAGAGGCCATGAGAGAAGTGCAAGGTTAGTAGCAGAAGTATAGATTGTGATCCGAGGAGAAGTGGGAGTCAAGAAATGACCATCCCCTGGGAATGAGGTGCTAGAGTTCGCGCTCATGCCTGGAGGGAGATGGACAAGCAGTTACTATAACATTTAATCCAATAAACCATTTTTTAAAAGAAAATGACACACATTACAATCCAATATAAATGGCCCCAAACTAGCGTATCTAAATTATGTTTTTTAGCTAAAGCAATGAATACATTCATCTCTACCAGGTGGACATATAGTGTCTCATTGTTAGTTTGCCCCATGTTGCCGATAAGGTCACAATTCTACTCAAATTCTTCTTTCGTTCTTTCTGTTTGAATGTTTACTATAATTATCTATAAGAGAACCACAAAAGTAGCACCAATAGTACACTCCAGGGCACAAACCTGCTCTAAAAGACAAATGTATATCGAGACATTATTGTTAAAGTGTTAGTTAGTTAACTCCTTTATACAAACACACAGTGCAATTTTGTTGACTTATCCCCAATAGCGTTATTACTGGCCCAGCAGGCCGATAGTAGGCGAGATATCACATGTTATAGTAGTTTAAAACCTTTATAATAGTGACACAGTGTGACTATTCACTTGATATCTGGTGTGGCCTTGCTGTGCCGTACCCTGTGGATATTAAGGATAAGTTAAATAGCTATATTAACTTGACCCTTACATCGATGGGACTTAAATCCCTTACATGGAATCACTTTACACCACCTTGTTCTGGACCCTTATCTATCTAAAGCGGTAATAGTGATAGAGGTGATGCCGTAACATGACTATACTGTAACACTGAAATGACAACCATGTAAAATGAGAAATATACTCACATTAAATTCACCACAATCATGCTAAATATATCAACTACATCACAAAATGAATTATATTATTTCACAATAAATCACCAGCCATACATTCGTACTAAGTCATACTACATACCACACTATACACAATACACTACACTCTAATCCATAAAACTTCTACCATTTCAAACATATATACTACATCACAATCCATCATAATACTAGAGATGACCGAAACTCACCAGTTTCATTTAGTTTTCGAAAACGGCCGAAATTTTACGATTATTATCAAATTCGTTTGAGGTAATTTGCATAATCCTTGAAAAATAGCCTCAAACATTCCATAACCCCTAGATACGATTGAGACACTTTTAATGCATTGCCGATTGTATTTCTCAGTTTTATTTGAACTTTTGCACGACCTATTATTTCGATAAATAAGGCTCCGAAGTCCATGAAATCCAAATATACAGAAATCCTGATTTGGCAGATCATTCAGATTTTCAGAAGCACGGGGTGGTTACTGTGATGGACCGTCTACTCACATAATAATTGTTACAAACTTATCTCTTTACAGTAGCAGTATATGTAGCCGGGGCACACCACAGTCTTAATTCAAACCTGTACTATATTAACGTGACGTTCGGAAACCGAACTGGTCCTTTTCAGAACAAGCATTTACTGAGGCAACCAAAGTGCAAGGTGAGTATATAAAGATACAGAAAATACACAACAATGTAAGATAGGCACTCTAGATGGTCAAAATTCACAGTGGGAGTATCCAGTGATCAGTGAAAGTGAATAATTACGTGTACAAAAGTCAGTTGAATTGCCATGATTATCTTTAATAAGAAATTCAGCTGTGGTGATTTTAATATTTATCATTTCTATAGAATAAATAGGAAATTACCGGAGTGATTTTCACTATTGATCATATTCTATTAATAAAATGAGAAGAAAATTTCACCTGGGTGAGTTTTACACATATTTATCATATTTTAATAAAATAGGAAAATTCACCGGCGTGACTTTTACACTATTTATCATATTCCTTAAGAAAATAGAGAAAAGTCACCTAGCGTGAGTTTTACACTATTTATCATATCCTATTAATAAAATAGAGAAAATTCACCTGGGTGACTTTTACACTATTTATCATATCCTATTAATAAAATATCTTCAACTGTTCAAACGGTCGAAGATTCAATAAATCATCAAATTTTTTTAAAAAAGTGCCCACATGTCCAAAATCACCCAATGGCAGCTAATTTGAGCATTGCCAGCCCCCTGAGTATAAAAGGCAATACGACCAGTGCCATTTTGTCAGTGTGTTGTAGAGACCTGACAGTGTTGGAGTTGGAGAGATTTTTGTGCTTTTTGAGCTTTCTGTGTGTAGATTTCAGCATAGTGGTTTAGCTCTTGTAGTTAACCACCCCTGTATTCACACATCTTGAGACCCAACAGTCCTTTTAAGGAATATAATAATAATAGTAATAATAATAATAACAAATGTGGTTCTAAATGCACCTATTAATTTTTTTAACAATAAAACTTTGCGCTTAATGCGCTTGATGTCTTTGTGCATGGAGATCATGCGCCTCATCCTCTGCGCCAATTCATCCAGCCGGCGCTGGCGTGCTGGTCCTTGCCGGCACTGTCGTGCTGGCAGTGGTGGTGGAGGTGAAGGGGAGACTGGAGGCCGCACCTGGGGCCTTGGTGGGGGTGTTGCTGGGGGTGACCCACCCTCCTCAGCCTCACTGGCAGAAACAGATCCCACATCTGCAAATTTTTTATATAAAAAAGTACATTTTAATAATAAATAATAATAAAAAATATTAATAATAAATAAAAAATAATGTAAATATTGTGAATATTTTTCGTGTGCACTTTAACTAACATTTACTAAGATTAACTAACAGTTACATTTACTAATACTAACATTAACTAACATTTAAAAAAAATATACTTTGAGTCGTTTAGGAAAAAGGAGCTTTCGAATTTTGTATCATATGTAAATATTGTAAATATTTTTCGTGTGTACTTGTCCTTTAACTAACATCTACTAACATTAACTAACAGTTACATTAAAATTTACTAACACTAACATATGCACTGTGATTAGAGGGGTGCAAAAGGTGGTGTTTTATACAACTCAATCACAGTTAAAATTTAATATATAAATGTGAGACTTGCCTTGGACATTCTGCTGTATGCCTCGGACGTAGTTCCACCGCTGCCGCTTGAGGTCTGACCACCTCTTTTGGAGCAATGCGAAACTGTGTCGGCAGTGTCTTCTGCAGGTGGCGCATTATGCGCCGTTTGCGCTCCTTAACATGTGGGGTACCAATTGGCATCCCATGATATGACTGCCTGGTCAGATATTCGACCACCAACTGTTGCCAATCATTGGTGGCCATGTTGTCTGCAGACAAGCTAGTAGTTGAATAATCCACACCCACTTTCCAGGCTCAATTTTACATCCTGTATTGCATATAGAAGTCAATGGGAATAGTGGATATAATCGAATGCAGAAAAATCGAACATGCGAGTAAAATGTCTACATATACCAATACACAAGTAAATACCGAATAAACGAATAAGTGAGTAAAATGTCCATGTAACTATGAGAAATATCGAATATGCGAGTAAAATGTCCATTATAACTATACGCGAGTATCGAATCCGCGAGTAAAAGGTCTATTATACCTATACGCAAGTAAATATTGAATTATCGAATCCGCGAGTAAAATGTCTATTATACCTATATGCGAGTAAATATTGAATTATCGAATCCACGAGTCGTTCATGGGATACTTTCGAATGTTCGAACGCGAGAGCTCGAAAGTAGCATGCGGGTGAGTAAAATCTATTTTTCGAACGTCCTGGATATTCCAATGTGTTCCCCAGACCATTTCCCAGGTCCCACAGCCATTTTCCTTAAGTTACCATTGATATTTTAGTTGTATTTCATTCGAACTTTTCAAACTATTTGCCTCCCATTGACTTTAATGGGTCCGTTTTCGAACTATCGAACTTTAGAACTTCCAAATAGTTTGAACGTTCGAAAACAGACCGAACTTTCGAAAGTTCGGCCATCTCTATTTTACAGAAATCCTGATTTGGAGACATTCAGATTTTTCAGAAGCAGGGGTGTTCTGTGTCGGACCCGGTCCTATCTCACATAATACAATTGTTACAAACTTATTCTTACAGTCAGTTATGTACGCCCGGGGCACAACAGTCTTATTCAAAACCTTGTTTATTAACGTGACGTTCGGAAACGAACTGGTCCTTCTTCAGACAAGCATTTCTGAGGCAACCAAAGTGCAAGGTGAGATATAAAGATACAAGAAAATAAACAAGTAAGATGGCAATCTAGTGGTCAAATTTCACGTGGGAGTATCCAGTGATCAAAGTGATTACGTGCTAATATTATGAGTAAAGTCAGTGATGTGAATTTTAATATTTATCATTTCCTAATAAGAAAATAGAGAAAAAGTTCACCTGGGTGAGTTTTACACTATTATCATACCTATTAATAACATAGAGGAAGAAAATTCACCTGGGTGAGTGTTTACTATTATCTCATATCTATAATTAAAATCAAGAGAAAATTCACCTGGGTGACTATTTACACTATTTATCATATCCTATTACATAAAATATCTTCACACTGTTCAAACGTCGAAGATTCGATAAATCATCGAATTTAACAAAAAAGTGCCCACATGTCCAAAATCACCCAATGGCAGCTAATTTGAGCATTGCCAGCCCCCTGGGTATAAAAGGCAATACGACCAGCGACCATTTTGTCAGGTGTTTGTAGAGACTGACAGTGGTGGAGTTGGAGAGATTTTGTGCTTTTGAGTTTCTGTGGTGTAGATTTCAGGTAGTGGTTAGGCTCTTGTAGTTAACCACCCTGTATTCACACATCTTGGACCCAACAGATCCTTTTAAGGAAATCAAAATGAAATAATAATAACAATTCTGTGGTGTCTAAGAATAGAACCTAATTGATATTTTTTTTTCATCCAGCCGGCGCTGGCGTGATGGTCCCTTGCCGTGCCTGCGGCGTGGTGGTGGAGGTGAAGGGGGGACTGGAGGACGCCACCTGGGACCTTGGTGGGGGTGTTTGCGGGGGGTGACCCACCCTCCTCAGCCTCACTGGCAGAAAAACAGATCCCACATCTGCAAACTTTTATATAAAAAAGTAATTTAAATAATAAAATAATAAAAAAATAAATATGAAAATAATTTAAAAAATAATGTTAATATGTGAATATTTTCGTGTGCACTTTAAACATTTACAAGATAAACTAACAGTACATTTACTAATAACTAACATTAACTAAAATTAAAAAAAATATACTTTGAGTCGTTTAGGAAAAAGGAGCTTTCGAAATTTTGTATCATATGTAAATATTGTAAATATTTTCGTTGTTGTACTTGTCCTTAACTAACATTACTAACATTAACTAACAGTTACATTAAAAATTTACTAACACTAAATATGGCACTGTGATTAGAGGGGTGACAAAGGTGGTGTTTTATACAAACTCAATCACAGTTAAATTTAATATATAAATGTGAGACTTGCCTTGGACATTCTGCTGTATGCCTCGGACGTAGTACCCGCTGCCGCTTGAGGTCTGACCACCTCTTTTGGAGCAATGCGAAACTGTGTCGGCAGTGTCTTCTGCAGGTGGCGCATATGCGCGTTTGCGCTCTCTTAACATGTGGGGGTACCAATTGGCATCCCATCATTATGACTGCTGGTCAGATATTCGACACCAACTGTTGCCAATATGGTGGCCATGTTGTAGCAGATAGCTAGTAGTTGAATAATCCACACCCACTTCCAGGCTCAATTTTAGATCCTGTATTGCTTATAGAAGTCAATGGGAAATAGTGGATATAATCGAATGCAAAAATCGAACATGCGAAAGGATAAATGTATTACATATACCAATACACGAGTAAATACCGAATAAACGAATAAGTGAGTATAAAGTCCAGTATAAACTTGAAGTATATTTACCTATATCGCAAGTAAATATTGAATTATCGAATCCGCGAGTAAAATGTCTATTATACCTATATGCGAGTAAATATTGAATTATCGAATCCACGAGTCGTCATGGGATACTTTCGAATGTTCGAACGCGAGAGCTGAAAGTAGCATGCGGGTGAGGTAAAATCTATTTTTTCGAAAGTCCTGGATATTCCAATGTGTCCCCAGACCATTTCCCAGGTCCCACAGCCATTTTCATTAAGTTACCATTGATATTTAGTTGTATTCATTCGAACTTTCAAACTATTTGCCTCCCATTGACTTTAATGGGTCCGTTTTCGAACTATCGAAACTTTCCAAAAGTTTGAACGTTCGAAAAACAGACCGAACTTCGAGAAGTTCGGCCATCTCTATTTCTGAGTTTGAGTGGTGTTTTTGGTAAAAACTGCACACTGTTTAAAGTTAGCTTAATATTTTTCCTGTTTTTGCGCCATCGTAGCATTGTCTTACTTGTGGCCAGTAGTTTCCAAGTCTGTGTGTGTAACCACACATATGGCATAGCATTGATCTTCAGGACATTTGGGGATTGATATTTGGTAATTTTTTACATTACATAGGGTTTGGCATGATTTCTATCTTGAATTTTTTAATCTTCTTTTCAGAAAACTTTATGAAGTACTGTGTCCACACCATGTAGTGTATGAATGAATGAAATATACAGATTACATTGCTGAAGGTGTTTAGATTTCAGAATATAGTTTTGTGTTTTTACTGTTTCTGACATTTACTGTCTAACATTTCCCCCCTTGGGTAGTTGGTAGCTCATGTCTCTGGGTACACCCATGAATGTGCATACTGTTTTATTCAGGAGGGGTTAGGCTTTTATATTTTAGAGTTTTTTGAACGTTTCCAACTACAGTTTTTAGCTGAAATTCACATCTGATTTTGTCTCTGATTTTATAGTTGAGGAATAAAAGGAAAATATGAAAAATTAACTTAAAATTAGATGAATAGGGGGACCCAGGTATCTGCATTGTGATGAAAACTTACCTAACTCATAAAATCCTGTGGGTATGTAGTTTCTAAAAATATCTCACTTGTGGGGATATTTTAGTTTATTTGGAAGATATTCAATGTTAACCGTCAGAAATGGTAATACATTTCAATTTGGTGTAATATTCTTGAAGGTGCAGTTTTAGATTTGGGGGGGTTTCCTGTACAGGAAAAGTGGGGTACCTACATATATCTGGTATCATTGTACTCGTGAGTATCAGAGCTTTTAGAAACAGTAGGATTAAGGTGCGTAACCTTAAGATAACTATAAATAAAAATGGGGAAATTCCATAAAAATCATTTGTTTTACATATTTTACCCAAAAATCCAGTAAAATCTTTAGAAAAGTTTCAAATTCTGTTACCATGTTAAAGTACACTTTGTGCTAAACTGATTGAGGGCAAAATCCTGAAAATTCTGCTAGCACTGAAAGGGTTAAAGTAGTAGTAGAGAATTGTACCGTGTTTGCGATTGATGAAAGTGAAGAAATCTTGGATATTAAGTAATACCTTTTATTGGCTAACTAATGCAAGCTTTCGAAACACTTATGGTGGCCATCTACTACAAAAGGTTATTACGTTATTGCGATCGTGATTGCCATTGTAAGCAGACCAATAATTTTATAGACTGATTTAAAATGTTAATTGTATGTAGATGTCCCATACATATTGATGACATTCAATCCATTTCATAAATAATGTCGAATGTCGTCCATTGTGAGTATACTTACATTTACATTTAATCCGAACTATGATCATTTAACTAATCGAATAATGACTTTTCATAATTACGATCAATATTACGATCTAATGTCACATAATAAGATTGGGAAATGGAAATTTTTTCAGCCAATGGAAATGTCAGATTGTACATAATATCGGCCCTAATGTACGGTCACCTTAAAGCTAGATACACACTATTCAATTTTTCTTCCTGACTGTTCGATACTTTCGACTGCTCGGCCAGGAGGAAGGACTGTCAGTCGTGGCAAAAGTAGTCGCGCCCGACAGTTACTGCGACCGATCGTGTGGTCCATAGAGGTTTTCCACCATGTTTGTCCGATTTGGACGAACGGTCGGTCGGACACGGGTGAAAATGAATGCGTTAATTTCAGCCTGATACACGGACATACGATATATTGCATCGTGTGCTTCTTCCTCAGGCATAATACAATACTGAATCTTGTGAAGCACACTATTTATACATACTAGAACTATTTAAAATGACAGTACCTTCCAAAAATGTGTGGTTTTTACAAATGGCATTTTCATCCCTTGCATCTGGGCCCCAGGCACATGATGCCCCCCAAAAAATTTAGCATCAAAATGGCCACCTCACTACAGGGTGCCGTGCTGCTCTGTAATGTGTTTCATAATGTGTTTCTCTCTGACACAAACACACACAACTACACAAATAAATACAACTGCACAAATACACAACTATACAAGCACACACAACTACACAAATATACAACTATACAAGCACACACAGCTATACAAACACAAACAACTACACAAATATATAAACACATACAACTCCACAAACAACACACACATAATTACAAGATTACCTACCTTGGGAACTCTCTCCCTCTCTCGCTTCGTCAGGTGACATCCATTAATACTTTCCAATCTAGACTGTTATCCTACCTTTCTGAGCACCAGCACAACAACAGATTGTTAGCCCTTTTTAGAACTTTGTACTCATCCCCCAACTTGTACCTGTATGTTGTCCCTCCCACTTAGATTGTAAGCTCTTCAGGGCAGGAATCTCATTCCTAATGTGTTGAGGGTCTCATCCTAAGTGGTTTAACATAATTTAATATATGGCTTTCAAAACCGTATGTATGTTGTAGTATGAAATTGTATTTATTTACTTTATCGATCTGTATAATGGCTTGCACTTATCCCTTGTTGATATGCACTGGATTTTATAATGTACATCGCTGGTTCTGTACCCAAGTGGCGCTTTATAAATAAAAATTATACATTACATACATACAACATAAAGTCCTAAATGGTACAATGAAAGCACAATAATATATTTGTAAAGTATAATGTATGTTGTATTTAGAATGAAAATATGACATTTAGTTTTATACAGGGATGCCATCCTGTGGGACTCCAGAATATTTCCAAACTACAACTCCCAGCATTCTATATTGCCTTGCGCTGTTGGCATGTGAGAGTTGTATAGTTTTCAAACATCTGCAGGCCCGCCAGAAATTGTCTCCTTAGGGTCATAAGATTATTATGTTATGGTTATTATCTATACATAAACCCATGTAAATGTCCATTTAAACAACCCTTCTTTCTCCTTGTAATAATATATAATCGGTCTATTGGGGTTCAGTAGCTGATCTCAGTATTATAAATTATTACATTCTATTATTATGTAACTGTCCCTGATACACCCTCTCTTCTCACTATAACATTTAAGTTCTATTGGGGTTAGGAGCTGATCTCAGTATTATAAAATTCTATCATATTAATATTAGAATTGTAACTGACCCTCTTTATTACACCCTCGATTTCACTTGTAACATTATAATGTTCTATTAGGGGTCAGTAGTGATCTCAGTATTATAAAAATTATTATTCATTAGTAATATTATTATTGTAACTGTCCCTGATACACCCCCCTTCTCACTGTAAAACATTATAATGTTCTATTGGGTCAGTAGCTTGATCTCAGTATTATAAATATATCATTATTAATAATTATTATTGTAATTGTCCTTATACACCCTCTCCTTCTCACTGAACATTATAAGTTCTATGGGGGTCACGTAGGTGATCTCAGTATTTATAAAATTGTTCATTATTAATATTATTATTGTAACTGACCCCTTATAAACCCCCCCTTCTCACTGTAACATTTTATAATGTTCATTGGGGTCATAGCTGAATCTCAGTATTATAAATTATCATCATTATTAATTATTGTATTGTAATTGGCCCTTCACACCCTCTCTTCTACTGTAGCATGATAATGTTCTATGGGGGTCAGTGAGCGTGATATCAGAGTAAAATATTATCATTATTAATATTATTATTGTAACTGACCCTTATTAAACCCCCACACTCACTGTAACAATACTGTTCTATTGGGAGTCAGTAGCTGATCGCAGTATTAGAAATTATCATTGCATTATTAATATTATTATGTAATTTCCCTTAGTACACCCGCTCTTCCACTGTAACATTATAATGTTTATTGGGGTCAGTTAGCTGACTCAGTATTACTAAATTATTATCCTTATTAATATTATTTAATAAAAATATCAAAGCCCCTGTGATAATATCCACCAGTCAAATGTTCTTTCAATGTTTTAATGAATGGTACAGATTAATGGACCCACGTCCATTGTAGGGTGGGAATTGTGGGGACAATCAAGTCATCATAATCAGCTGATTATTTACAACATGGTGATCCAAATACAAACATTCTCCAATTGTTTGCCCAGTGCAGTAAGTAATCGAAAAAGTGTCCTCCATTTTGTTCTACATAGTTTCATGCTGCTGCTGCTAAATAAGAACTGTAAGGAAAATAACAAAATGATGGAAATCAAGGAAAATGGAACAGGAACATAACAAAACAGTGCACCTACTGAATTACAGTAAAATAGCATACTTTATAAATAATAAGGTTAAATTCTATTTAATAGGAGGTTCCCCATGATAATGCCATTACTATAGGTTTCCCATGAGTAATTCCATTTAATATAGGTTCCCCATTGATTTAATTCCATTTAATATAGGATCCCATGCATAATTTCCATTTAAACGCATTGTCCACCCCCAAAACTATAATTCCCCCCAAACTACTGGACCCATCATGTAGTGTAGTTTAATCCTTCCATCACATCCCAGTCCATATGGTTCTCCGGAGTCCCCCCAAAGTCCCAAAAATGACCACCAGGAGGCTAGCAGGGTCCATATAGGACAGTGCATGCTACCTGGCCTCCCGGAGAATCTAGCGGCCATGCATATGAATTCCGATTCTCCCCCTTCCCTCACCTCCCTCTCCCCGCCTCTCCCTCCCATTCTGCTATCCCTACACCTAGCATAAAACCCCTTTTTATATGTATTCCCCCATGTCTCCCAGCCCCAACCGCATATTTTTTATTTTTAGAAAGCTCCACAATCTTTACTACCTCTCCGCGTTCCTACGCTGAAGTGAGCTGCCGGCAGCCGCGTCCGTGATTGGCTGCCGCTCAGCCAATCACGACGCGACTGCCGGTCCGCCCCTTCTGATGCATTTCCTCGCAAAAGAGGGCAGGGAAGCGCGGCGCAGGAAAGAGGGAGTAAGTAGAGTTTGGGGGGCTTTCTAAAAAAAAAAAATAATGCGGTTGGGGCTGGGAGCCCAGGGGGGATCATATATAAAAACATCGATTTAGGGTGGCATACCCCGTTTAATATAGGATCCCCATTGATTAATTCCATTTAAATAGTCCCATTGTAATTCCATTTAAATATAAGGTTCCCATTGATAATTCATTTTAATATAGGATCCCCATTGATAATCATTTAATATAGGATCCCCATGATAATTCCATTTAATATAGGTTCACTATTGATAATTCCATTAATTAGGGATCCCCATGATAATTCTATTTAATATAAGATCCCCATTGATAAATTCCATTATATAGGGTCCCCATGATTAATTCCATTAATATAGGTTCCCATTGATAATTCCATTTATTTATAGGTTCCCCATGATAATTCCATTTAATATAGGTTCCCCCATTGATAATTCCATTTAATATGGATCCCCATGATAATTCCATTTAATATAGGATCCCCATTGATTAATTCCATTTTTACTGCTAAGAGTTCCCCTTATTATAGGTAGGTTGTCAGAATGGCTGTTTCACACTCAAAGCTCCGTTCTGGATCATGGAAAGGGGATATGAGTTACCGGTAAAGCAGGTGGGAACAATAAATCCATATGTTGGAAGGGACCACAGGGAAAGTGTGAAGTTTGGGTTATAACTTATTATTGTGTAGAAATATCTCCCTCATTTAAATAGTACTTTTAAATGAAACTGTCTTAGCCTGGCCACGAATAATGAACCTTTCCACATTGTCTCATAAGGTGAAACTGCAGGTCCCTGTGCCCCCCTGCAATTTGGGATGGTTGGGCCCCTGATACCCCCTTCCCTGGCTCAGGGGGACCAAATTAATCGTTTTTAAACAGCTGATGGCACATAGTTTATAACGGTTGGACAGTATCAGCGGTTCAAGACCAGTACCAAACGGGCATCAGTTTAAAACAGGTGATCATTGATTTACTTTACATATACACCTGTCCAGCTTGTTTTTTAAAAATAGCCAATGGAGGGCCTCTTATCCCCGCCCCCCTCACTACAACGGGAAAGTAGTAAATGCCAATATGTCCTTATGTAATAACAGAAAGTGGCACACATGGTTAATGAAGGCCATGCGAAACCAGTTAACCAGTTATACACACTGATGTCTGTATAAATGTGTGATTGAAACTCAGTTAACATTACTGTTGCGAATTTCATCATGACATTTCAAAATGTTGAATATCAAAGCAAATATTTTGTGTATTGACATTGAATTTTCATGGTTCTTTGCGAATTTTGGGTTTGTGCTGAAATCTGTTCAATGTGACATAATGAACCTGGTTAGGTTACTACAGCTGTCTTTGATTCGTTCAAGGAATGTTTCTGTGGAGAACGCAGAAATTAAATATTGTGTGAAAACAGGGATATGATCTTATTATATTACTGTAACACCAGTTAGGGATTTTATAGCATAATAGAGATTCTATATCAGTTTTAGCCCCTGTGTGACTATAAGGGAAGCATAGCTGGAATAAAAGAGGGTTTTAAAGTCAAAGTAACGGTATTCAATCAGTAAGTGGGATTTAAATGGTTCAAGTGCTGGGTGCTCCTGCTCTGTAGCAACAAGAGACAAGTTATCAAACCAAAGTAACAAACTTGTGGGCACTCCAGTCTTAAGTTCAACACACTTTATTTTTGACGTTTTTCGAAGCCAGTGTGGCTTCTTCCTCAGACAAGCATCAAATGCTTGTTGAGGGAAAGAAGCCACACTGGCTTTGATGAACATCCACAATTATAAAATTGGTTGCACGTAAGCTGGAGTGCCAACGAGTTTTTTTAAAGACAACACTCAGCACTGCCGTTCCTCATTGAATCGCCCAGAGAAATACCTAACACTAGCCAAACCTATACAAGGATCTGGATAGAATTGGACATTCGCGTCATCTAATCCCACAAATGTCAAACCACAGTCCCATTGGCTGACTTTGGACATTCTGGTAAATTTTTTGGGCCCCTGGTGATTGTACAGATGCAAAAACTCACTACATTAATATCCATTTTTTTGCAGTCCAAGCCTTGGTGCCAACTATAAGATTGCATGCTAGGATACTCACCTTTTTTTATAAGGATATGCACAAATCTAGCCGGCAGAATCGATAGCTACGCCCTGGCTTGGGACTGAAGATATGGGGACAAGCGAGTAGAGTAATGGTTGAATGGGGCAATTACCACTGTTGTAACAGCTGGTCCATATATAGTCCCGTGCTGGGGAGGGAGGTAGGTGTGGACAAAGAGCTTCCATTGGAAAGGCAATTCCATTACCGTGCCACAAGAGTTAAGGTGGCATTCCACATGTGTGCAGAGGCAGAGAATCCAGTTCAAAACAAGGATGCTACACCCCCTATTCCTGCCGAGGACCAAAACACTAGACTCAATTCTTCACCTGCATAAGTATCTTAAGAAAAAAGGGCCCACCACTTGTGATTGTGACCCCGTGTAAATCAGTGCCCCACCTGAGCGAGTAGGGCTCACTAGCGGGCACCCCAGGCTGTGAGCAGGCCCAGGGATTAGCTCCACTCTGGAGTGCCCCAGAAGTTTACACCCAAATATGCCCCACCACACACCTTACCATGCCACCCGTGACTCTATTGGGCTACAAAGAATGCGGCCGGGCCCACTGGTTTAAGTATCACTGCTATGTGATTGGTTGACACCATGATCTAATAATCTGATGTATCTATAAAGTGTTTTTGTGAGGTAATTCATTCTACATTTTAACGACATTCAGATTGATCTGCCTCTGAGAATGAGATTTGACCCTTAGTTAAACCTTATGGAATAATCTGGTTATTAGTTCATCTAAAATGCTTTCCCTGGTAGAATTATTTCTCCAATCCAAGGGCTTTGATGGAAATGTCTATAAACTAACCATACTAATACCAATAATAACTAGGATACTTTACGGTCCTTTAATGATGTTGTCTGGGGAATGGGGACAGGATACATTCTGTATGGATATCTAGTATATGTATATAACCACAGTACTGGACAATATCCCTTATACCAAGATAATTACTAGGGCTGCACTGATTACATATAGACTGGAATTCAATCCAGATACAGTAAGGCTTTACAGCAAATTGTTGTACTTATGAACTGGTTATATTCATGGTGACATTCTAGTCAACCTATCTGAAGGTTGCTAATCTGGGGCTGATCTGATTGATTTTATTCTACGTTACTGCTGAATTATCAATGGTACAATGTTATTAATAGTCTCCTGTGATATGTAACTGATTCTACAACCTAGTTAGACATAACACACTCCCAGCCCTAGGATGAGACATTCCATCTAGAGATTGACACTTACCTAATCAGACCTTGGGATAAGATAAAGATAAACAGAGAGTGATCAGTAGAAGGAGAGGATTTTCTTCATGGCTACACACGATTATTTCACCAGGACATCTGTGGGTCTCAGTAAGGATCTGATAATGTGTGGAGGGACACTGAACTTGATATATATAGATATTGTAATAAATGGGCCGGAAGGACGGGTACTCACAGTAGGCTTTTAGGAGGAGGTGACAGCGGAAGGTGCAGGATACAGAGGATGCCTGGGAAATGTAGGCTGATTACTGGAACAGGTTCGGCTGGCTACTGTAGGATGTTTTTATGGAACAATGGTGTGTTGGGAACTGTAGGACTTGACTTGCTGGAACAAATGGGATGCTGGGTACTGAGGCGGACCAAAGGTGCTGTGATGGTGAACTGAGGTTGTATGCTGGTGGAACAATGGTGTGTTGGGAAATGTAGGGCTGACTGCTGGAACAATGGGCTTTGATGGGGGTACTGTAGGCTGCGACCAAAGTGCTGCTGGGAACTGACAGGCGTATGCTGGAACAATGGTGCTGTTGGGAAACTGTAGGTGAATGCTGGAAACAATCGGTGCTGCGGGAAACTGAAGGCTGTATGCTGGCAAGGTAAGAAACTGGATGCAGGACAAGGTAGAGACACTGGAAAAAGGCAAGGTAGGTACTGGATACAGGCAGGATAGTATGGATGCGGCAAGGTAAGGATAAGGAGCGGATCAAGGCATGGGTACGTACAGGAGCCAGGGACTGGGTACAGAATGCTACAATCGGGCCACCGGGTCCAGAGGACACCGGATTTCAAATTTCGCGCCGCCCGGCGTGTAGGCGGCGTGGACGTCATGACGTCGACGTGAACACCGGAAGTGCAGTGCAGGAGCGGGACCGGAGCGGGCAGAGGAAGTTTTTGGACAGTACCCCCCCCCCTTAAGGGGGGCCACAGGACCCAACGGGCCGAGGTTTCCGGAAAAACTCTGTGGAAAGATTAACTGATGAGGGAGCGGCAAATCAGAGGTTTAATCCAGCTCTTTCTTCAGGACCAAAAACCTTCCAGGGGACCAATACTGCAGGAACCTCTCCAGATCTAGAGTCCAAGATCTTCTCGACCCAAACTTCCTGCTGACATCAACGGAAATCGGAACAGGGATGGTAGTAAGGATGGGGAATACTGATTAGGAACCATGGTTTGATGAGCAATATGAAACACATTAGGAATCCGCAGCTGGAAGGAAGTTGAAGGCGAACACCACTGGGGCCACGTCCGACTAATTCCAGGATAGGAAAAAGGACCAATAAATTGGGCTCCAGTTTGGAGGAGGAGGAGGAACCCGTAGGTTAATTAGAGAGAAGAGAGCCCTTATTTATCTCCGACAAAATAGCTGGGGGTTCTCTGTACGTATAATATCTGCTGCAGTTTTTTTTGCACCAAAGGCAGATTTTGAAGGCTGATTTCCTAGCATGGCCAGATAGCGAGTCATCGGGCGCAGAGTCATTGGCAGGGGTACTGTGGGAAAAGAAAATCTTCGGAAAACATCTAGATGTGTCCCAAAGACAAAAAAAAAAGGAGAGTTCCCAGTAGGAAGCATGAGGTGAATTGTTAGGGGAAAACTCAGCCAAAGAGAAGGTCAGCCCCATCATCTGGGTATAGGAAAATGTAACAACAAGATATTGTTCCAAAGATGGTTAGTGCGTTCAGAGCCAGTTGGGAGTGTGGTGTTAAGCCGAAGAAAAAAAAATGTATTGATGTTCATGGACTGTAACAAAGTGTTCTCCAGATTTTGAAACAAAGTGAGTACCTCTGTCAATACTTCTTTCAGAAGGGAGTCCAGATGAAAGCGGAGTATGTGAAATAAATAGTTGAGCTAATCCGTGAAGATGGTAGTTATAGTTAGGTTAGTTCGGGAGGGGTACAAAATGGGCCATTTTGCTGAAGCGGCACCGTCACCCATATAACAGTTTGTTTCCTGGAAGGCGGAAAATTCCAAATAAAGGCCATGGAAGATGGGTCCAAGGTCTGGACGGAATGGGGAGGGGTTTTGAAGAAGACCACAGGGGGGGGTTCTAGAAGATTTGGATTGAGCACAGCTAGTCCACACTTGAATAAAGTCTTTAATATCTTTTCTCATTTTGGGCAACCAAAGGGAAAATGGGAATAATATTAAACGTTTTGTTAACACCGGGATGCCCAGCAGCTTGCTTGGAACAGTGAGTAGGCAGAAAAGGATAGTATTACGAAGAGAAACAGAACCAAAAAGCGTTTGCCAGAGGTGTGTCGGACGGAGCGAATCTTGGGCGGTGGAATATTGGAACAAGTGGAGGGGATATAGAGGCCACGATTTTAGTGGTGATGGGAATAACAGAGCCCTATCTTGATTAGTACAGTCGGAAAGCAACAAATGATTGGGAAAGGGATCAGCGTTTTTGTGTTTTGGAACCCTGGGTGGTAAGTGTAAACAAAGTTGAAGGGAAAAGGAATAAAGACCACGTGCTTGAGGGCGATTTAAAACTTTGAGAAGTCTGGATGTATTCAATGGTTCTTATGTCCGGTAAGGATTGGTGATAGGAGTACAGAGGTGCATAATCTAATAGATGAAGCCACTCCTCGAGGGCCAGGTTTGATAGCAAGAAGTTCCCCTATTTCCCAACGTCATAAGTCGCGTCGTTGGGTAGAAACTTCTTGGAAAATATGCACACGGATGGAGTTTCCTTTTAGTGCCTGCCTTGGGGAAAGGACGCTCCAGCGCCCAAGTTGATGCAGCAACTTCGATGTAGAAGGGGAACGACTAGGATATGGCTTTACTAGAAAACTGGTGCAAACAGAAAAGGCTCCTTGAGTCGTTTGAAGGGACCTCCGAGGGTGCAGGGAGGGGGTCCTGAATGCGGGCTTACCACCTGTACTGATGAGGGCTAATATTGGAGAAATTATTGACGAGAACCCTGAATGAATGTATGTCTTAATTAGCAAACCCAATGAACTTTGAATAGCTTGGTCCCATAGGAAGGAGGACAAGAGCTTCGGAAGGCTGACTGATGAAACTTTAACAGGATCACGGGAACCTTGCGACAGATACGATTGTATAGCTAGGAAGGGGGTACTTGGTAGAACACTCAAAAGACATTTTCCAGCTCCAGCGGGGAGTGGAGGTAGTCATGAACCCCTAGACAAATGTTCAGTAAATGTACTCTGTCATGGCTAGCGTTCTGAGGGATGACAGGGTGTATGTGCGTCCCCGAGGAGGCCATCAGTACCAGAAAGAATATCGATGGGGCAATCGTAGGAACGGATGTGCGGGTCGGTGGTGGTTTAGCTTCTCAGCCGCTTTTTAACAAAACACATAGAAAAATCATGATAAACACTCCAGGAGTTTTCTCAGATTATTTTCCCAGGTTAATGGGAGTGCAATTGAGTAGAAAGGCATTTTTTAAAAGAAGGGCTCCAAGACTGAGTTCATTGTGGACCAATCAATAACGGGGTTGGTCATCTGAGCCATGGGGTACGAGAATAGGGGGCAGAAGGCTTTGGATGACAAGAAAAGCTAAACGTTCCTGGTGTGGAAATATTTGCCAATGCGGAATAGGACTTCGTAGGGATAGATTTGGAGCATGAATTCTGAAGCCAACGGATTATTGTTCAATAGCCAGAACTTCGAATAGGTTGCTGCAAGTGAAGGAGAGAAGCCCCAAGTGTTGCTGCCTAGGTAGGTCAATGAAATTTCAGCGGCACCAGAATGAAACAAATAGGCTGCCTTTGGAGGAAAAAGTTTTACCATTACAAGTGATAAGTAGATGGCAAGAAAGAGGTTTTTATGGTTCAAATTTGGCAGGAGACTTAACGACTAGAAGGAGCTCCTCCGTAACTTCTAGGTCCTGAAGTTTCCAGAATTCTGGGGACAATTTTTTACAAAGTGTCCCTTGCCCAGACACAATAGAGACAAAGTCCCTTGGACGCGCGGTGACGTCAGGGGGATAGATGAGATAGCTAGATATATTATATATCTATATATTTAATATATATATTAGATATATATATAGTGCCACTTGGGTACAAGCGCATTATAAAATACAGGTATTACAACAGGGATAAGTGCAAGCATTATACAGATAAATAAAGATTAATATAAAAATATTATATATATATATATATGATATATATATATAAATAAGGCCAAAAGTCCTCGGAACTCCACCCATTTTGGATGTCTAGAGCATAAATTTCGGCCCAACACTTTTATTGAACTCCTGGAGAGGAATCCCTCAATAGCGTTCCTATAGTTTACGTATCTGCCAATGGTAGTGAGTTCCGATCGTGTTAATATTTGCAATTGTCCAAAGGGAACCAATGCTCGTCCATGTTTATCCTCCTTTAGAGTCTTCAAGGCTATCCTCTCCTGTTGAATGTTAGATGATAACCTTTATTAAAAGTCGTGGGTGTCCCCTCTTACCAGGTCCCCAAAACACCCTAATATCCGGAGGTGTTGGGAGGGTTCAAAAGCGTGAAATGTGTTCTTTTTAAAAGAGTGTGGGTTATGTATGTCTCAGATTTTGAAACAAGTCCTTAAGCTTGAGGAACATTGAATGAAACTTACTACTCCCTATTGAGGGATCCTACTCAGGAGTTCAAGAAAGTGTTAGACCTGAACATTTTGTTAGCACTACAAAATGGGTGGATTTCCGAGGATGAAAGAGGGTACCTTACCACTGAACATCCTAGGGCCCCCCATCTCTATACGGTCAAATTCCACAATCTGTAGTGGCTCACCAGGGAGACCAATAGTGGAAGCATGTGGTTCCATTCCTCAAACTGTTCACGACCGTACTGGACTGTTTCTGCAGCTATTGTTGTTAAAATATGGTCAATGTATGTGACGCCAGCAATTGTTACGTGAATACGAAAATTTGATGGCCTGGCTCTGACCATACCTTATGACCTGTGACGTTAAGCAGTCTGTACACCATCATTCCCCAGAAAGAAGGGTCGTATAGTAGGAGAGCCTTACTAGGAATTGGACACATATCTCCCCCTATGGAGTTTATCATGGAAATTCTCTGTTTTCTTTGGAATCCAACTATTTCCGATTTGAAAACTCCTTCTTCCTAAAAACGGCCGGGGCGGGCTATGGGTTCTAATATTGGACCTTCATTGCCATATTTAATGGAAGATATGAAAAGAGATCCATTATCCATTAGGAGGCGATAAGATCTTCTAGACAAAGGTACATAGACAACCTCTTTTCTTATGGCAAGGGTCTATGGAGGAGTGTCGGGATTTGTGGACACCTCACAACAATCGTGAATCCAGTCCCCGGGGATAACATGGAGGCGAGTATGGAGTCCATAACTTCCTTGATCTTAAAATAGTCAAGGAAGGTAACAGATGGGAAAACCCCGTTTATTTTACCAAGCCTCAGATCGAAACACCTTGGATGCACGCTCAGAGTGGTTACCCGGCATCCCATAAAAAGGGCATAGTTACTCCCAGGGCTTGAGAATACTGCGGAATAAACTAGGAACCGCTACACAGGGCATCTGCCCACAGTTGGAGGAATGAAACTAAATTTATGGATCGAGGGTATAAGCGGCAGTATTTGCCAACAGATCCAACGAGCAAGGGACTCTGGCTTAGCCGCGGGTGGTCCACAGAACAGTAAGGTGATAGCACTGGCATACATACTTAGACACGTATTCCCCACTGTAGACAGGGGCCTATAGGTCAAGCATTAAAATCTAGGTGGGACATACTACAAATGATGACAACTTTACCATTTAGGGACTCACGACCATGTTGCATATCAGAGGGGTAAAAATCTTAGAAAAACCTCTAAAAAGTAGGAGGACACGGCACTTATGTGATACCTAACCCCAAAGCACCTCTTGGCCTCTCCAAAACAAGGGGGGATGCTACAAAAAGCCAGGGGGCGTAGCGTGAGGAGTGCCCTGACTGGGCCACAGGAATTCCCGCACCCCCATACGGTAAAGGCATAAGGATTACGAACAAGGCCGGTGTCTCAGTCAGTATGTATTACATCATTACTGCCCTTTGTGCAAGTATTATGTGGACCAAGACCCACTAACCACCATGAGGAACGTCTAGCTAATCAAAATTAGCCTTTAGGGCGGCTACGCAAAGCATTGGCTCTAAAGACAATAGACTGCTCCAACTGAAACATTTGGCGACCATCGTGGCTAGGCACTTCAGACTACACTGGCGCACTCTATTACCACCTACGGTGATTGGATGGCCATGAGTGAGCCCAAAAGGGAAGGAGTTAACCGCAACAAGGCACTCACAGAGGGAGGTGAAATGGATATTTTAAAAGACTGGACCACAGGTCCATTGGGTCTGATGAACAAAGGTAGCACTGCTGAACTGCTTCCTCTAGAGTAAATTTCCTATCTAGCAATGAAGAGCCCTCAGCTATGGACCCTTACATGGATCCCTTATTGTAGGTGGCACTCAGGCTTGTGGCCCCTAAGGTTTTACATTAATGTGGCGGGCTCAAGGTGGTGGGAATCTTTTGGGAGTCCCCTGCTCCCCTACACACCTACATGGCCCGTTCTTGTTGCTATTCCCCCCAGTGCACTGGGTGGATACTTGATTGTGTTAATCTTGTGTGAAATTGTGATTTATGACCTTGACGTTTATTATTTGATTACTGTATAATATGTGATTTACTTTGATTATTTATTGTAGGTTATGTAGGAACGGGCACTTATTGGGCCTATATCCTTTTGTGAGCACCGGCACTTTTTGAATTTACATATGGAGTTGGAGGGCACGTCCCTGGCACTTTAGCACTATAGCCGGGGTAGGCTCGGGGGGCGAGGAGGGGAGGGAGCGTCTGTTTACGTTTCCCGCGGCCCCAGGTTTTCGCGGCAGAAAAATTTTTATGGGGCACATTTGTAAACTATCCAAGGACGGAGCTAGAATGGGGTTCTATACCTGAGGGGGTGGGACTTTCACACGGAGGCGGGCTGACTGAGTTATGACCAGCCGCCTCACTCACCTGGTTCTGAGAGGATCACGTGGGGGGCGGGTAGGGTTGTGTGGGCAACAGGTGTGTCAGTGGCTATTTAAAGTATTGGTTCGTACTCGTCTGTAACCCTGAGGACGGCCCTGGCATAGGGCTGAAACGGTAGTGCTTCAGACCGTACTTCCTTTAATAAATATGGTTATTCCAGACCTTGAGTGCTCGTATCTTTTGGAATATATATATATAGATATAATACTATATATTAGATATACAACAAAGATAGCCAAAATGGGGCACTCGGCCCTCAGTCAAAAAAATTCTCCGTTGCCTGGTGCAATTCCGATGATTATAATAATGGAATAAAAAGATTGTCGGTTTACATATGAACCATCCGGTTCCTGTTCACAATTATCAGGCAACAAATAAAGTGCATAAAAACGTGCAATCAGACGTTTCGGTCTGGTTTCGGTCTGGAGCGTGAGAAAGGTATTAGAACCAGACCGAACGGTTGCTGATTGCACTTTGTATGCACTTATTTGTTGCACGAATAAATTGTGAAAAGGGACCCTGGAGTGGCATACATCTTTATTCCATTATTATATATATATATATATATATAAATGTACAAAGATCGGCAATCCATTCCGGTACCATAATCACGCTTCCGTATCTTTGGGAACTATATATATATATATATATATATATATTATATATATAAATGTAAAAGATCGGCACTCCCATTCCGGGACCATAATCAGCCCGGTTGTCTCAATAGGTATGCAAGAGACTCGAATCCACGAGTCACTGCTCGGGTCTACAAAAAACATTAAATTTTATTAAGGCAGTTTAAAAAGAAACGCTCAAAAACATCAACGCGTTCTGTCAACAGAAAACAGCGTGTGTCGGAAACCGTCTAGGATGTGGACGTACAATGTGTGGGACACCAATTTATACCCTGTACCCCAAAAGCTGTTGGAGGGAAAAATATACATATAGAAAAAGTTAAAAAACACAAATTAAAACATGTCCCTTGCACGGTCATATGTAGGCAAACTAGAATGTAGCATGATGAATCCAGATCAAGAGGGGAAAGAGAAAACAATATGAGTTCCAAATCTAAAAGTCAAATATATCATAAGTAGCAAAAACAGTTAAATTTATACTCAGAAGAGCTAAAAAGCTATTAGTACAAAAACAAGGAAAACAAGTATTACATAAGTTGTCCACTGGCACACAGTCAACAATTGTTAGCGATGGGATAATTCAATATCAACAATGTCATAAGAAACAATGTAGTACAAGATGTCATTCATCCCTTCGGTGCTTAAAGTATCTAATTGATGTATCCATCGTGCTCTTTCTGTAGAAGCAATTGTCATGATTGATCATAGACTAGACCTCATATGCAAAGTCAGACCGTCAAAAAGCATACAGTCAAGGATGACAATGCAGGCCCCTATTTCTTAAAAATGTCGGCACAACGGGACAAGAGCGCCAAACTTGGATGGTAGTGGTATGGGTTCAATTGTAGGTTGAGGGCGGGCTAGTCTGACAGAGGACCGATGATTGGCCATCCTATCTTTGAACGATTGTTCTCGTCTTACCAATGTAATATAGCCACAAGGGCAGACTATTAAAATAGATTATATACCGCTCTCACATGAAAATCTCTGTCTCAGGGGAATTCTGTGTGTGACCATTGGGAGGATGTGCAAATACATCGCTGTTTAGAATAGAGCGGCAGGTGATACAATTAGGAATGGAATCTGTAGCAGCCAGTTTTTACCAACATTCTAGTGTAGTGATCAGATTGGTCATAGCACTCTCACCTGTTGAATGTATGTTGTACGTTTCGCCTCCAGGAGGAAAATAGCGACCAGATATTTAGGGATTTGAAATTGAACTTGATTTGGTTGTCGAAGGTGGAAACATAGATTGGGTATTATCAGTGTATAGGTGTATAGTGATTCTTAAATCCAAATTAACTGGAAGGCTTAGTGTGAGAGGAACAGAAAAACAGTCCCCAATAGAAGATATAGGAAACCCAACAACTTAGCAGAACAGGAGAGGAAGTTATTAGCACAGGAGAAGAGAAAGATCTGTTAAGAAGAGATAAGAAGACAAGAAGACCAACATGAAGCGCTAGGATTTTGGATATGCAGCGAATGCAGAATTAGCATGAGAAAGGGAATGGGTCCACAGGATCCAAAGGCAGACGATAAACAGGCGAGGACAATAGAGAACTTTGCAGTTTGTAGGTCGATTAGTACTTAAGAGGGCCGTTCAGTTAGAGGACTGGTCACAAAAATCTGCAATGGGTCCAATAATTTATTAGCATGGAGGTGGTAGTAATAAATCTAAAGATGAGATGTTTAAGAGTTAAGAAGCAAAGCAAACAGAAAGGGAGACAGGGCATTAGTAGAGAGGCCGGTAGGGTCAAGAGAGGGTTTTTAGAAGGAACTTGAAAAACACAGTTTGAAGGCAGCAGGAAATATCCCAGAGGTTAGGAGGAATTAAAGATGTGAGATTGAGCGGGGTAAGGATTGTTAACAGCAGTGTTTGAGTAATAAGAAGGAGGGCATGGGATACAGGTACATGTCATAAGGGTAGATAAAAGAAGGTCATGAGAATTTAGAATGGGTGATAAGGGGTGAAAGATTCCAGAGTTGCGGTGGCTGGTGGGTGGTAGGAAGAAAGAAAGAGGGTGAGGTGTCCAGGGTGAAGGGATTGCATGATATTTCTATTTAGTGATAAGTAGTCTCCGCAAATCCCGAGGATCGTAGATGGATAAGTTGTCGTAGCACGGGCTGCAAACAGAGTGTTTAAATAGTAAAAAAAGACATGGGTTATTTTCCAATTTGGTTTCCAAAACTGAGACAAGGACATTAATTAATAATGCAGTGGACCCTGCGAGTTTGTAGGGGGGCAAAGAAGTCAATGGTAGTTGTGGATAAGACAGCGTTTTAGAAGAGTTGTTAGCGAGTCAGGGTTAGAATTAGAAGTGAGCGGGTTAGCGAGGGTTAGCAGAGAGCTGAGAGAGAGGATAGAGCTGGAAGGTCAATTAGCTTGGGTGTTTGTGAACAAGGATACTAAAAAAGTATCAGAGGAGAGAGGAGAGAAGGTAGGAGAGAAAGTTATAGATTGTGATCCGAGAGTGGGGTCAAGAAAGGACCATCCTCCTGGGTGCTAGAGTTGGTCACGCTGGAGGGAGAAAGGAAGAAGAAGTTACTGTAACATTTAATTCAATAAATATTTTTTAAAGAAATGACACCATTACCATCCAATATAAATGGCCAAATAGGTATCTAAATTATGTTGTTTTAGCTAAAGCAATGAATACATTATCTCTACCAAGGGACTATAGGTCTCATTGTTAGTTTAGCCCATGTCTGGATAAGGTCACAATTCTCTCACTCTTCTTTCTTCTTCTTTCGTTCTTCTGTTTGATGTTTTCTATAATTATCTATAAGGAAAACCACCAAATAGCACCAATAGTACACACTCAAGGGCACAAACCTTGTCAAAAGACAAATGTTCTCTATCCATTATTGTTAAAGTGTGTAGTTATCTTTATAAAACAGTGCATTGTGACTTCCTATTGCCCCAATAGGTTTTCTGGTAGCAGGGTTTAAGGGGATATCACATGTTTAGTTAAACCTTGTAATAGTGACACCAGTGTGACTTCTTTGTATCTTGGTTGTGGCCTTTCTGTGGTCCCCTGGGATAATAGGATAAGTAAATATTGTAATAAACATGACCCTTTACAAGATGGGATAAATCCCTACATGGAATCACTTTTACACCACCTTGTTCTTGACACTATCTATCTAAAGGGTAATAGTGGATAGAGGTGATGGTAACATGACTATACTGTAACACTGAATGACAACCTGTAAATGAGAAGTTACTCACATTACACCACAATCATGCAAATATTCAACTACTCACCAAATGATTATTATTCAACCAAATCACAGTACCAGTGTACTAACTCATACTACATCACAATGATCCATACACACATAAACAATAAGAATTCCTAAAAATTCCTTACCATTTCAAACATCTCT
Source organism: Hymenochirus boettgeri (assembly GCA_019447015.1). Taxonomy (NCBI): domain Eukaryota; kingdom Metazoa; phylum Chordata; class Amphibia; order Anura; family Pipidae; genus Hymenochirus; species Hymenochirus boettgeri. The sequence goes on from CM033469.1 coordinate 129,299,661, forward strand.
TTATACAAACTCACACATCCTCATAATTACGAGATGCATGCCGAAACTCACCAGTTTCATTAGTTTTCGAAAACGGAACGAATTTTCGATTATTCAAATTCAGCTTATGTTGAGGTAATTTTGCATTAATCCTCGAAAATAGCCTCGAAACATTTCCATAACCCCCTGAATACGATCTGAGAACTACTTTTAAGTTTTCCGATTGTATTTTTCAGTTTTATTTGAACTTTTTTCTCGACGCTATTATTTCGATAATAGGCTCTGAAGTCCAGAAATCCAAATATACAGAAATCGATTTGGAGAAGATCATTCAGATTTCAGAGCCGGGGGGGTTCGTGATCTCACCTCCTCGACATAATACATTGTACAAGCTTTTACTATACAAGTCAGTATAGTAGCCGGCACACAGTCTTAATCAACATCATTTATTAACACGTGAAGTTCGGAACACGAAACTGTCACTTCAGACAAAGATTTCTGGAGAACCCGGGGGGGAGACGGGGGGGGGGGGGGGGGGGGGGGGGGGGGGGGGGGGGGGGGGGGCGAGAGGGGGGGGATGAAACACGCAAAGGGGGGAAGGGAGGCGGGGGAGAGTGGGCGGGGGGCGGGGGGGGGGGGGGGGGGGGGCCGGGCGCCGCGCGGGGGGGTGGGGAGGGGGGGGCGGGAGAACGGGGGGGGGGGGGGGGGGGGGGGGGGGGGGGGGGGGGAGAAACCTGGGGGGGGGGGGGGGGGGGGGGGGGGGGTGGTGGGGGGGGGGGGGGGGGGGGTAGAGGGGGGGGGGGGGGGGGGGGGGGAGAAACCAAGGCATATTCCCGGTGACCCTAATAAAATACAGAAAATAAACAATTGTAAGATGGCCATCAAGTGGTCAAAATTTTCAAGTGGATCATGATCAAAAGTGATACAGTGCTAAATATATAAGTGTAAAAACACAGTGAGTGAATTGTACAAATGGGATCATATTCTAAGACATAAAATAGAGAAAATTCACCTGGGTGAGTTTTACAACTATTTAGCTATCCTATTAAGAATATATAGAGAAAATGCACTGGGTGAGGTTTACCATATTATCATATCCTTGAATAAAATAGAGAAAAGGCACTGGTGGATTGTACACATTTATCATTATTATAGAATTAAACAATAGAGAAACTTCACCCGGGGTGAGGGAAAATTGTAAGATCCTATTTAATACAAATAGAGATAATTTTCATCATATTTTGCTGAAATTTGGATCATATTATCAGATTCTATTATATTCTAAAATAGAGTAAAATTCACTTGGTTTGAGTTGTACCCAAATTCATTCTATTCATACTCTATTAAAGAAAATCAGAGAAAATCACCGGGGAGTTTTAAACTATTTACTCATTCCTACTAATAAAATAGAGAGAAAATTCACTGGGTGAATTTTACACTATTACATATTTCTAATAATAAAAAGAGAAAAAATTGACCCCCCTGCGTGAGGTTTACACTATGTATCAGATTGTTACCTATTAATAAATGAGAAATATCCTCCTGAGTTGACATTTACACATTATTTATCCCTATTCTATAATCAAACTAGAGAAAAAGGGACCTGGGTGCAATTTTACCCACCATATGTATCTATTCTAATAACTACCAGAGAGGAAAATTCACCTGGGGTGAGTTTTCACTATTATATATCCTATTCAATAAAAAGAGAAATTCACCGGGTGAGTTTTACACTATTGATCATATCCTATTAATAAAAATAGAGAAACGTCACATGGGTGATTTTACACTATTTACTCATATGTCTATATAATAAACATAGAGGAAAAATTCACCTGGGTGAGTTTACATATTGATATCTACAATAACATCGAGATAAAAGGATCTGAGTGTAATTTGAAACGATTTATCATATATTAATAAAATAGAGAAAATTCACCTGGGTGAGTTTACACTATTAGCTATCGTAAGCTCTTCAGGGCAGGAATCTCATTCCTAATGTGTTGAGGGTTGTTGTACTTGTATCAATTTATACATAATTTATATATGTGCTTTCTAAACCGTATGTATGTATGTATGAAATTGTATTTAATTTAATTTTTATCTATCTGTATAATGGCTTGCACTTATCCCCTTGTTTGTATACGCTGTATTTTATAATGTACAGGGCTGCGTACCAAGTGGCGCTTTAAAAAAATTTAAACAACATACATAACAAATAAAAGTCCTCAATGTTACAAATGAAAGACAATAAAAATATATAAAGTATCATGTATGGTATGTATTAGATGATGAAATATGACATTAAGTTTTATAACAGGGATGTCCTCCTTGGGCCTCCCGATATTTCCAAACTACAATTCCAGGCATTATATATTGCCTTTCGTGTTGTCAATGCTGAGAGTTGTAGTTTCCACAATCTGCAGGCCGCAGAAATGCTCCTTGGGTAATAATTTTATTATTATTTTATGTTATTATTTTCAAACTCAACCTGAATGTGTATACCTGTCCTTAAACACTACCTTCTCTGCTCAACTGCACTATCACTATCCCCGACATAATGGAGTCTTGTGGTGCGTCCCAGCCGATCTTTAAGCCATGATTATCACTTTAGTATCATGCAGTACCACTATAGCCTTGTGTAACTGTCCCGATCCACCCTCTCTCTCATGTACCATTTTTTTATCTATCTGTATAATGGCTTGCACTTATCCCCTTGTTTGTATACGCTGTATTTTATAATGTACAGGGCTGCGTACCCAAGTGGCGCTTTATAAATAAAATTATACATACATACATACAAAATAAAGTCCTAAATGTTTACAATGAAAGCACAATAATAATATATATAAAGTATATAAAGTATAATGTATGGTTTATGTATTTAGAATGAAATATGACATTTAGTTTTATAACAGGGATGTCCAGGGATGTCCATCCTGTGGGCCTCCAGATATTTCCAAACTACAACTCCCAGCATTCTATATTGCCTTTCGCTGTTGGTCAATGCTGAGAGTTGTAGTTTATTCTATATTGCCTTTCGCTGTTGGTCAATGCTGAGAGTTGTAGTTTTCAAACATCTGCAGGGCCGCAGAAATGTCTCCTTAGGGTAATAATATTATTATTTTATTGTTATTATCTATACATAACCCATGTAACTGTCCCTTAAACACCCTCTCTTCTCACTGTAATATTATAATGGTCTATTGGGGTCAGTAGCTGATCTCAGTATTATAAATTATTATCATTATTATTATTATTGTAACTGTCCCTTATACACCCTCTCTTCTCACTATAACATTATAATGTTCTATTGGGGTTAGTAGCTGATCTCAGTATTATAAATTATTATCATTATTAATATTATTATTGTAACTGACCCTTATACACCCTCTCTTCTCACTGTAACATTATAATGTTCTATTGGTATTTGCAAAACCTTATATACAATGTATCAAGATTTTCCACTTGGAGAGTAAAATATACAACTGTTATGGTGAAGCTCACGATTGAACATGCTACATGGAATTTTGCCATTGGGAAAATGTGTTGATTGCAACTAATATTGTAGCACTTGTGAGTGACTGCAGGCATCAGTGTCTCTGATCATGGTTGACGTGCTGCTCTTGTGTTGTTAAAGTTGGGCTTCATTCTGTTGTTCTGCGCAGTCTGAGCGTTGTGTGTTTTTTATTACGCTGTGCTCTATTTTTTTTGCCATTGTTAGAGTATGCCACCTTTGTTTGCACTTACACCTTTTGTGCTCCTTGCTCAGGAACACTTTTATTAGACTATTAGATCCCCAATCATAAAGTTACAGGAAGATTCAATAAACTTCTTATCTTTAAAAATGGTGCTAATTTTGGCCCCAACCAATCAGATCTTATTTAAACATTTGAAAAGCTAAACATCTGATTGGTTGGGGCAAAATTTAATAAACAATAAGAACTTTTATTGAATAACCCTGATAGTTTCTGGTCCAAATTGAAAGTGCATGATGTCTTTTTTCTTTTAGTTGTAACTATCTGTGATGGTTTGAATAGGTGGATGGGGCATGTCTGCGATGTTGCAATGGGTGGGAGCACGATATTCTAGGGTGTGGACAGTCTGGGTCGTGTCTGTGATGTTCTGGTGTCCAGGAGGCTTGGATGTGACATTTGGTGATCACCAATTTTGGGGGCATGTTTCAAAGCGTGGCCATGGCATTTAAGGGGAGTGGGTGTGTGTGTGGGGGGTGTGCCTGTGATGTTAGGGGTGGACCATAGATGTTTTGGGTTTTTTTGGGGGGTGACCACAGTATCTGGTAGCGTGGTCATAACATTTGGGGACATGGTTGCAATGCCATGGCAGTTACTTTTGGGACGTGGCCTTGATGGTTGGGGTATGAGCGTGACCGTGATGTTTGGGGGTGTGGCGTGACAGCATATATTGGGGCATGCTCACATTCCAGGAGGCCTCTATTTAATTCTTTCTTAGCATGACAATAACCGCAATTGTGGTTCATATCACCAATAGTACATAGTCTTACCAGGGTTTATATTTGTATTAAATGTGATTCATATCACCAATAGTAACATAGTCTTACCAGGGTTTATATTTGTATATAATGTGTAATTCATATCACCAATAGTAACAAGCCTTTCCAGGGTTATAATATTTGTATAATAATGTGATTCATCACCAATGAAACTAGCCTTTCCAGGTTTATATTTGTATATAAATTGATTCATACACAATAGTAACATAGTCCTTTCCAGGGTTTATATTTGTATATAAATGTGATTCATATCACCAATAGTAACATAGCCTTTCCAGGGTTTATATTTGTATATACAATGTGATTCATATATCACCACTAGTACATAGCCTTTCCAGGGTTTATATTTGTATATAATGTGATTCTATCACCAATTAACATAGCCTTTCCAGGGTTTATATTTGTATAAAATGTGATTCCATATCACCAATAGTAACATAGCCTTTCCAGGGTTTATATTTCGTATATAATGTGATTCTATCACCAATAGTAACATAGCGCCTTTCCGGTTTATATTTGTATATAAATGTGATTCATATCACCATAGTACATACATAGCCTTTCCAGGGTTTATATTTGTATTAAATGTGAATTCACAGATAGAATAACCGTCGTCACGGTTAATCTGTCATATATCCAGGTTTATATTGTTATAAGTGATTCATATCACCATAGTAACATGTCTTTCCAGGGTTTATATTTGTATATAAATGTTTCATACTAACACACAATAGTAACATAGTTTTTCCAGGGTTATATTGTATATAAATGTCATTCATATCACCAATAGTAATATAGTCTTTCCAGGGTTATATGTATATAAATGGTCATTCATATCAACCAATAGTCACATAGTCTTTCCATTTCCAGGGTTTATATTTTTATATAAATGTCATTCATATCACCAATAACACAGTCCTTTCCAGGGTTTTATTTGTATATAACATGTCATTCATATCACCATATGTATATACTTTCAGGTTTATTTATATGCTTCATTCACAAACATGCATGTTTATATTGTATATAAAACTGTCATTCCTAAATCACCAATAGTTATAGGGGCATATTTAATAACCGAGTAGTAACTTTTTGCGCCGTTTTTCCTGCAGGGTGATTTCCAAAATCATGATTTTCCGCAAACCGATATAAAGAGCTTTGCAAACCCTGCGGAGCTCAGAGGTCATGCAGTAATGACAGAGAAAGATCTGATCAGGACGCGGTCCACGGCCTTGTCGAGGCAAACCGCGCCTTAGGTAACCCCTGGTGGCCCGCAAGGGGTACTTCTTGGAGGAAAGTTGGTGGCCCTGGTGGAGTTGTGTCCCCGATGTGAAGAAAAAGACGTTGCCACAAGATGTAAAAGGACTCTTTTTAAGAGCCACGGGTACCGGTTCAAGCTGCGGGACCCTCTATACTCAGGGCACTATCCGTGCTCACAAAGGGCCGCTACAAGGCTGGGGAGGGGGGTTCCTTCTCTCGCTGGGACCCCCTTTAGCCCCAAAGTCCCCTTCTCAGGGCCGCAAGGGCACTTGTAAGATGAGAGGGGTCCCGTTAGACTGCGGGACCTCTAAGCCTCAAGGGCTCTTGTCAGAGCTTCAAAGGCCTGATAGGGCCGGGGATGGGGTCACGTTATGAGCTGCGGGACCTCCAAGCCCCCAAGGCACTTTCCAGTGCCCCCGCTGGAGGGTCCCTCCAACCCCTCACGGCTCCTTTCTTCCCCTCCCCACGAGCGTAACGGGGCAGGGGGGGGCTGCTGGGAAGGGGCGGCGTGGGTGGGCACACCGGGGTTGGCGTACACCCACTTCGCGCCCTGAAAGCCGCGACCCCTTCCCAGCACACCTCCCAGCCCCCCCCTGCCTTATTGCTGGGACGGATTTCCCTCACCTTTTTGCGGCGATTTACTGTTACTTGCGGCATTGCGCTAATGCATATCACACCGGCGATAGAAGCTCAAATCACCACGCACATGCCACGGTGATGTGTGGCGGAAATGTTAGGGCGTTATTTTCGGCCCTTTATAAATATGCCCCTAAGTCTGGTCTGATTGAAACTTTGAATTTGGCCATCAGCAGTTAATCAGGATGACAGGATGTAAAAACGACTGAATAAAAAAATAAGTTGTTTGTGCAAAGTAAAAAAATATGGAAGGGAGGTATTTGGAAACTAATTTATCGTTCTGAGGAGTGAGTTTTTTTGTTCCAAAGATAACCAATAATATAATACATAAATTAATAACTGCATTTCAAATGGTGAAGCTATTGTATTGTTAATGGGATGGGTGGTTTAATGATTAACCCATAATTAATTATGAACCACTAAAAACTTGATTTATTTATTTACTTTGGGGATGGGTGTATTAATAATCTCACTGACACCACCATAATCTATCGATAGTGGTAATAATCATGAATGTGTGTCTGTATGCGTGCCTGATGTGGTGTCTACTGGGTGTCCTCTCTGTAACTATGGATTGTCGCGTGATTTGTGTCTGCGCCCTGATTATATTTAGCCCTGTGTGTCGACTCTCGTAGGGGAGAATCTGAGACCATACAGGACCAGAAAGTTTTCCCGGAGACAGAACTGTTTTTCAGCCAGACAAATGTTCGTACAAATGCGCAATTTCACACGGGTGGATTCAACAAATGACCACGGAAATGAACGCTCACACGGACGATTTCGTCTGAAATGGCCATTCGTCGCGTGTAGCCATCGTGTCGGGGGTTTTTTTTGGTGGTCTTGGTGTGTTTGTAGTTTAAATGAGCCTTTATTTATGTGCAGAGGTAATGTTTGACTTTGGCTGCCTGAAGCAACTGTGGAAGTGTTTGTGACTGTCTGTGAGAGAGTGTGTGGGATTACTGCATATCTGAGAGATTGTGAGTGGTTTTTTGACTGTGTGAGCGTGTATGTGCTGGTATGTCTGGAGAGAGTAGTGTGTCTGGAAGAAGAGTGTTTTGACATGCTTGTATGTCTAGAGAATGTGTGTGTCCTGTGGAGAGAGAGTGTGGTCCATGCTGTATGTCTGAGAGCGTGTATGTGTTCTGTGGGATAGAGAGAGTGGACATGCCTGTATGTCGGAGAGAGTGTAATTGTGTCTGTGGGAGCAGAGAGTGGGACTTGCCTGTATGTACTATAAGTGTATTTGTCTGTGACAGAGAGAAGTGTGGACATGCCTGTCTGTCTAATATGTGGGTTGTCTGTGGGAGTGTGGACTGCTGTATGTCTGGAGTGTGTGTGTTCTGTGGGAGAGAGAGTTGTGGAGGGTGTCTAGTAGAGTGTGGAGGTGCCCTGTACATCTGAGAGAGTGTCGAGTTCCCTGTGGGGGTTCCCCAGTCTGACAAAGAATAGCAAGGTGAAAGACAACCATGTATGGGCAATGTAATGTAGAAAAAAAATCTAATGGGGCAACAGGAATTTCTAGCTCGCCCTGCTTGGAGTAAACATGGAGCATCAAAACCCCGCCACTTCAAGCTTTTTCATAGCTGCAACCCTGCAGAGTATGGAGACAGTCCTATTGGCTTCAGGAGTGGAGGAGCGGGTGGATACATGATTGGCTGCAGGGAGATGAATGGACAGCTGATTAGTTGCAAGTGGAGTGAGTGGCATGGCCTACACTATGAGTCGCCCAATAAGAAGTTGTAGTGTGTTACTAAGCAGAGAAACATAGCAATCTTTGGATACAAGAGCCGTTTAAACTCAGGTGAAATGGTAGACACTAGGATCCATGATTTTTGATATGGAGCTAAACACTTAAATGCAAGCATCTTGAGCGGACAGCCAAAGGTCACTGCTGGTCATGGTGCCTGATTTCACCGATGATCACATTTCTGCTTACGTACATCAGTGGGGCAGTGAAAATGTCACATTGCCTTTCTCTGTAATTATTCTATTCCATGTGGTTAACAGCTAGAAAAGAATCTCCCAGTGTCACCAATAATCAATTAGGAGCAGTCACAATTCCACACAAGGATCCTACAACTTTCTACTACAGATGTTCCGAACTACTGTTGAATTTCATTTCGTTTTTCGAATTTTCGAACGTTCGCGGTTTCGAAAATCGCCTACTTTCGATTTTTCAATAACCTTTCGATAACATCTGCTTTTGATAATCATCTACTTTCGATTTCACTAATTATCGAATTTTGATAAAATCGAAAATTCTGGTTTCGGAATTCCGGAGTTCAGAAAGTTTCGTCAGGACTGTCGAAACCCCTCGGATTCGATTCGAAATTGGGGTTCTATTAGACCCACAGTACCTCTCTTCTTTCTACTATTTTGGAACAACCTCTCACTTCTTCTTGATTCAAATATATTAACTTCTCTAAAAACAATTAGGGCTATGTACTGAGAGCCCGCAATCGCACAGATGGTGTAAAGTTACCAAGCATTACTTTATTCAATAAACCGTTTGCGATTAATAGTACATAAGTGCGTTAAGAACGTCCATTAAGAGCTTAACGTGTGTTTTATACTAAGTTTTCGTAAGGTCTGATACAGAGGCGGTAACGTCAGTTAATAGCTTAGCGTGTGTTTGAGTGAATTGCGTAAATTGTGGTACATAAGGCAATGCACTGACTCTGATAACAAGAAACATCCATAGGCTTATTATATATTACTTAATTCCAGAGAAATCAGTTTTACTCCATACTTCCCCCCAAATCTGTCGGTTATTTGTTATGGTTGGTTTTGGTAATAGATAGTGGGTTAAGACAGAATTAGAATGTATCGAGAGCGGTAAGTGTTTGGGGCTTGTTACATAGCTACAATAGTGTGTAGCATAAATCTTTGTTTAACTTTATTCTTTTACAATATCATGTATTGTGTGGTAACTGCCATGATATCATCATAAATGTAATAGCTGAGATAGATTTTCTGGTTCTAAACTGTCCATAGAAACAAATTCAAATGATATGTAGTTTTTGTAAACAACAGTCTCAGTGAAGCACATCAACCAGCCAAGCAGTGAATAGTCGCTATTTCCGTAACGCCTAAATGTCTTGCCAATGCAAACATCAAGAAATACATTTCAGGCTAATTGCAGAAGTTATGTCACTGAACAACATAATCCCACTAAGTAAAACTGAAACAAAGCAAAGAACTGGTTCCATAGAGATGCACAAACATATATTAAGGTAATTGCATCACATTAGTGACTGGGGTAATACATTTTGAAAACAAATGTTATGCATTATTACTACAGTTGTGGGGCCCATAGGATCATTTACAAGATTTATGCACTTTTAAATAAGAGTTTATGGAAGAAGAGTTTGTTTATATTAGCTAGCTTTTCTGTCCTGAACTTTTTTTGCTATAGGGACCCCCACTAGTGCAGTGTGATGCGAATTTTAAAAACACAACGCTGCATGCATTTCTATGTGATGCTTTTACATTGTGTAGAACTAAATTGCAAATGCAGAAGACTAGGAAAAAAACACACCAAAAAAGGGACACAAACAAACACATTGCATTTTGCCCTGCCTTTGTGTTTGCTATGGTGAATGTAGTCTTACCTTTCTCTCATGGAAATAAATATTGCCAAATAATTGTAGAAACATTGGGGGGCAATGATATATCAGATGCTATCCGGACAAATTAGTGCCAAACTCATGCTAGCCCATCTGGTTAGCATGGGGTTTTCACTAATTTAGAGGTGGCCATTTCCAAACCTTTATGGAAATAGTGCGGCGTAGCCTATTCCGTAATGGATAAGTTAAAGGATATTTATACTGTAAAATTTTACTTTTTAAAAATGGAAAGTACCTGGGACAGAGAGACCAGATTGATTATTCCACCTCACAATTATTTGTTTTTAGTTGAGACTACAGCACAAAAAAAAAAAAAAAAAAAAAAAAAAAAAAAATCGTTTTCATTTGCCATGTTAGTGCGGACTAATCCTTTAGTAAGATAGCAGTTTTTGTACCCCGTGTTTGCCCCATGTCACTTTGACGTGCAGGTGGTGTTTGGCTTGAATGGAAGAGACAGGTGAAAGAAGTGCATTGGTAATGTACATCATGTATTTAATAGTTATGAGTTGAGGAGGTGACATTGCTTGAGGGACATATAGCACATATGCTTATTGCAAAACCTTATATACAATGTTATCAGATTTTCCACTTGGAGTGTTCCCCAGACCATTTCCCAGGTCCCACAGCCATTTTCCTTAAGTTGCCATTGATATTTTAGTTGTATTTCATTCGAACTTTTCAAACTATTTGCCTCCCATTGACTTTAATGGGTCCGTTTTCGAACTATCGAACTTTCCAAATAGTTTGAACGTTCGAAAACAGACCGAACTTTCGAAAGTTCGGCCATCTCTATTTCTGAGTTTAGTGGTGTTTTGTGGTAAAAACTGCACACTGTTTAAAGTTAGCTTAATATTTTTCCTGTTTTTGAGCCATCGTGCATTGTCTTACTTTGTGGCCAGTAGTTTCCAAGTCTGTGTGTGTAACCACACATATGGCATAGCATTTGATTCAGGACATTTGGGGGATTGATATTTGGTAACTTTTTTACATTACATAGGGTTTTGGCATGATTTCTATCTTTGAATTTTTTAATTTCTTTTTTCAGAAAACTTCTATGAAGTACTGTGTCCACACCATTTAGTGTATGATATGAGGAACATACTACAGTATTACATTGCCACCTCGAAGGCTATGCACTAGAATAGCCGTGTTTAGATCTTCAGGAATTAGTTTTGTGTTTTTACTGTTTCTGACATTTACTGTCTAACATTTCCCCCCCTTGGGTAGTTGGTAGACTCATGTCTTCTGGGTACACCCATGAATGTGGCATACTGTTTTATTCAGGGAGTGTTATTAGGCTTTATATTTTAGATAGATTTTTTTGCACTTCCACTACAGTTTTTAGCGTGAAATCACATCTGATTTTGTCTCTGAATTTTATAGTTGAGGAATAAAAGGAAAATATGAAAAATAACTTAAAATATAGATGAATACGGTACCCAGGTATCTGCATTGTGAGATGAAAATTACCTCACTCATAAATCTGTGGGTATGTGGTTTCTAAAAATATCTCATTGTGGGATATTTTAGTTATTTGAGAGAAGATAGTCAAAGTTAACCGTCAGAGAAATGTAATAAACATTTCAATTTGTGTGATAATATTCTTGAAGAGTGCAGTTTTAGATTTGGGGGGGGTTCCTGTACAGAAAAGTGGGGTACCATCAAATATATTGGTATCATTGTACTTCGGAGTCAGAGTGCAGCGTTTTTAGAAACAGTAGGATTAAGGTGCGTAACCTTAGATAACTATAATAAAAATGGAGAGAAATGGGGGAAAATTTCCATAAAAATCATTTGTTTACATATTTTACCAAAATCCAGTAAAATCAGAAAAGTTTTCCAATTCTGTTACCATTGTTAAAGTACACTTTGTGCTAAACTGATGGAGGGCAAAATCCTGAAAATTCTGCTAGCACTGAAAGGTGTTTAAAGTAGATAAGGCCCTAGAGAATTGCTAACCTTGTTTCGATTGATGATAAGTGCAAGTAAATCTTGGATATAAGTAGTAATACCTTGTTATCAGGCTAATAATGCAAGCTTTCGAAAACACTTATGGGTGGCCTATACTACAAAAGGTTATTACGTTATTGCGATCGTGATTGCCATGTAAGCAGACCAATAATTATAGACTGATTTTAAATGTTAATTACATGTAGATGTCCACCATACATAGTATTGAGGCATTTCAATCCATTTCATAAATAATGTCGAAATGTCGTCCAATGTGAGTATACTTTACATTTACATTTAATCCGAACTATGATCATTTAACTAATCGAATAATAAGTTAATCGATAATATTACGATCTAATGTCACATAATAAGTTGGGAAAATGTAAATTTATTTTCAATGGAAATGTACGATGTACATTAATCGGCCTAATGTACGGTCACCTTAAAGTAGATACACACTATTCAATTTTCTTCCTGACTGTTCGATACTTTCGACTGCTCGGACAGGAGGAAGGACTGTCAGTCGTGGCAAAGTAGTCACGACCGACAGTACTGCCGCAGATCTGTAGCGTGGTCCATAGAGGTTTTCCACCATGTTGGTCGATTTGGACGATTTACGGATCGGTCAGGGCCACGGGTGAAAATGAAAATGCCGTAATTTCAGCCTGATACACTGAATATCGATATATGCGCATCGTGTGCTCCTCCTAGGCATAATACAATACTGAATCTTGTGAAGCACACATTTATACATACTAGAACTATTATAAATGACCAGTACTTCCAAAAATTAGTTGTTCAACGTTTTTACAAATGCATTTTCATCCTTAGCATCTGGGCCCCAGGCACATGATTAGCCCCCCAAAAATAATTGAGCATCAAAATGGCCCACCTCACGTACAGGGTGCCGTGCCGACTCTGCTAAGTGTTCATAAGGTGTTTCTCTCTGAACACAAACAACACAACTACACAAATAAATACAACGCACAAATACACAACTATACAAGCACACACAACTACACACAAATAACAACTATACAAGCACACACAGCAATACAAACACAAACAAACTACACAAATATATAAACACATACAACTCCACAAACAAACACACACATAATTACAAGATTACCTACTTGGGAACTCTCTCCCCTCTCGCTTCGTCAGGTGACATCCAATAATACTTTCAATCTAGACTGTTATCTACCGTCTTCCTGAAAGCCCCCACCAGCACACAACATGATTGTCCATCAGCCCCTTCTTTTCTTTTTAGAACTTTGTACTCATCCCTCCCACTTGCTACCGTATGTTAAGCTAACCCTTCCCACTTAAAGATGAGCCTCTTCTAGGAAGCAGAGATCTCATTCCATAAGTGTGAGGGTTGCCTGCTACGGTGTATCCAATTTATACCTAAATATTAATAATGTGCTTTCTAAACCGTATGCTATGTATGTATGAAATTGTTACTCATTTACATTTAATTTTCCCATCCTATCTGTATAATAACGAGCTTAGCGCACTTCTTATCCCTTGTTGTATACGCCTGTGATTTATAATGTACAGCGCTGTGCTACCCTAAGTGCCGCGCACATTTATAAAAAAAAGTATCATAAATACAAAATTAAAGCCCTCCTAAATGTTACAATAGAAAGCCCACATAATAATATATATAAAGTAATAGATTAGTGATGCGTTTATGTATTTAGGTAATGAATATGACATTAGTATTCATAAAAGGGCATGATACCATAATACCTGTGCGGCCTCCAGATATGTGCATCCACTCCGAAAACACAACTCCCAGGCATTTATATTAGCCTTTTCTGCTTGGTGTGGTCAATTGCCGAGAGTTGTAGTTCTACAAACATCTAGACATGCGGCCGCAGAAATGTCTCCATTAGGGCTAATAATTTTTCATTAATTTATTGATTTATCTTTTTTCTTTTTTTTTTTTTTTTTTCTTATTACTAATACTAACCCATGCTAACTGTACCCTTCTTCTTCAACTCCCTCTCTTTTATCCTGTAGATTATAATGTTCTTGGGGTCAGATACCGATCTCCCCGTATATAAATTATATCATATTAATTATTTTGGTAACTTGTCCCTTATACACCTCTCTTTCACGTTAACATTATAATGTTTATTGGGGCAGCTGATACTTTAGTATGCTCAGTTATACATTGATCTTATATTAAGCATACCCTTATTAAATTATAAGGTTTTATTGTCATATGATCTACAGTAAAATTATATAATATATTATTATTGTAAACGTCCACTATATACACCCTCCTTCCTCACTGTAACATTTATAATGTTTACTTGGGGTCAGTAGCAGATATCAGTATCTATAAATCTATTATCATTATTAAATTATTAGTTTTAAGATAACTGTCCCTTATACACCCTACTCTCTCACTGTAAATTAATAATTTTCTATTGGGTCAGTAGTGCATTGTCTCATTTTATAATTATTGATGCACTTATTATATATATATATGTTAACTGTCCCTACTTAACCCTCTGCTTCTCACTGTAAAATTATAATGTTCTATGGGGTCAGTAGCTGATCTCAGTGATTATAAATTATATATCTTATTATAATTATTATTGTACGCTCCCCTTATACACCCTCTCTTCTCACTGTAACATTATAATGTTCTATTAGGGGTCGAACTGATATCAGTATTATTAAAATTATTACATTTTATTATATAGTATTGTCAAACTGTCCCTCACCGTAGTCTCTCACGTACATTATCTAGTCTGCTATCTCGATTAATTATTACGATAAATTTCTATGTAACTGTCCCTATCATCTCTACGTAACATATTGTCTATGGGTCCAGCATAGATAAGAACTCAGTATTATAAATTATTATCGTAATATTATATATAACTTATAGAAACGTCCTCGTATACACCACTCTCTTCTCACATGCTAATATTTAATGTTCTATTGGGGTCTAGTAGACTGGATCTCAGTATATATAATATTAGTTTATAATATTATATTTGTAAACTGTCCCTTATTACACCACTCTCTACTATGTAAACAGTTATAATGTTCTATTGGGGTCAGTGTAAAACTGATCTCAGTTATAAAAATTAATGCATTTATTAATATATTATTGTAACTGCTCCCTGTATTACAACCTCTCCTCTACACTGTAACAGTTAATAATGTTCTATTGAGGCGTCAGCAGTAAGCTGATCTCATGTATTATAAATTATATAATCGTTATTATATTATTATTGTAACTAGTCCGTATACACCCCTCTATCCACCTAAATTATAATGTGTTTGGCATAGTATATAGTATATTCGTTATTTATTATTATCGGTCTGTCTATGCAATCTTTACTGTACATGATATCCTGTTATCTTGGGGTACGTATTAGGATATAAATTATTATCGTTATTAATCATATTATATGAGAAACGGTCCTTAATGACACCCTTCTCTTCTCCCTTGTAAACATTACTAATGTTCTATAGGGGTCAGCCTAGCTGATTCGTCAGTATTATAAATTATTCTATATTAATATTATATTGTAACTGTCTCCCTGTATACACCCTCTCATTCACACTGTACACATTATAATGCTTCTATTGGGGTCAGTAGCTAGCTCGATTATAATTACGAATTATAATATTTCCCTCCCTCATGTACATATAAGTTATTCGTAACTGTCTCGTATTAACATTATATGTTATTAATTTGTACTGTAACCCTCTATTTAACCTCTCTCTCAATAGTAACATTATATAATGTTCATATTGGGATCAGATAGCAGTAGCCTCAGCTAATATTAAAATTAATTATTCGTTATTAATATTATTAGTGTAACTGTCCGTTATAACCCCTTCTTCTCACAGCGACACATTATAATAAGTTCTTTGCGGGTCAGTAAATATGTCTCAGTATTATAAATCATTATAATCTATTAACATTATTATTGCTAACGTTCCTATACGACCCTCTCCTCTCTCACATGAAACATATAATGTTCTATTGGGGTCAGTCAGTATACATGTTTCTCAGTAATTATAAATGATATCGTTTTTAATATTATTATGTGTACATGTCCCTTATACACCCTCTCTTCTCACTGTAACTTCAAATGTTCTACTGGGGTTCGTGTGAATTCAGTATTCATACAATTATTATCGTATTAATCATTATTATTGTCTAACTGTCCCTTATTACACCTCTCTTCTCACTGTCATATTAATAATTCTTATTGGGGTCAGTAGCCTGATTGCTCGTATATAAATTATTATCGTTATTAATATTAGTATGTAACTGGTCCCTTATACACCCCATCTCTTTCACTGAACATGTATAATGTTCTTCCGGGGTCAGTAGACTGAATCTCAGAGTATATAAATTGATATCGTTATTAATATGAATATTGTAAATGCTCCTTATACACCCTTCCTTCTTCACTGTAACATTATAATATTCTATTGGGGCCAGTTGAGCTGATCTCAGTATTATAAATTATTATGATTAAATATTATTATTGAACTGTCCTTATACACCCTCTTTCTCACTGTAACATTATAATGTTCTATTGGGGTCGTATTTTTTGATGTATTACATTTTTTCACAAATTCTGAGACATAGAATCTCTAGTTTTAACAATTGATATTGAGATCTGGACTCAGCATCTGACGGGATGTTGGGGCCCACAAGGAAATCACTAGGACGAGTTTAGGGGCCCAGCTAAAATTTCATATGCATCTCACATATTTTTAATCTATCAACTCCTTAATTTATTAAGTTGCATTTCTTACTGTCGCCTTTACAGGGACATTTAGCAACTTTAGATTTTAGAACTTTCTCTGTAAATGGGCGAGGGCACCAAACGAGGAGTCCCCATGTAATGTGGTGGGTCAGTCAGTAAAAAGGGCATCTTACTGAAACAATAGTTACCTTTAGACATCAATATCAACCATCTTTGCTTAGTGCAGTTTTTGTATCAACTGGAATGGAGACAGTGTTTCATGCACATCATGGAATTGCAAGATGGAAAATTCATCTTCCAATGTTGCCTCATTGTGATTACTGAGCATTGCTTTGACCTCATAAAAAAAGCACTCAGGGGAACAATTAGAGGCAGAAACATATTACAATCACGAAAATGGCTCCTAGTACGTCACTCTGGGACTTTGAAGAAGCCCTACAGGAAACATAAGGAGCGGAGAAGTAAGGAATTTTGATAATCCACAGTGGGGGCCAGTAGTGGGTTTTAAATAAACTTTTTGGGTGGACATGCCCTTAAGAGGCAGAGGATGCGGCGAGGAGCGAGCAATCAGGTAAGTACCCTTTAAGGAGAACTAAACCCACATAAAATAGCAATACAGTAAATGCATTAAAATAAATGTCTACAACTTGAAGAACTGGATGAAATAACTGGGGTGTATGTACAGTAACTGGCCACACCCTGATCTCAGTCACATGCTCCCTTTATTCTGTCCTTTTAAAGGATGGTTAGTGGTTACTAGTGGGTGTGACCAAACTGTAGCAAAAGTTCTGCAGTATCTTAAGACTAAGCAGGGTAAAGACCCATCATGTCAGCTGATCAAACTGTGTGCGATCCGGAACAATGGGAACTAGACACAAACTTCAGGTTAGAAAGTTAAATTTCTCAACAACCATATTAAAATGAAAGGTGAGACACTCATAAACGGCTTTTTCTATAATTGAGACTCTGCCTTCTAATTCATAGTGTCCAGCTCCTGCAGTTTTAGTGAAGAACGGGAGGTTAAGACACCACTTCGTTACCTCCCATTCTTTAATAAAACTGAAGTGAGCAAAAACCCATTTTTAGAGTGGAGATTACCCTTTTTTAAGACGACCAGCTCTTGTAAAACAGTTGATTGTGTGTATGCAGTAAAGAAATGCACAATCAGCTGTTAAAAAGAAGCTGGTTCGCTGTGCACTGGGAAAGGGGTGTGTGTCAGGGGCCAGCCACAATCTGCGGACAGTTTCAGATGCAAGTAATTCTCAATGACAAGAAGGGTGAAATGACTAGCAGGATGGTCTTCAGGAAGTTGACCTAATGACATAAATAAATGATACAGATTAAATGCATTTTTAAGATACATTCTAATAATTCTGAATGTTCCCATACACTGAGGGCGAAGGTAAAAACTTGTCCATTTCTGATCATAGTGTAAAATGATTTCAAGCACTATCAATGTAGCAGTAGACATAACCCATTCCCGTGATAGAAAGCAGAGCTCAGCTTCCATTAGACATACCTGGTTAATGACTGCTATGTTCTGTCTATTTGTGTTGCGTTTGGGGAATGGATACTCCTTGCTGCTCTTCTTTCTGTTCCATCGCCCCGGCAACAGTCTCCAAAAGAGGATGTGGTTATCCCCTATACCTGCTAGTATAGTTCCAGGTGATTTCATAACAATCATAAATCTTGATCCAAGGATGCAAGGAGAGGGATCAATGGCACACAAGCCATCCCATAATCCTCTCAGTCGTACACAGGAGAAGTTAGTTTCTCATATATTTTGTCATCCAATGCCTAATCTCTGCCTTTAATCTGCTAAGCATTTTAAGGAAAAAGGATTGGAAATGATACAATTGTTTTCTAAACTGACGGATCCAAATCATTTTTCTTAAATTATTAGTATTATTAATATTAATTAATAATAAATTTTGATCACGAGAAATATTTGCAATTGAGGCAAATGTGTAATGAAGTTCCACAATGGAATAATTCCAGCCTGGTGATATGTGAGATGCAACCTGATACAGATAGGTGACATGGGATAGTAAGGGCTTCCAATCTACATTGACTTTTAAGACACAAATGACCATAGGATAAAGCAGGCAGACACCATGCTTAGAGGTGGAGATAGAAGAAAAAGACACAGCTTTTTATTTAGTTATTTATTACAACATTATTTTTTACTGTGTAGCACACCATTTACAGTTTATCCCAACTTTCTATTTAACTATAACATCACTGAGACATCCATTTTACAAAAAATGGACGACCCATAAATCATGACTTTAAGTAATCAGGCCCTGAGTCTAGTCAAACTCAAGCGGCGTGCAAACAAGTTTTTAAAAATAAATTTCAATAGGTTTGCAGCCCAAGAGAAAAAAATCAGTACTCTATTCACCAAAAAGGCGACGAGAAAGAGAACAACTCAAACAAGTGAAAAAACCACATCATGCATTAAAAGTACGAAGCGCTAACTTATATCATATCCCCCAAGTAATTCCCCATAAATGTAGAACTGATGTTAGGTCACCAAAGATAATGTGATAATAGGTCACTACAAAAGCTCCCTGAAGACTAGCTAATAGATTTTACTTTGGTCGCGAGAAACAAGATGTGGTTGCCATTACAGTTTCTATAAGTCGATATGTCTAGAAACAAAGATATGCTCCTAAAATTCACACTATAGAAAAGTCAAAAACCTAGAGAAAATTTAAAGGGTATCTTACCATAAAAATCAACTTTTTTAAGGCTAGAGGACCCGAGACCACCCCCAACCACCAGGTTGTGTGTTAAGAAGGATGAAAATAGTACTTAAATGCCTTCCTTCCCCCATGCTTGATCCGCCCTCTGCGTGCAGAACTGGGTGAACGAAGCATGTAGGAGGTTTCATGATCCTTTTTTTAGACGTTTATATGTAGGGCACCAGGAAGTAAACAGAGAGCCAGAGGGAGGGGAAAGGCTGGGCCTGCGCATGTCAATGTCTATAGTGAGGTTAGGAAGCAGCAGAGTCTGGATGATTCACTGACAGCTCCCTCTTTACTTTTGGGAGTATTTTGAACAAGACACCTGCAGGAGAAACCATTGGAGAGCAGAGATGTAAGGGAAGGATTTTTTTTTTGAAGGCACGTCCCACCCCCCAAAACGATAATCCCCCAACTACTGGCCCCACAATTGTAGTTAGTTTAAGCCTTACCTAAAATCCCAGCCTCCATAGGGTTCTACGTAAGTCCCCCCAAAGTCCCAAATAACTGCCCACCAGGAGGCTCGCAGGGGTTCATATAGGACTCGCCTCCTTACCTGGACTCAGGTAGATTTTGCAATGCGTACTGCAGCCCTTCTTCCCCCTCCATCCCCCTCCCGCTCCCTCCTCCCCTCCCTCCTCCCGATTCCTACCCCTAGCAGTAAACCCTTTAGTATAGGCTCCAATAGTCCCCCAGCCCCAACCGCATCATTTTTATTTTAAGAAAGCTCCCCAAACTCTTACTAACTCTCCTCTTTCCTCCGCTGACGTGAGAGGCCGGCAGCGCGTCCGTGATTGGCTGCAGACGCAGCCAATACAGATGCGGCTGCCGGTTCCCGCACATCTGCTTGCATTTCTGCAAGCAGAGGGCCGGGGAGCGCGGCGGAGAAGAGGGGAGGGTAAGTAAGAGTTTGGGGGGCTTTCTTAAAATAAAAACTATGCGGTTGGAGGGCTGGGGGACCAGGGGGAAGCCTATTTAAAAGTTTGATTTAAGGGTGGACATACCTTTAAACGATACAGTGGGGAAGTAGTGAATTTTTTTTTTAAAAAAAATTTTAGTTTCGGGGTGGGACATGCCCTTTAAGCACAGCAACAAAAGCAGGGCAAAAGTAAGGATTTATATCTTTTTAAAATAATGAGTATTGAAGTTTTCGTCTTCGGTATTTATCTGGCTTTTTCCCCCTCAACACTTCTACTCTCCCCAGCAAAACACCAAACATGGCAACCAAGGACGGTAATATAATTCCCAACTCTTGCAATATACAATAATGTTTTATTATATTTCTGTGTTCCATTGTGTAGAAATGTATGGTGTGTGACCCATTTGTGAGGACAAATGTTTTAATCTTGTTGTTTTTTTAATCTGTTGTGATCTCCGTGAGTTGTGGGCACCAGCTTGGACTTCAACTTGAAGGATATGGCTACTCTCGTTGCCGGATGCTATTGAAAGATTTGTGGGCTGGTGATGGGGTCAGGAAGTCTATTTATATGTTGTTTCTAGGGAAGCATAAGATAGGTAACCTACTATTTGTGATACATTGCCACGTCAGGTATAATTATTTTCTCTATAACCACCGTTTCCTCCAGGCATTTTGTCATCGTTGGTATTCGTAAATATTGGAGATTAATGCCTGGATTGTGTAGTATATTCTGTACATCGTGCTGTGGGGTGCTCATTCATCCAGGTTCCTAGGTATATCTGTTTGTATTCAATTAGATAACTGACTTGAAGTTTAGTTCTTGAAGACCATTTCGATAGTCATAATGGCCAAAGGACGTGATGGTTCAAGAGAGGTGTTAAGGAGCCATTTATGTGACAATAAAGAAAACCAAGCCTAAATAGAGGTGGGGGGGGTTGACACCAACTGTCTGCCATGGACAATGCGGTTTTAACACCTACCCTGGGGTCCTATAAACACCTCTTAGCCCCTATGCAATCCGCCCTTAAACACTTGGCTGTGGTATGTAATTGGGATTTCCAGGGTAATATGCCAAGATTCTTGTACCAAGTATTCGGAATTGAGAAAAGCCAGTCGGATAATTAGCGAAACGTCTTCAAGAATAAACTCAGTCCAGTTATAATGAAACACAAGATAGTCTGTGCATCATTTTTCTACAGTTCTCCCAGAGATTGACGCATTGTTGTGTGCGGTATGTGGGGCGGATTGGCCTGTTCCCAACTATCAATTGTGAAATTTTGTTGACCAGGTCTAACAGAATTGTTAATACACATTCAATTATCAAGTATCTACATCTGAATACAAACTAACACATAAAAGGAGTATAGAAATTGCTGATCTTGCTATCATTAGAGATGGTTAGGACGCGAACCAGACTTCGAAACCAAAACTTTCGAGTTCGGACGACCCGGACTTCTCGAACATCCGGACTCAGACTTCAATATTTCCCGGACTTTCGAATGATTACGAATCTTCGACCGTTCAAAGGTCAAAGATTCGATTAAGAATCACGAATTTAACAAAAAAAAGTGCCCACATGTCCAAAACATCCCAATGGCAGCCTAATTTAGCATTGCCAGCCCCCTGGGTATAAAAGGCAATACGACCAGCGCCATTTGTCAGTGTGTGTGTTTAGTGAGACTGACAGGTGGGTTGGAGAGAGATTTTGTGCTTTTGAGTTTTGTGGTGTGGATTTCAGCAGTGGTTTAGCTCTTGTAGTTAACCACCCCTGTCTTCACACATCATGAGACCCAACAGTTCTTTAAGGAATATACTAATAATAATAAATAATAATAACACATTTGGGTTCTCTAAAATGCACTATTTTTTTTTAACAATAAAATTGCACTTAATGCGTTGATATCTTTGGCATGGAGATCGCGCTCATTCTCGCCAATTCATCCAGCCGGCGCTTGGGTGATGGTCCCTGCGGCGTGCATGCTGCATGGTGGTGGGGGTGGAGGAGGGGGACTGGATGGCCACACTGGGCACTTGGTGGGGGTGTGCTGGGGGGTGACCCACCCTCCTCAGCCTCACTGGCAGAAAACAGATCCCACATCTGCAAATTTATTATATAAAAACTACATGTTTAAATTAATAAGAAAAAAATAAAAAATATTAATAATAAATAAAAAAAATGTAAATATGTGAATATTTTCGTGTGCACTTTAACATTTACAAAATAAACTAACAGTACTTTACTAATCTACTAACATTACTAAAATTTAAAAAAAATATACTTTGAGTCGTTTACGGAAAAAGGAGCTTTCGAAATTTTGTATCATATGTAAATATTGTAAATATTTTTCGTTTGTTTACTTGTCCTTTAAACTAACATTACTAACATTAACTAACAGTTACATTAAAATTCTAACACTAAAATATGCACTGTGATTAGAGGGCGTGCAAAAGGTGGTGTTTATAAAACTCAATCACAGTTAAAATTTAATATATATAAATGTGAACTGCCTGTGGACATTCTGCTGTATTGCCTCGGACGTTAGTTCCCCGCTGCCGCTTGAGGTCTGACCACTCGTTGGAGTTGGATGCAGATGAAACTGTGTCGGCAGTTTCTTCTGCAGGTGGCGCATTATGCGCGTTTGCGCTCCTTAACATGTGGGGTACCAATTGGCATCCCATCAGATGACTGCTGGTCAGATATTCGACCACCAACTGTTGCCAATCATGGTGGCCATGTTGTAGCAGATAAGCTAGTAGTTGAATTAATCCACACCCACTTCCAGGCTCAGATTTTACGATCCTGTATTGCATATAGAAGTCAATGGGAAAAGGGATATAATCGAGATGCAGTAAAAATCGGAACATGCGGTACATAAACAATAGAAACAAATAAAGTAAAGCCATAATATGAGTAAAATAGAAGTTTGAGTAAATGTCATATACATATCGAGTAATAGAATCCGAAGTAAAATTCCATTAAACTATAGTGAGTATCAAATCGCGAGTAAAGAAGGTCTATTATACCTAATACGCAAAGTAAATATTGAATTATCGAATCCGCGAGTAAAATGTCTATTATACCTATATCGCGAGTAAATATGAATTATCGAATCACGAGTCTTCATGGGATACTTTCGAATGTTCGAACGCGAGAGCTCGAAAGTAGCATGCGGGGTGAGTAAAATCTATTTTTTCGAAAAGTCCTGGATATTCCAATGTGTTCCCCAGACCATTTCCCAGGTCCCACAGCCATTTTCCTTAAGTACATTGATATTGTTGTATTTCATTCGAACTTTCAAACTATTTGCCTCCCATTGACTTTAATGGGTCCGTTTCGAACTATCGAACTTTCCAAATAGTTTGAACGTTCGAAAACAGACCGAACTTCGAAAAGTTCGGCCATCTCTATTTCTGAGTTAGTGGGTTGTTTGTGTAAAAAACGCACACTGTTTAAAGTTAGCTTAAATTTTTCCTGTTTTTGAGCCATCGTACATTGTCTTACTTGTGGCAGTGTAGTTTCCAAGTCTGTGTGTTAACCACACATATGGCATAGCATTGATTCGGACATTTGGGGATTGATATTTGGTAAACTTTTTTACATTACATAGGGTTTTGCATGATTTCTATCTTTGAATTTTTTAATTCTTTTATTCAGAAAAACTTCTATGAAGTACTGTGTCCCACACCATTTTAGTGTATGAATGAATGAACTACAAAGATTACATTGCTGAAGGTGTTTAGATTTCAGGAATATAGTTTTGTGTTTTTTACTGTTTCTGACATTTACTGTCTAACATTTCCCCCCTTTGGGTTAGTTGGTAGCCATGTCTCTGGGTACACCCATGAATGTGGCATACTGTTTTATTCAGGAGGGGTTAGGCTTTTATATTTTAGATTTTTTTGAACTTTCCACTACAGTTTTTAGCTGAAATTCACATCTGATTTTGTCTCTGATTTTATAGTTGAGGAATAAAAGGAAAATATGACTTCTCACTGTAACATTATAATGTTCTATTGGGGTCAGTAGCTGATCTCAGTATTATAAATTATTATCATTATTATTATTATTGTAACTGTCCCTTATACACCCTCTCTTCTCACTGTAAAATTATAATGTTCTATTGGGGTCAGTAGCTGATCTCAGTATTATAAATTATTATCATTATTAATAAAAATATCCAAGCCCCATTTTAATAATAATCCACCAGTCAAATGTTCTTTCAATGTCTTTAATGATTGGTACAGATTATACAAAGGACACGTCCATTGTTAGGGTGGGAATTGTGGGACAATCAAATCATCATAATCAGCTGATTATTTACAACATGGTGATCCAAATCCACA